>CM050404.1:109014763-109614763 GCA_027580255.1 Therioaphis trifolii | reverse complement strand
AAATGGTGTTAATATTATAAACATTGCACGTTATTTTCCAGCTTAGACGAGTTTGGTGTTGATACAATACCTACACGTTACTTAAATGTCAAGTGCAGAATCAACACTTAATTACTTCTACAGAAGTAAATTAAGCACAATCAGAAATTCAAAATTGTAAAATGAGAAGGTACTGTTTCAACAACCTCCCCCTCCCCCACCAAAACATCAGAATATGTTTTTGCGATATATTCGGAAATAATTGTGCACAAACGACTGAACTTCGTGAACAAACGATGCACAAACGATGCACAAACGATCTGCCCAAACAGAATTTAAAAATTCCAAATCAAAGAGGGGGCTGCCGTTTTTACGGCCCCAACTACCCACCAGAATTTGTTTTTTCGATATCTCTGGAAATAATTGTGCACAAACGACGGGGTTTCGTGCACATTCGTGCACAAACGATGCACAAACGATTCGCGAAAACAGAATTCAAAAATTCCAAATCGGGGGGGCCGTAGAAATGGACCCCCGAATTTGATTTAAGGATAACCCCTCCTGTTTTTGTGCACAAACGACGGGGTTTCGTACACATTCGTGCACAAACGAAGCACAAACGATTCGCGAAAACAGAATTCAAAAATTCCAAATCGGGGGGGCCGTAGAAATGGACCCCCGAATTTGATTTAAGGATAACCTCGCCTGTTTTTGTGCACAAACGACGGGGTTTCGTGCACATTCGTGCACAAACGAAGCACAAACGATTCGCGAAAACAGAATTCAAAAATTCCAAATCGGGGGGGCCGTAGAAATGGACCCCCGAATTTGATTTAAGGATAACCCCGCCTGTTTTTGTGCACAAACGACGGGGTTTCGTGCACATTCGTGCACAAATGATGCACAAACGATTCGCGAAAACAGAATTCAAAAATTCCAAATCTAAGGGGAGGCCGCCGTTTTTACGGCCCCAACTACCCGCCAGAATTTGTTTTTTCGATATCTCGGGAAATAATTGTGCACAAACGACGGGGTTTCGTGCACATTCGTGCACAAACGATGCACAAACGATTCGCGAAAACAGAATTCAAAAATTCCAAATCAAAGAGGAGGCCGCCGTTTTTACGGCCCCAACTACCCGCCAGAATTTGTTTTTTCGATATCTCGGGAAATAATTGTGCACAAACGACGGGGTTTCGTGCACATTCGTGCACAAACGATGCACAAACGATTCGCGAAAACAGAATTCAAAAATTCCAAATCGGGGGGGCCGTAGAAATGGACCCCCGAATTTGATTTAAGGATAACCTCGCCTGTTTTTGTGCACAAACGACGGGGTTTCGTGCACATTCGTGCACAAATGATGCACAAACGATTCGCGAAAACAGAATTCAAAAATTCCAAATCTAAGGGGAGGCCGCCGTTTTTACGGCCCCAACTACCCGCCAGAATTTGTTTTTTCGATATCTCGGGAAATAATTGTGCACAAACGACGGGGTTTCGTGCACATTCGTGCACAAACGATGCACAAACGATTCGCGAAAACAGAATTCAAAAATTCCAAATCAAAGAGGAGGCCGCCGTTTTTACGGCCCCAACTACCCGCCAGAATTTGTTTTTTCGATATCTCGGGAAATAATTGTGCACAAACGACGGGGTTTCGTGCACATTCGTGCACAAACGATGCACAAACGATTCGCGAAAACAGAATTCAAAAATTCCAAATCGGGGGGGCCGTAGAAATGGACCCCCGTATTTGATTTAAGGATAGCCCCCCTGTTTTTGTGCACAAATGACGGGGTTTCGTGCACATTCGTGCACAGACGAAGCACAAACGATTCGCGAAAACAGAATTCAAAAATTCCAAATCGGGGGGGCTGCCGTTTCTACGGCCCCCCCAATTTGATTTAGGGATAATCCCCTCAGTTTTTGTGCACAAACGACGGGGTTTCGTGCACATTCGTGCACAAACAATGCACAAACGATCTGTCCAAACAGAATTCAAAAATTCCAAATCGGGGGGGCTGCCGTTTCTACGGCCCCCCCAATTTGATTTAGGGATAATCTCCTCAGTTTTTGTGCACAAACGACGGGGTTTCGTGCACATTCGTGCACAAACGATGCACAAACGATCTGTCCAAACAGAATTCAAAAATTCCAAATCGGGGGGGCCGGAGAAATGGACCCCCGTATTTGATTTAAGGATAGCCCCCCCTGTTTTTGTGCACAAACGACGGGGTTTCGTGCACATTCGTGCACAAACGAAGCACAAACGATTCGCGAAAACAGAATTCAAAAATTCCAAATCGGGGGGGCTGCCGTTTCTACGGCCCCCCCAATTTGATTTAGGGATAATCCCCTCAGTTTTTGTGCACAAACGACGGGGTTTCGTGCACATTCGTGCACAAACGATGCACAAACGATCTGTCCAAACAGAATTCAAAAATTCCAAATCGGGGGGGCTGCCGTTTCTACGGCCCCCCCAATTTGATTTAGGGATAATCCCCTCAGTTTTTGTGCACAAACGACGGGGTTTCGTGCACATTCGTGCACAAACGATGCACAAACGATCTGTCCAAACAGAATTCAAAAATTCCAAATCGGGGGGGCCGGAGAAATGGACCCGAAATTATGACTATCGCGCGACCAAGATACGTGTGTGATATTTGCGTATACGAGTATTATTCTGCTGGAATGAATCGACCATCCGCGCCCGTGGTCAAGTGTTACTATAATATTATATTATAACATTCACGCGGAATTCATGAAGTTCGCGCTTTACATACAAAATAAATCCCTTCCTACCCTTCCTCTTCCGCCCATCAAAATCGGCGCAATCACACTAATCCCTTGTTCGATTTGAGGATAAAAAGCAGTTTCTCTTTAAACAAAAATAATGTATGATATAAGTACGTGTTATGTATGATATATGTATAAGTATTCGGAGAAATCAATAATTTTATCATTTCCATTTTTGTATTATTGCTTAACATCTCAGCAATTTACGTTTAAGTATAAACTAGTCGTAGAACGTTGAAACTAATGAAATCAAACTACTGTTTTAGTGTGAATAAACGTACAACAGAGAAGTTATTTCATTATTTCACACTGATACAAAAAAAAAAAAAAAAATAAAAATACTTTGGCTAATAACATTCGATAGAATACTCGCTTAGTTGCATTAGGATTAAAATTAAACGTGAACATCTTGAAACTTATTAGTTATTGGCGTATAATCATGTCTTAATTGGGAAACTTTTTTCAATTCAATATGATTTTTTTAAACAATTGACTATTTATATGAAAGTCTTCTGTAACTAATTGGTTTTTAGTACGATCATTTCCCTTTCGGCTACCATGGAATCGATAAGCAATCAAAACATACTAGATTGTTGGTTTTCAGCTATAGTTTATTAATATTTTCTCAAAATCGTATGAAAATCATAATATATTACTTATAAGCTATTATTTTGCACATTCGATAGAGTGCAGAGATCCCTAAAAAATATTTGTATGTATTTTACGTGAAACTCCATTTAAAAATGAAACGTCATCTCAACAGTGATATTGATAAACTTTTCATTAAAATACTCAAACTATCGGGAAACCTGTGTTAGTGCTCAACCCCACATGATCCACATAAATCTAGTCAAACCAAAACAGTAAATACTATAGATTAGATAGGGTCTTGGGTCTATACATTATAAAAAATCATGAACTCTCTCAGAGTATTCTTCAAAACATCATGTCTGGTTTTTTGAGGATCACTTTATGTCCATACCACAAGTTCGTACAACTTGCTAACTTACGATCTTGTGTATCATGTATAAATTAATTGTCTTTATTCAAGTTATTTGTTTAGTTAAATCATATAAAGTCAAAAACACGGTTGCTGTACAAGCAGCGTAATATGCAGTATTTATATAAATAATATTATATAACACTAAATAAGTATGTTTTATTTTATTTTATTGGTTTTAAGAATTAAACAAAAACAGCTTGATAATGATTAAAATAAAATATAAGCATACATATTTTCAATAAGATGAAGAAAAAAAAAATAGAAAGCAATTCAAAATTTAATAACTAATTACGAAATTTATCAACTGTGTTCATTGTTTCGTTTTGGTTCATCTTGAAGTCTACAAATCTACAGAATAGGCGAAATATAATGGTGTAATAATGTATTTTTTGCCATAAGAGTAGGTACATATTATTCCATATAGTTATAATATTTTAGATAACTACCACATAGTAGAATTTGATAAAGTCCAAGCAGAAATAAATGCACTTTTTAGTGTACTTGCATATCCAGTACCAGTGAACAAATGTTAATCTATTTCAAAGAATTTATGTATGATTTCCGTAAGTTACTAACTGCACTAACATATTTACTAAAATTTATTTTAGGCTCCAGAATTTTCCTTCAATAATCTATTAAATCACATTGGATAACCTAGGTATTATAGATCTTCAATATCACCAGGATAAAAGGATCAAATAGTAATGTATAGGAGGGTGTTCAGATTTTGTAGAAAAGTTAATGAGCCGAGAAAGCCGCTGCTAAAAATGCACGACATAAATCAAGGGAAAATTTTGAGTTCTGATCTTCGAATGAGTCTTTAATAAATATTTGTTGGATTTTTTCTTTTCTTGTTGAATTACTGAGATGTTTTATTGTACTTAAATGCTGAGTTACTTGAAAATGCTTATTTGATGAAACTGCTTGGTGACAAATATTACAAAATAGTGTTTTTCCATCAGTTTCAAAAAACGTACTAGGAAATTCTTCGACGTATTGTCGAAGTTTTGCACTGGAACTTTGTATTTTTGGCATTTTAACGAAACCAATACAGATTCTAAACAACACGGCAAAGTTTCACCACACACACACGATATAATGTGACAATGACTCGGTCAAAACACATACTAACTAACTACTAACTAGTCTATGATCCAGTACAGTATTTTACTATTTATATATTAACAGTAGAAAAGGCAACCTTCAGCGTACGAGTTTGCAACGACAAGGAAAGATAACTGAAATTACTTTTGAGTATTTTTGTATGGCGATGAAATGAATTGTAACGAAATTTACCATAAAACATGCATTTTTTGCGTTTTTTTATTTAAAATATGCAAAAATATGAATTTTATTCAAAATATGCAAAAACATGCAAAAAAAAATATCACCATTTACTTCGTCATGAGCTGATTTGTGGACATTATTGACAAAAGTAGTAATAAGAAGTTGCAAAAAAAAAAAACATACCAATGCATGTAAACCTTAGTCTTAGTAATAACTATGTCCAGCTCCATTATGTGTTTACCGACAGGAGAAACACGTTAGTGCAGTAAGTTATAGATGTTCGATATGGAATAGTTTTACGACAACTACGTGTAAAGTTACGTGCGGTGGTCTAGTGTTGACAATTAGCTATTATTGCTCAGTGCTTACTCAAAGTTTCCTTTTTATGTCCGGAATGACAAAATCCGCGGCCACGTAGACTGTAGTGCGTGTGTCTCGGGAAATGATGATTGTTCCGAAATCCAGAATTGTTTGGAATGTTTGCGAAACTTTGGAGTTGCAACACCATGAGTGCAGTCTAAAATGGCGACTATAGAGGTATTTTAGTATAACGTATACCAGTGATATTATGTGATGTATAACTTATGACAGGGTTTAATTGTCTTCTGCGTGCAAGTTTTTGAGTGTGTGTACTGCACGCTGATGTATACATTGTATACAAGTGTATATACTTATACCTCACGCACACACACACTCCCATGCGTCATAATAATACATTTTTATTCTCGGTCCCTTCAATAATATTTCACAGTTTACGAGTGCCATTGAAGTAGGTGTTTAATAATATACACGTGTGTACACAGGTACACGTATTCCGTATATTACCTTGTACATTACCATCTTAACCATTCTGTGGTATTTTATTATATTGTTTTATAATATTTGTCTTTTCCCTGAAACATTCATCCATATTACGTTTCAAGTTGTACAATATATTGATGTATCGACGAAGCATTACCATCTTAACCATTCTGTGGTATTTTATTATATTGTTTTATAATATTTGTCTTTTCCCTGAAACATTCATCCATATTACGTTTCAAGTTGTACAATATATTGATGTATCGACGAAGTCTATAAATCTGGTATCGTTTTCAGAGCGTATAATTACATATAAATAAATAAATATATATATTGTAGTAGTCATAATATTTTTAAATTAGTATTGTAATATAAAATACATTTACAGTCCTTACGTTTTTTCAGTACAATAATCAAATTGGTGCAATACCTCTGTTAACTGATTATAGAGAATAATGTCGATAAAAGGATTTTATAACAAAACCCTAATTTGTAGATAATGTCTTACTATAGTCTATAATATTAAATTATATGCTGTCACCGCCTAGCCATCGTTATTATTGCATTGTATTATATTGAGTACTTTTGTCATAAATATACTCAAATACATCATAATAAATCTTGGAAATTCTTTTGTTCTGCGGTTTGGAGATTAAAAAGATATTTATGAAGATGGAGCTAATATACTCTGTATAATTCACTTATACATAATGTTGTTGTTTATGTTTATACTATCTGTGGCAAATCTCCAGTGAAATCGTTTGAATTTGTAACATAGAAAATGCATTTTAATATCGAAATGACGAAATATCGAACGAATGGTTTGCAAATGGGGCCTCACCAAGAGACGTTTGACCCGTGAGTTTTCCCAGTAGTAATGAAGAAACCCATGATGATAACAGGACCTTAATAATTTCATATTTCAATGTGCTGTGAATAAATGTATAATATAGTGGTATAAGGTATTATTCATTTATGAGAGAATGAGCTGTGGTTATAACAAAAGTAAATGTTATTAGTTTTTAACAACATATCATTTTGTTTTGAGTTATGCTGGAGTTGAAACTATAATTTAATATGAAAACCAAAAACGAGAATAAAAGCATTTGGCCACTCTAAAGTAAGCAACATAGCCACGTTGGTAGTAAATTGCTCGGGAAATATTTTGATAAGCATTTTTTCACGTGAATATCAAAAGGTAATTTTACCCGACCATTTTATGTTATAGCAATTAGCAGATGATGCATATGTTTTGAAGTTTTTATCTATGAATAATTTGTAGGGGATAAAAATTAAGACACAACTCTTTAATTCTGCCTAAGTATGGTCCGTTATTTCGTAAATATTTTTACATTATATTGCCAAAATACCAAACACTATTAACAGGATGCACTTTTTGTATTTCAGTGTGTGTGTGTGTGTGTGTGTGTGTGTGTGTGTGTGTTTGTGTAACATTTTTGTATGGTTTAATTTGATATTTTTTCCACAATGATACGTATTTTATATATTATATAATGTAAAATATGATGCTCACATTTCCTACACATATCCATACTTACACTTGCCACACCCCTTTCGCCGTACTTAAATACGCAAGCGCACGCCCGCTCATATACACCCCCGGAACTGCAACATCACTACCCTCTTGTGTTGACACACACACACACACACACATCCATGTTTAACGGATTTGAAGTTTCACTCTGCCACACACGGCCACCCCAGTAACGGCACATGACGGTGCCGTCGTCGTCAAGAGTGTATTTCCGTGTAAGTTCGACTCTTCGCCCTGTGGAATCTGACCGCAGCTGTGCGATGCGTTTCATGTGTATACGATGACTGTATATAATAATAATAATAATAATAATAATATATAGGTATATGTGTTGAAGTACGACGTGTGTGCGTTTTTGTCCGTGTGAAAATTGTAGCATTTACGCACGGCATGACTCGTCTACTCTTCTACTGCTCTCGCCTCTTTTCTGGTCGAAAAACTCCAGTGCGTGATGACATAAACTTCTCTCAGTCACCACTCTCGCCGATCTTTCACCTAACGACAACGGTATTACTGGTGTTGGCGTTCTTGTCCACATTTTCTCATATATACGCAACGACACCCTTGGTATTAATGATTACCACGTATAATCTCAGGTATACAATTTTTAATTTTGATTTACTCTCTCTCATTCTCATTGTTTCCATATTTTAGCGAATAAAAACACAAGAAATTATACTTCAAAAGTTCTCAAAAGTTTTTACGTTTGCACTTGCAGGTAGAAAGATACGGTTCGCAATATTATGATTAGATAACCTAAACCATCAGCTACTGTCACTTTAACTGTACTACGTAAATATTTTTTTCGTAGAGCTATCCCCGCAATATGAGCAAATAATTTAAAAAATTGTCTTTGGTTTGAACTGTGAAATTGATTGTAACTGCTTTCGCATTACTTTCACCAGGTTCAAATAATCTGGTATATGACATATTTATTACGTCTTGTTATTGTTGAAAAAATTGTGTTATGAATAGAATGCTAATTTATGACTGTTTTGTAATAACTACACGAGGAAAAAAAGAAGTATCATCAGTTAGGAATTTCTCATACACTACTTCGAAGTGCCCATGTTACAGTAACCGTTGAAAATATTGTTAGCTAACACTTTTTTTTTCTTATTAATTGTTTTTCTTTATAGATTTTCACTGTCGTCCATCAAAGAAATTTAAACGAATATTTATATAGTATACATGTGTGTTTACTTGCAAGACATCTAAAAAATGTCTACATTGCATGTGATTTTTATGTATTGATTACATATAATATACGCTATACTCGGCACTGTAAATTACATTTTTAATATCCACATCAAGTATAATTTTATTTTATTTAAAAAATATCAGTATGTCTGTATAATAAAATAGATATTTATAAAGTAAAACTATGTCTAAATTATATAATGTACATATTTTTTTTTCATTGACATAATTGTTGAAAACCCGTAGATAATCGTTTCAATTTATAATGGTTGGTACGTTTTTAAGTAAAATCTCGTTGGTTTGTCAATATTTTTATTCAATTTATTGCGTTTGTTGGAAATGTACGTGCTTTATTTTTGCTCTCTTCGACCTTCCCTTTTCATGAATTGTTCCTTTTATATTCGATCTATCGAAGGACGCGTTATCAAGTTTTTTTCTTTATCGCGTTATTACTACGAATAAAAATAAAATCTCACATACGTTTGGCGTCAAAAAGGAAAAACAAAGACGGTTAACGGTTTATTTAGAAGCTCGATATATTTTTGGGTAATGCACATAATAATAATAATAATAATGTACCGTGTTTTCTATCTTCGTTCAACGATAACAAATCAAGTGTTCCTTTGTCAGAATTTTTTCTTGGTTTATATTTACATCTACGACCTATGTCTTTTTGTACATAGTTTGTGTTCACTATACACGCTTTGTTTAGCCATTATACCTGATCGGGACAGGTATTATATGTATACATTTCGCTTACACTGTACATAATATTATGTATACGTGTGTTTTTTTCATCTCCTGAGCTCGACTTTTCGCTCGAATAAACGAAACACGCAGTGCTGTGCTGATTCATGGCAAGACTGTGGGAGCGGGTATCTTTTCCTCCCCCGTTTCGGAAAAAAATAACGTATACAATAAAATATAATATAAAAGAACAATAATATTGTTTGTCAAGTGTTTAACCGACCGAACGTAGCCAACGGTACGTGTATACAATTGCTCATACCCGTTCGCTATGCAGTTTCGGTCAAAAAAATATCAACCGTGCCTATCAGTAAAATAAACGTATAGGTACAAGCACCTAACAGCAACGACAATATGCAACATCTGGAATACGCAATATAATATAAGCTGTCAAAGTTTCATTTTTTGAACATTTTTCGTCACGAGATCTAACTTTAACATTGAAACGCACACACGTACTATATAGGTGTATTAGGATATAATGTTTGAATAGATATCATAATATAGTATTGTTTTGGGATTTTTTTTATCATCATCTCTTATTTGTTGTTCTGTCCCTTCTTCCACACGTTAAACATAACATTTTGACTCAACGTTAACAATGCAGTTAAGCGTTAAAATCAACAATCATATTTTGACACGAAATGATAGAATATAATATTTGAATAATAATCACTTGGATATAGTTCTACTAATCGAAATTTGTACGGACAGGCGTAGCTACACGTACAAATTGTTATTTACCAAGACATTAAGTATAATACAATTATTCAATAATAGAAGAATTCATCAATAATTTGTTTTATGAGTGAAGAACAATTTTATTTTCGTGTTATACTGCAAGTTTATACGTAATCACATTTTATTTTATTTCCAACACAAAATAAAAATATTGATGTTATTATGTAATAGTAAATTTTTCTTCATAAAAATAAATAATAATAAATGTACTATAAAAAGTTGATTTTCATAGTTTTTAAGTAAGAAATAAGAAGTTTAAATTAGAAATTGAGATTATGAATCGCAGTGAAACCTAAAATCAATGAATAATAATTATGACGATAAATTGTACCTACACCCCTAATTGGAGTTTACTTTAAACACGTATTCGTAAATCAAATTTATTTCTCTTTTAATTATTTTAACAAAAACGAACATATTTTATCGAATATTTATTTTGTATGCGTTAGTGAAGATTACGGATACGATAATTGTGTCTGAGAATATATATTGTATAATATAATATTAATATTACTATTATGCAAGTTCATTATACGATGTGGTAATCAATTTTTACATTATTAAAGTTACTATTATGATCACACAACAATAATTGTTATTATTACATAAATGTAATTATTACATTATTAATAAAATAAACTTTTTTATTGATTAAGTTGTGTCGATAGGTATATAATTAGATAAGTAAAAATGTGATTACGCAAAAAGTATTAATAGATTAATCTAGAACATAATGATCAATATTTAAAAAACTAGATTGTATTATAATTAGATACTATATTATAATATAGTGACGAAGTTTTTTCCTCTGTATCATAATTAATTATATATAAGATTATGTTAAACTATACATACATACGTACATAAATTCAACTAATGTAAAAAATAAAACGAATAGAAAAACAAATCTATGTTTCATTATCAAAACATAAGCAAACGTATTTTAATTTACTACAATAAAAATACGAAACACATGATCAACACCTGATAAATCTAGCAAATTATTTATGATCTTAACCCAGCAAGCGTTGTCTTAGATATTCAGTATGGTAGATTGACCTATTTATATACATCTTTGTTTTACCGTTTTATAGTATATTCATGTGTATAATAGACATACCATATGAGGGTTTAATATTTTGAAATGGTGGGGTAATGGTGTTTATATTACTCCCACCACTTTAAGGTCGTAAATCTTTACGAGACGTCCTGTATATACAATACTTGTATTCTGCGCTTTGAAGTTAGAATAAATATAAATTACCGACAAAAGGAAAAATACCGATCATTATTTGCTCGTTCACATTTACTCTAAATAGGGATAAATTGTTTAGATATCAACTTGTAAATTTGAGTTTAGTAATAATCATGGACATACTATAAACATGCAGCCGGGTTAAAATAATAAGATGGCTTTGATTGATGGCAGCGTTCTAAATCCATGCATGTCTGAAAATGTTTGACTCGTATTTTATCAAAAATTAATTTGATTACATATTAGGATTTAAAACTACGAAGTTACTTGATTCTATGCTAATCATATTTAAATTGTGGCCTGTGTTATTTTAATATTGTAAATAATATTATAATAAAATCCGTCAATGTTATTTTAGGCGAATTAATCTAATACTCTTTTCTTAACGCTGCTATAATTTTTTGAAGGTATATTTTTAATTTTTTCAAATTGTGCCAATAAAAATATGCTATAACGATGCTTATAAATTCAAATTATTATTTTTTTATTAAAAACTTTTTTCGATTTTAAATCGGAACGAGATAGGGTAAAAGTGTACAATACTTAGGTATTAAATATATTTTATTTTTTTTATTTATGAGATGTGTAAACGTTGAGTTTAATTTAAGTACAACATTACACGAATAAAAAAATGTGTATTTTATATTTTTCATTCATTTACTTGGGTTATTTTGCTTGTGTCCCGAACAATAGGGTTGTGTATAAATATATTTTTGCAACGGTTTAATGGCTGAAAATGTGTACAAAAGAAAAATTATTTCATCAAAATAACTCGCTTTATCCTTTACTAAGGTTTTCATTAGTGTTTTATGTACCACCATCATCAACGCAACATCCCCTTCCCATTTTCTGTTACAAAAACGCTTTTATTCCTCTCTTATTATTATTTTTTTATTTTACTTTTATATTTTATAAGTCCGTCCTTTTAACTTTACCCTTATTTTTCAACTATTGTGGCGATGAAAAACAAAAACTGTTAACAGTTAAGAACAGACTTTTAAAAAACCAAACCTAAATTACATAGTGGTTCTATTGTTTAACTTTTTGAAAGCATCGACTCTCCATTATTTCTCCATCGCTAGAAGATTACGGTTTAAAGCCCGTTAGAAAAAAAATAAAATAAAAAACAAAAATAGGCGAAGAGTACTTATAAAAACACTAAAAGCAGTTTAGTTACATCAACATTGTTGAAAACTTTGATATAGTTTTAAATTGTTATTTATTATAGAGAATAATGTTCAAAATGGCTTACATATAAACTATCAAATAATGTTTTAACTGCATTTTTCTCTTTCAGATAATCGTAGTATCATATTTTATTAAAGTGTTATTCTAAAACATATGTTTTATATATATATATATTTATATGATTATTGACATTGTGTTACATAGTAATCTAATGAGTTAGTCATGTTTATTAAACTTGTTTGTAATACAATAGTAATGTCATAATAAAACAATGTAACAATGTAAATATTTTATGAACATAATAAAAACTTTGAAAAAAATGAAAAAACTATTTAGAAATATTATATGATGAAGCTTTATATGATTTTAACAATACTAGATTTAACGTTCAAGTAGTATTTTTGTATTTCCGTGATTTTGAAATTATGTTACGTTATGTGCAAGTAGGTAGGTACTATCATAATTTTGTATACTACCATAAATTTGCCTTCAATAAAACAGTAAGAAATATCAAAATGTTTGAAACACTGTACTATAGAATCAATACTGATGGAATGCAGTGCGTTAAAAAGAGAATATCATTACTTCATTCCAAGTATAAAATTAAAACCTTCTCAAAGTGTTGAAGCTCTACGGAAATTTAAATCTGACTTTTGATTATCAAACGAGTACTCACCACTCTCTTGATTGCAGATGATGATTTCATTATATCTTTTAAAAAAAAAAAATATCGAGAATATTATTCAGTATGTCACTTAACGGACCATGGAATAAAACATATTCCTCTCCAGGATTTAGCATTATTGAGTTAAACCATAAAAAATAAAAAAATAATAACGTTTTCGCGACAAAGAGCTGTATTATAAAATTTTTTTTGCGAGTTTAAAAAGAAATAGAATAAATGACAAAATATTTTACTGGAGATGGTATTATAATCATATGTAACTCAGATTTTTTTGATGGTAGTTACAATTTTTCTAATATTATATAATTGAAGCTATTTGTTTTCTGATAATGATTCCAATTATTATTCACTTTTTTAGGAACTCTTATTCAGGCTAGAGTTATCATAAAACAATTTCATTCTGTCAATCTGTAATTCATATTTTGCACCTGAATGGTATTTTTAACTTATAACTTTTAAGGATTCATTTTTGTATGCTCTCAAAAGTTTTTCCAAACGTAAGGAAATTTTCCAAAAAGTTAAGTAAAAACGGTTAGGTTAGTTGTGTTAAAATTATATTTAAATAATTGATTTTTACTAAGTAATTTTTATTTAAGTAGTTATAACTCCAACAATATTGATGCTGAAATCTTGTAATTTTTTAGATATCATAAATATTCTAACATAGCCTGGAAAAAGTTAAAAAAAAAAAAAAAAATGATCACTTATAATATTTTGGATTTATATAAAATTTTGAAATTAATGCGTTTTATTCACGTTATTATCTAACACAGTTTAAATATTTTCATATTTAGAATTGGGAATTTCATATGACATATTTTTCTGACTACTGAAAAAACATTAACATTTTTTTTTTCTATAATAGTTTAATTAACACAAGTTGATGGATTGATTTTTTCAAATCAAGTTTCTTCTTTAAATGTGTTATCAAACATAGATATTTGGTTCATTTTATTTTTATGCAACTTATGATAAAGATTGAAAAATACTTTGATTAAAAAACATGCTTACTGGATTGAGAATTTCAAAATTTTATAAGATTTCGATGACAAAAAAATACATTTATTTATATTTATGTATTATTCAGTCGTTTTCAAACAAGTAGTTATCGTTCTATGAATACTCAATATCACGTGATGCGAAACGTAAAAATTGAAAAAATAATAAAGAAAGATATATGCGATATGCATTGTGTTAGATCTGGTTCAATATAAATGCAGCAAACCCACTCAAGACTCGGCTGTTATATTACTCGTCGTGGGTCAGTATAGAGTTCCAGTTAATATCGGAAAAGACGATTGTGTTGTTCCCACAGAGGACGTGAGGTTTTGACGTACACACTCACACACGCGCGCAGATGACTCGGAGCAAGGGATTACGTATTTTATTATATACAGCGCGTAATCGGATAAAAAAAAAAAAATCATATCTATGACGCACGATCGCAGTCCGGTTTTACGTGACCCGCGTGGTACGAGCACACAACTATTATGCCGTAGTACCTACTGAATAATTATATTATGTGCCGTTAGAATTAACTCTGCCGAAGTGGCCCCCTCCAGAAAAAATATTTACCGACGAATATACCAGTAGCAACATACTCGGGTACAGGGACGCCCGGAAGGGGGGGCCAGTGGGGGTCATTGCCCCCACTGAGATTTTTTGTGTCAGTTACAAAATTAGAAGTTTTTTTACATAAAGCTGGTCTTAGGTATTTAGCGACTATGCGACAATTCTTGTATCTAACAAGTCATATATAAGCAGCCTGTCGTCGATGAAAATAGAAACCTTTTGACAGACATTATTATTATTACATTTATCGTATTCTGGGAAATGTATTCAGCTATCATGGGTTTTTTAATCAACAAATTGATAATTCAATTAATTTATTTGCTTCTAATAAAAGGAGATTGTCATTACTTTTTGAATAAAATGCAATATTATGATGTATAAATATGATGTAATATGTAACGTACATGTAATAATGTAAATTCAAATCAAATAAAGTTGTTTTTTGTTTAAATTTTATCATGTTTTTTCTTAGAAATATTAGAAATAATAGTGTAATTTTATATTTACTTAATTTAGTTTTGATTTAAAAAAAATTATAAACGATACTATTACTAAGTATGAGTAGATGAAAGTGTAGCGGTAAATCTTCCCATAAGTATTTAGGTACTTACAATTTTTTGCCCCCCCCCTGAGTTATATTGCTGTGGGCGTCCCTGCTCGGGTACATTAAACATTATTTTATACATATGTATTTTACGAAATCGTATACATACATAGGTACTCCAGTGTTTGTATATATATATATATATATATATATATATATATATATATATATATATAGATATATATATATATATATATACACATATATATATATGTATAATTTGCTTTATGATATCAGGTTACGGACATATATTTCCGATTGGTCACGATAAAGCACATTGGATAAGCTAAAAAACGATTCAAAAGCAATGGTCACATAACTTTTCTATTTTGAAAATGTTGTTTCGAGTATTTAGCTAACCCTCAACAGACTAGGCGAGCGGTTTTCAATCTTTTTATAGTCACGTACCACCTATACACAATTCGAAAATTTTTACGTACCAACTGACAATTTTTTTGCTTTTTTTTTTTGCTTTTTTTGCTTATTGATAATGTATACGTTTATGTTATATGTATAGAATTTTATTTCAATAGAAATAACAAAATGAGATAATATAATATATATATATATAATAAAGTATGTAACGCACAAAAAGAAATTAAATTAAATCAAATTAAATATGTGAAATTATTATAATTATTATGGTTTACTTTTTACTTCAATGAGACGATTGGTGTTATTTTGAACGGACGATGACGTCAGTATCGGGCTCCAAATTGGTAACTTTAAGTCTTAAATCATGTTCTACGTTTAATCTACTTCTATATTTATTTTTGTGCAGAACAAGTGAGAATATATATTTTATATTGATACAAAAGAGATTATACTATGTTGATACAAAAGAGATTAGAAATTGTAAAGCTTGTGTGGACAATGCCGAGTATTCTTGTTTCATGTCCAGCCAAAAATTAGTGATGTTTTTGGGTTTAAAAACGGTTTTTAGGGTTGAGTCACTGATTAAGTCAAAAAATAATTATTCAGCCAAAATACCAACTGGAATGTTCTTAATTTAATCATATTCGAAAGGGTTTATGATCCATTTAATTTCTGAGTTGTCCTCAGGAAAATATGGTAAAATATTGGATTTTAGTAATTGTTGGTGTTTCGAAATGTCTGTAATTATTTTTGAATTTGGCTGAATTTTTAGTAATTTTCCCAAAACGTGTTTAGTGTCTCAAATGCTGAAAGATCATTCTTAGATACTTGCGAAATAACTAAATCCAACTTTCTCACAAATGCATTAACTTTATCACTATCATAAAACATGTTTGTGTTTGATCCATGCAGACTTAAATTTAAAATATTTAAACGGTCAAATATGTCAGCCATGTAAACTAGTATTGACAGCCATTCGTCACCACAAAACAATTTGGACTTTTCTTCATCAATATCAGTCAGAAGTAATACTATTTTCCGATGTGGAGTACTTTAAAACCCGTTCCGGTCATGGGTGACAGGCCTTGTCTGTTGAAGGTTTTAATAACCCAGATTGTCATTCACGTAATACCCATTGATTTAAATGCATCTCACAGTAATCAAATGATTGCGATTTGTCTGTCTCTCTGCAACATAGAATAACAGCAACACAGGCGTGTAAAGACCTTTATGACTGAAGAGCAAAATCATAAAATTTCAGTTTTTACATAGTATTATAAATCTATATCAGGGGTGTTCACAAGGTTTTTTTCGTGGGGGGGTATGACATGAATATTAAAATATAAAATATAAAATATAAAATTAGCAGAAGCGGCAATAACTCAAAACCATACATCAAAAAATACACGTTGAATTGCAATCAGACTTCAAATTGGAGCAGGAGTATACGAAATAGGTAGATCAAATAAAAATATATTTTTACTTTTTAATATGCATC
This sequence comes from Therioaphis trifolii, assembly GCA_027580255.1. Classification (NCBI taxonomy): domain Eukaryota; kingdom Metazoa; phylum Arthropoda; class Insecta; order Hemiptera; family Aphididae; genus Therioaphis; species Therioaphis trifolii. Next base: position 109,597,474 of record CM050404.1, on the reverse strand, counting down.
TTTCTTTTTTATTTAATTTCAAATGTATAATACAAGTCGTTTATATTAGTTTTATGTTTTGACCATACATAGTATTTTCATTTACCATAAACATTACATTCCAATGACCATAAGTATTTTTAGTAATAACTTTAAAACTCATGGGGGGGGGGGGTGATTCCCTCCCTCCTGTGGTCCAAGCTTGATTTCAATGTCTAATATTTTAACTGTACATGGTTTTTATACACACTCTAGGACGATGTATTTCATTTAATTTACCACGTTTCACAAAAAAAAAAAAAAAAAAAAATCGCGAACAATATGTACGCTCAAATTGTTCCGTATGCGTACGGAGATCCGTATAATATAATATAATAATAACAAATGAGACATAATGCGGCGAACGTTTTGCCGCGCGTTGTGTGCATCATTGGAGGCAGCAGCAGCCGCCATTCAGATGTCGTATAGCGGCACGTTGCAGTTCTACGTCAAAGGACGATGCCGCGCGAGGAAAGACCGGTAGCCCGGAGACTATGGTCCGCCGCCGCCAAATCAACCCGATCGCACGAAAAAGAACAACAATCGAAAAACGGGTGCGCGCGCGTGTGTGTATGTGTGTGTGTGTGTGTGTGTGTGTGTGTGTGTGTGTGTGTGTGTGTGTGTGTGTGTGTACGGCGGTGATTCTCCAAAAACGGTTTAGATTAAGATCTTTGTACGAGGGTGGTCGGCGGGGCATATTCAGTGAACGCGCGCGTATCCACGGTAGTATACTTAATGCTCGTGTATAATCGTGGGTGATCCTCGTGCTGAGATTCTCGGTCGGTATACTGGTCGGTCAAATCGTCGTCGGGTCGAAGGACATAGTGTTTTGGTGAAAAGATAAAGCACTACACACCGTACGTCCAGAATCAGAAATGTGTTTATAAAATTGTGTGTGTGTGTGTGTGTGTGTGTGTGTGTGTGTGTGTGTGTGTGTGTGTGTGTGTGTGTGTTTTCTGAATGAGAGTATTTATGGATTGTGAACATATTATTATATTATTTACCTTTGCCGCGCGCGGTGAATTTAAAAGAACCACATCGTCGTCGTCGTCGTCGGTATGATTGTTGTTGTTGTTATTATTGTTATAACTATTTTATCTTATACTTTATAATATATACTCATGTTATATTATTGTTTCGAGACTTTATAAGCGAAATCGGACAAAACACATCCGGTCCGGATATTTCTAATATAATGTAAAATCATCCGTGCGGAAGGATATAAAAAAATTATTTATAGAAATAATAGAAAAATATTCAGTATGGTAGTACATATTATAGTAAAGTTACGAACCTTGAGATTTGAATGGTCAAATTGAATTATTCTAATGTTTATAAAAGTGCACTGAACTACTTAGTTAATTCGTTATGTTGTATTCCAAATCCTAAACCAAAAAAAAAAAAAAAAGAAACAAACGATTAAATAGAATTAATTATTCTTTAATTTAGTTATCTTTAATTTGGTACTTATTTACCTGTATCGCTATATGACACTATATAATGTTTGAGAAATTTTTATATTTAAGCTATTTTATTTAGCGATTCTTAAAAATTCACTGAAGAACATAAAATAATTATATTTCTAAAAATGGCTCTTAGTGCGATTATTTCTCATTTTCCAAAACTCCTTAATCGTTAAGTAATTGTATTCATTAAATTCAAGCTTGGTTTCATCGAATATAGAGTGACGAAGTTTAATTCAACCATCACCAAAAAAAAAAAAAAAAAAAATGTACACTAGCGGTTGTAGAGCGGTTTGAGTCTAAGTTATACTATAAATTAGTTAAGTGAAAGTTTTGTGACTGTAATAGAAAATTTACTTCCTGACGCCAGAAACGTTTTGCGATTATGCTTCAGAATCTTTTATTGTAAGATAATATATTTTTTCGGTCTACCACCTTTGTGGGCAGTCATTTCACTATCTAACCTCTAAACTACTAATAAGTTTGAATTATTTAATTTAGATTACAATAGAAAATTGTATACAATTCACCCGATTTTTTTTACGATAACATACTATTACAATTTCGTCAAATCGCAGCAACGAATGATTTTAAATAAATATTAAAAGACTCTGTAATTCAGTACCCAGTACCAACTATAGCAAAATTGATTTAAAACGTGTACCCGAACATACAAAATATATCTTCTAAATCACTGAAATGGTTTCAAGAAAGGGCTATTTTGTCACCAACAAATGAGTAAGTCGACAGATTAAATGATAAGATTCTATCTCGGTTTGACGCACAATCACAAATGTACTATTCAATTGACACAGTTTTAGAAAAGAAGGACGCAGTCCATTTCCCAATTGAATTTCTTAACTCTTTAACACTTTCTGGAGTCCCATCACATAAATTAGTTTTAAAAATAGGGGCACCTATTATTTTAATGAGAAATTTGAGCCCACCCGCACTTTGAAACGGTACAAGACCACAAATCAAAAAATTGAGAAGTTCATTGCTCGAGTGCATAACCTTAACGGGTTTTGATTACCAAATTATCGGTAATAGTTTTTTATTACGGAAAAACTGTTTTATTACCAAGAATACCAATTATACCCTCAGATTTACCTTTTAAGTTTAAACGTATTCAATTTCCTGTTAAATTACGATTTGCAATGACTATAAAAAAAGCACAGGGACAAACACTTAACGTAGCTGGAATTGACCTAAACGTTTAATGTTTTTCTCACGGTCAACTATATTTCGCCCTGTCACGTGTGACTTCCAAATTTAATATGTATATTTTTGCCCCCGATCCAAAAAAAATTAATAAAGTCGTTTACAAAGAAATTTATCAAAATACTGGCATAGTTAATATCTTTTGTTCCATCCATAGTAATACCTACAAAATTTACATACACGAACTCTAATTTTAGGGTTTCGTACATTAAATCTATTAAATAAAACAATTTGCAATAGGCATCAATTTTTCTATTGAAACAAGCGATATAATTTTTTTTCAACATTATGAAGAATCCGCGGTGGCGACGGTAAATTTATACGACTACATTACCACGGAGACGTGACTAAAAGTGTTCTAAAATAAAAATAATTATTTAACATCCAGAAAATAAATAGCTAATTAATATCTGAGAAATCTTGCAATAGCATTGCCGGGTCTGCTGGTATATTATAATTTACTATTTATTGATCTAATATTAAGTCACTTTCTGTTGGTATTTTTTTTTTTTTAAGAATATTTATTTGTATTTTTAATGATATTGATATTTATATCTATTTTTGAACTATTATAATAATAGTAAAAAAAAAAAAAAAAAATGATTTACAATAAAGGGGTAATTTTCTTGTGGTGTCTCCTTGTTAATACAAATAGACTTTTGAAAACCAAAAAATTGACTCTGAAATCACGAAGCACCCAAAAGTATTATTTGGCTGGGTCTATGGTTTAAGTGCATTGTTTTAATTTTACCTAATTTACCTGATTGTGTTGAGGAAAATAAGTTTGAAACTACACATTTTTACTCAAGTACACTATACATTTTTGTTTAGAATGTTTTGAAGTTTAAAAATAATTATTCAATTTTGAATTGTAGTTATACCGCGTCGACGTTATTGTGACGCATTCGTTCGATAAATTAATGCTTTCGTGCATGAGTATATGAAAACGTATACAGGAGCAAAAAAAAAAAGAAAAAGAAAACCCGTGATTGACCAAGACCACACTTGTGAGTGTAACCTCGTAAAAATTATTATTGTTAATAATTTCGCATTAATATGCCGTTCACCGACGTGTATATATTCAACGATTCACGTCTGAAGTTTTCATTTCTTTACGTAATTTAGACGAAATCATTAAAATTGAGTGTTGTTAAACGCATTTTAACTGATCGCATCCGACAAGAGTCATATAATAGTATCTTCCCCCGACTGTGTGTACGTTTTATTATTATTATTATTATTATTATTATAGCCTTCTAGGCACTCCACCGACGGCGGCGGTCGGACACGTGCACGGTGCATGCATGTACTTGTGTAAACAAACATAACACTTAAATTCGACACCCCGAAACTCGCATTAAGTTGTTCGATCAACGACTAAATTTTTCTGTCTCGTGAACACACACACACACACTCACTCATGAAAATACTTTGGACGTATGATTTTGTCTTTTGCCTTACAAAGTCCGAGCAACATACCAACCGCAAAATCAAGTTTTGTCTGTTCCATAGACGCATACGTAATATATTATATATACGACAGTATTACACATACTTTAAAATATTTTTATGTCACACAAAAACGATTATGAGTCATAAGACATTGTGTACCTGCCTATTTAAGGGCGTGTTATTGGAATAACAAAAAATGCAATGTGTACGGTGAAAAAACGTGCATAGTAATAGGGCGTACATCGATTCCGCCGATTTTTTATCGACTCCGCCGGCTGTTTATAAAATTTACATATCGATTCCGCAGGCTTCTGTTTATTAAATCTACACATCGATTCCGCAAATAATTTGCATCCCCCCAACTGTATACGTATTTTAAAATGTATATGTGAATATATCGATGTAGATCTACCAAAATTTGTGTAGATCAAACATTAAAAACCATTTTAAAAGATGAAAGTATACATGATGCCAACCATCACGAAGAAACTGCATTAAGTAAATCAAAAAAATCATTTTCAAATGGACTTAAACGAAAATCGGAAGACACATTTGAAAGGCCTTAAAAAATTATTAATAGAAGCATTTTAACTTATCCAGAACTTACAAAAACGTTTACAAATTTAGATGTAAATAATATTTATTAATGCTTATACCGTTATCGTAGATCATCATATCCGAAATTACCAACACATCTTATAGAAGTAATCAACGTAATGAGCGGGCGTCCAATTAAAACTATTCAGGAGGAAAACTTTATTCTTGTTGTTGATTCAGTAAACAAAATCATTGGATTTTAAACAAAATCGAATTTAAAATTACTATGTTCAGTAGACAAAATATTTGTGGATGGTACTTTTAATCGGTTGCATCCAAAAACCGCACACTTTTGATTTTGACTCTTTTTAGATAGCCAAAAACCGCACAGTTTATCGGTCAATTATCGCACATTTATAGTGGGTTAAAACCGCACACTATTTTTAGTGAAAATAGTGAAAAGATAAGATGATGATAGTCTCATCTATGATAATATGTACTATTCAATTGTATTTATTTTATTTTTAGGAGCTTTGTTTATTTGTTGGGAAGAATTTTTAAGTGACGGAAATCGAATAAAGTTTTTAAAAAACGTCGGCAGTCGGTTTCAACCAATCAAACTTTGAGAGTTTTAAATTTTTTTTTAAATTAATATTTTAAATTATTGAATATATGTATTTTTAAGTTGACATTAATTAATATTATAGGTATTTTTTTGTTTATCGACATTTTTGGGGTTAAAATCATGACTGTGCGGTTTTCGGATACGACAATTTTTTAAATTGTGCGGTTTTAACCTATTAAATGTGTGTGGTTTTAACCTACCAAAAGTGTGCGGTTTTGTCCTGTATTTTATCAAAAGTGTGCGGTTTTTGGAGTCAACGTTTTAATCACTGTGCAAAATATAATTATGTTCATATTATGCATATTAATTTTAAATTATACACCTAATTATTATCTTTTTATATGTACAATTTGTACTACAGGTAAATTTACAAAATATTCGCAAACACAAACTATACATTTACAAACAGGGAAGGTGGGAGGGGGGGGCGAACAGCGTCCGGCAGAATCGATATGTAAATATTTTAAACAGTAGCCGACGGAATCGATATGAACCTTTTTTCTAAGCAGGTGATTTCGGCGGAATCGATAAAATCCCAGTTAGAGTCGGCCGCGTGAGTGACGAGAGAGGGGGGTTAGATAAAAAGTAATAAACAATATATTACTGCACAGCAGCCGAGGCTTAAAAAGCACACACGCGTGCACACATATACATAACATAATACACAATATATTATTACGTGTGTTTGTTGACAATGCCATTTCGTCGCCGATGTACCGCCGCCGTCAAGTGTGGGGCCCATAGGGAATTGCAGGACAATAGCGCCTCAGGCCACTCGTGTGTGCATTTGCATGTTTGTGTGTGTGTGTGTGTGTGTGTGTGTGTGTGTGTGTGTGTGTGTGTGTGTGTGTGTGTGTGTGTGCGTGTGTGTGTGCGTGTGTGCGTGCGTGCGAGTGTGTGTGCGTGTGTGTGTTTAATAATACCGTTTTATAATATGGCACTCAAATAAGGTACTTGACAGTGTCGACGATGACGATGACATTGGCGACAACGACGACGACGATGTGGTGCACGTGATTGTGCTCGATAATAATTCTTCTCTGCAGCACCGGAGTACCGTTACCTCGGTCGCCGCCGATACTACCAACACAATGTAATTGCAATAATTGTCGATAAGGAAATTTACAATATCTCTCCTCCCTTTGGCCACTTTCCCCTCGTTCTATTGTGTAGTAACATGTATCTGTTAACCCCTTCTCTCACACTGTACATCGTAAATTTGCGTTGCTATGGTATCGTCAGCGAATCGTATCTCAGCGAAAATGGTTCTGTATTTTATCACATGTTTGTGAGTGTGTGTGTGTGTGTGTGTGTGTGTGTGTGTGTGTGTGTGTGTGTGTGTGTGTGAGTGTGTCATGTTAACGATGTATGTAATTTGTTTCACACATACCTCCCGTATCTTCGCGCCTGTCTGTTTCCGTATCCTCTATATCTTCTCTTGACACTACTACAAGTATATTTAATTACGTCTTTCGTTTATTGTATTTTTGACCGACTATACCGTATTTTGTAACGTGCTAAAGTAACGGTTTTAGAGTTCCGATAAGCTGTTCCTGAATACATCACATTTATAATGAAAATTTTATGACGTGTAATGTTAATTCAAATAAATTAATTAATTAATTAAAGAAAAAAAATATATATATATATAATAAAAGTAACATTTTAAACTGTTAAGTTGATTTTGCTAAATATTTGAGAAATATTTGTTTATATCAATTTATAATTAATATACCTCTCCAAAGTACCATCTGTATGCAGTTTGCGATCTATAAAGTTGCTGAATGAAACTTTTAGACCAAAATAACTATCCAAAAATTGTTCACGGACAAAAATATAAATGAAAATCACAGTAAAACCAATAGATCCTTCACTTCACTCAGAATCTAAGAAATCAATATTATTTAAATTAAGTCAAATAAAACTATTTGATACGTAAAAACACACGTAAATTAAATATTATCTTAATTATAATAATTCATAATTTATCATAATTCATGAGTAGAATGCTTGTTAACTTCAACTTAAAATACTCACAAATTGAACTTCGTGTAGTAATTAAAATTTGGTTTACTCTTACTTGATAATTAATTATGATTTGAGTTCTAATTGTTTAATATTCTCTAACACAATAGTTGTGGTTGAAAAATCAATAAGTTACAGTTTTAGAAAAAATTGAGTGGTAATTTTTTTAAATGATTTAAAATATGAATAGTTCTGCATCATATTCATTATTGTTATCTAAGTTTTATATAATGTTATCTATATTTATCTCATGTTTCATAAAGACTAGTACACCCGTTTTGAAAATTCGCAATAGATAATTTATTTGTATAATGAAAAGTAAAAATTCAATCGAATTAATACACAAAAACATTTTAACAAATCATTACATGAGTATAATATCGAAAATTGAAAGACATATCGAAATAACAGAAAGTGTTTATTAAAATGTATGTTCCGCAAACTTTCCTCAAACTCAACGAATTCAAGCAGTTAATAGCTCAAAAAAAGAGCTTCATTCACTGGTCGATCAAGATCCATTCATCAGAAGAAGAGCTGTAAGAATTCGGATTGCTTGAGTGAATGTGTCCCATAAGAAATGTACAGAGAAGAATCGCGTTAATTGAGTATAACTTGAGTAAGGTGGGAGTTGAGTAAATTTCAATGATTTATGACATATCTGTGTCTAAATACCTTTCATTTCAAAAAAAAAAAAAAAAAATGAAGGGAATCGAACGGATAGAATGACCAGACGGACTGACTTTAGTTTTCATAATTTTTTTTAATATATCAGATCGGATTTAATTTTATTATTTTTCATACATTTAAAGTTAAAATTTGATGTTGAAATAGCCAATATTGTCAGGTTTATTATATAAATTGGCATAATCTATTCCTAAATTTATCCAAAAAACTTGTACAATTACATGCTATATTTTGACATTTTACGTATTCACTAAATAATTTTACATAATTATTTCAATAATTGTAATAATAGTTTGAACTTATAATTATTAATTATCTAAAAGACTATATGAAATATTCAATAGAAAAATAATATTACAAAATGCATATCTTATAAACTAAAGACAAATTATCAATTATTTTTTCACAATTACAATCATAATTTAAGGAGTTAAAGATGAGAGATAAATGTGTTATTTGGGCAAGGTCGTCTCTTACTATTAAATAAAGTACTCTGACGTAATGTGAACTTTTTTGTAGAGAATGTTTGCGAGTGGTTTATAGATAATACTGTGCTCAGTTCCTAATGGACGTTTTTCATTTTATCTTCCACAAAAAAAAGTCAAACGGTTAATTTTTTTACTTTTTAAAATAATTGAATAAAACTGTTGTAGTAATAATTAACGTTTTTACAGTATATATGTTAATTACAATTTGTTCTATTCTGTTCATAGACGATATTTCCACTTACATAGAATATTTGCAAGTTAAAATACATGTTTTGATGTAAACATTTTTTTTTTCAACTTAAAACTTAACCAGTTAAAAGTACAACATTTTATAATTTTTTATTATTTGAAATATTTACGTGATAAAAAAACTTAATTGAATCTAGTTGATTTTGTTTATTAACCACCTTTGTGTCTATATTATGCTATGTAAAAGGTAATAATATACAAATATATGACAGTAAAAATATCTGTTAGTGCGGCACACACGTTCAAACGCATAATTTACAGGTTTACTCGTCAAGTTCGTTATTAGAATCTTAATTCTCTGTGGTTCCACGGCTCTTGGCGTGGTACCGGGTGATCACGTAGGTATTTTAATGCGCGAATACAGTGTTTTATGTAGCGTGCCACTCAAAATGTCTTGAAATTCATGCGGAAACTGTCAATCCTCACGAAATTCAAACTGGAATTCGTATTAATTTAGCCATTCATTTGGTGTAGTTATGGGACAACGACGCGGTGATCTCAACAGTAGAAAGTCATTAAAAAAAAATTGGTCACATGATAAAACATCGTGAATGGGACAAGGGTATTAGCCTGTTAAATGTTATAATATGTACGGGGAAAGTCTTGGGTCCTTAAGATATCAAGAAATTACTGTATCTCGGGTGGAGAAACACGTACGAGCCTAGAGTGTGAATAAGAATAATTAATTTAATTAATGGATATTTATTTGATAAAACGTGGTGGTTTACTACGCGTCTTATGATGGACAAATTATATAAGTATGTACTTGCGAGTTTTATATTAGCAGATGACTGTAACGTACTCGTACAAAGTCTGGCTGTAGATATTCATAGCTATTTATGGAAACCTAACTGTATCCTGCAATAAGTGTATTGACTGAAATTTTACAATAATTAAAAAAATTAGTGTGTGTGTTAGCATTTTTTTAAGTGGGTTTCACTTATGGAATCACTCGTGTAGACGTAAACACACTATAAGTGAGGAATTGTTATAATTTAGTTATGATATTACATGAATATCGTACGTATGCAGTTGTTTTCCAAATGATCAAATTACAGGCTTTAATCACTGGTTATTAGCCAATAATATCAAAAATATATTTGAAATAGCTGATACTTACCTAATAATTACAATATCTATTAATTGACATTTATAATATTAAATGTTGTTTATTATATTTAGTAATAAAAGTGATAAATTTTGTGGTTTTTATTTTGTGGAGAGCTTCTTTTAATGTTTTGAGCGCGAGATTTTGAATTATTCATATTGTGACAGTGCGTAAAATATGTTATGTTTTAATGAAATGCATATTTGACGTATTTGTTGCATATTGGTGTAAGATATTTGCTGATTATGAATGTTTGATGAAAGTATGTTCAATTATTCTTATCCGAGTGATGGTAATGTCCTTAAGTCCCCTGAACTCAGTAGGTTTATAGGTATCATGGATTAACAGAATCTGTATTTAACTTTTGTAAATGCATAATTATTTATTCCTATTTTAATGAACTCATGTAGTACCTACATAGGCATATAATATGTAAATGTGTATTTACAATATGAAGTTTAGGTAATATGGGACCAATAACTATATTATAATGTTTATTTTTTATTTTTTTATTTTTATTTTTTTTATTTATTTTTTTTTTTATTGTTTAAGCATCAACTACAAGGTTATTAGCTTTACTGTTATTACATTTTTACATTTTACGGTATTATAAGTTATTGGACAATTCGATTATATACAATTAAAAACAAGTATTACAAATAAACAAACTTATTATATGCTGTTATACAATTTAATTTCTTTAAGGTATAAAATTGTGTTTCGCCAGTTAGAAAAAGGACCAATAGCATCATACAGGTTATCAGGAATGTTGAAGTCTCTTCTGGCTGCATCAAAGTTTGGGCAGTGGACAATGATGTGTTTGATAAAGTAGTCTATGTTGCATGTTGGGCATAGGGGTGGATTTGAATATAATGTTTATTATTAGAGTTACGACACTTATTATTATAATATTTATAATAATTTCCTTATGTACGTCACCGATGTAATGTCATTTGTGTACGTGCCGACCCACGATCGAGAGAAACAGTTTTGTATTTATTTATTTTATTTTATACCAATACATTTTTTTTTCACCGGTAAACTCTCCTCTCTCCGCGCCCCACTTATTCCGTGAACGTCACCTGGCTACCAAAAATGTAACGTTACATTGTTATATGCGTATGTGTAACCGTGGTAGCTGATTCGCAGCGGTGACATTTCAGTCCACAACAATGGCGATCCCCTTTCCTCTCGTTCACGATCAGTGCAATCATCCGATGTACGCCACTGTCTGGTTACACACGCGTACGTGATGTCCTCTCCCTCCGTATATAATATGTGTTCTCTCAATGTTGAACGGCCGCGAATAATTATTTATACCATCGTGCGTGCATGCATGCATGTGTGTGTGTGTGTGTGTGTGTGTGTGTGTGTGTGTGTGTGTGTGTGTGTGTGTGTGTGTGTGTGTGAGCATTGGGTACTCGTACGTGAACTTACCTAATCTATAAGATATATTTACATTAGGGGAGACCCTAGAACGCCAATAAACACACCGGCATTATATTAAAGTAGCCACTACACACACTTAGGTTTTACACTCACACCTGAGGGATGGGCATAGTGGTGTGGGGTTCAAGTAGGAACCTAACTGCAGGGTTTACTTTGAAAAAATAAGAAGCATTTAAAATAGTCCAATTATTTTTACAAATGTTTATTAGCAAAAATCTTACGTATAACATGCATATTTATCTGTTATGAAGTTACCATGCATTTTTAACGAATATTACTTAATATATTATACAATTTTAATTATCTTCTCTGAACAATTTAATAATAAATATAATTCAATTTACCTTATGTTCTGTGACATATTATGTCAAATGCATCATAAATAATATAGTGGTTTTATCATGAGCTGTTTTTGAGGTGCAGTTTTTCTACGAGTTAGACTTCTTTCTCTCTCTTTAATACAATCCATGGTTTTTCCGTAAAATTGGGAAAGTGATAATGCTTGAGTTCATAAATTTCTTTGTTTTCTTAACAAACTGCACAATGTAACTCACCGCAGTTGAAATAATGCCTCCGTGATTATATTTATAATATATAAATTGTTGAGTGATATTATTTCATGGTTAAAATTCAATGTTTTTTTTTCCATGAAGCTTAAGTTGTAAATTGTACAATGAGTAAGGAAACTTGGGTACAAAATGGATGCTTGAGCAACGTATTGTATGATACCACGGTATAGAAGATCTTCTATACCGTGATGATACGTATAAATGATTCAACACTTATAGCTCTCGTCATATCTCGCGTCATCGCCAAGGAGCACCAGTGAACGATGACACTGCTGCGTCTACCCTATCCAAGTCGACTAGTTACAGTAGAGACGACACTTCCTTTTTCGTTTGCTGCATTTTTTCTTCCAGGTCCAGAGTTTTTTTTTTATGTTCATAGAAAATAGAAATACTGTGAATGTGACCGACATTTTTTTGTACGTTCCGACGCAGTTTTCTTTCATGCGCGTCGTTCTTATTAAATCAAGCTGTTGTTAACATTGAGTGTAATATTATCAACGGACATCACGAGTGTTTCGCTATTGTTCAAAATTACAGACTTTCCGCCTTGTACGAATATGGCTGACGCCACTGTCTATACTCCGATTTTAATTTTTACCCGTGTATCATGGTATGTATATATTTTTACCTCAGAAAGTTAAGGCAGCTTATTGGCCTACATTACAAATGTTGTTCTTAAATAAATATAAAGTGTCGGCACTTAAAACATAACACAATATTTTGATTATTTGTGTGGTTTCGATAATCCATAAGTTTATATATACCTAGGTATATAATCATACCACAAAGGTATTATTTTTATTATTCACGTTTGTAAGGGTGCCCATTTTAACATTTTTTTTGTTTGTTACGATCACGGAGCTGTAAGCTTAATAAATGCCAACTGTTTTTAATGATATTTCACCATTGTATTTAATCTTATCTATCACCAGTACCCGAATTGGTATAAAACCTTCCCGTGTTCTCGGGAATCGTGGCAACTAAAACGGCGTAAGTATATATTACCTTTAAAAAAAAAAAAAAAAAAATGAAAGAACTATGCGGTGAAAAAAAATATTGTTTACTTTACTTGTAGGTACCTAGTAGGTACAACAGATTTGGAAGTAAATACGTAATAGCTGTTACATGTTATCAATGCTGGGCATTAATCAATTTATAAGTTACATTTTAGTTAATTTAAAATTTTTAACTTAAGTTCCACATTTTTTTTCATACATATTTTAATGTTTCGGCAAAGGATGCTCTTATAAGTTCATTAACATCTAATATAATATAGCGTACTACATTTATGTAGTTATTAACGGTGTGATAAGATATTAATATTTTCCAAATTTTAATTTTATGTTTAACTAAGTTTTAAACTTCATTGATTATCTGTCGTTACTTTTACTAAAATTAACATAGTGTTTTTTTATTCTTATTTTTTTAATTAAATTTAATTCTAATTTTTATTGTGTAAATTCACAATTATTTTCATAAACATAGGTTTTTTTATTTTTATCCATACCGTACCTAACATTTTTTTTTTTTAATTATCAATGTGTTGTGAAAAGGAAAATTTCGGTGAAGCAGACGCATGTAATTTGAATATTTTTTAATATTATACAGTATAATAGATTGGAATACATTGGTTTTTGATGACAAATATTTGTTCATCAGTTTAAAAAAATAAATGTTTGATATAACTGGGAAACAATGGTTAAAATTAATTTAAGTTTATGACAATTTGTCAATTAAATGTTTAACGAAATTTATGCATATAAAACATTTATTTACTTGACTTTTATCTGAATTGAAAAAGGAATAATTTGACAGACTCAACTAAGTTAAAAAAACATCATTGACTTATTAGCTTTGTCCCTTATTCGTGTTATCTTTATCCACTTTCATTAAAACTATAAACTGTGAGTAGTAATGTATAAATAAATACATGGTATAAAGTTTGTAACTTATAATGTCCATTTAAAAGAAAGTGAAATTTAACAACCCTATATTTTAATTCATCCGTCAACATTTTCTTGAATTATTATACTGATACACACACACACATACACACACACACACACACACACACACACACACACACACACACACACACACACACACACACACACACACACACATATATATATATATATAATATATATAAATTAAATAAATACAACTTATTACATCATTTCATGTTTCATCAATTGGTTGTTTCTATCGCACCGGTTTTCTAGAGATAAAACATCCTTTTTTTGTTTAAATTTAAAATAACAATATTGTTTCTTTTTTCTCAATATCTGTATAAACTCTTTATTTCGCTCATGTTGACCAAAACTAATGTACATTTTAACAAATTGACACAAACTATTAGGAGCCCAAATCAATGAAATGGAAAACTTGATTTGGGTATTGTGATGTACAGTTGCTGGAGTAAAACATGAGTTGGGTCCACCGTGTTATTAGTTAATATTCGAATTGAGTCTGTGGTTATATTTTCTTTAATATTGCTGATTATGACGTAACCGATCGGTTGCCGTAGGACAATATAAATGTCGTAGTATGATTTGTATTTAATAATGCTTTGTTTGAAACACTATATATATTATTATAATTATTTTCTTCAGTTTTCATAACTTTCCCATAGCCTCTGCATTTTCATTTATTTTCAGTAACCATTCTGCTCGTACTAAGTCACTAAGCATAATACTTCATCTTTAAACGTCTAAGTTTATATATGTCTAGAAAGTAGATTTCCGGAATATGCATCTTACACATAAATGATTAATAATAATATGAATGCTCTCATTAATGAGATGGCAATATTACCATCCACGTTGATTCCAACATAAAGATACATAAATACTCACACACACACACACAGGACATATTTCAGCTAAAGCTATGGAAGAAGCAACATCAGCACTCTGAAAGGCCATCCAGAAGATACATAATATGCGTTTTCACCCAATAATACTACACTTCGTCATAGGTGCACAACTTGGCTTATTGTCACTGATCATGCTAATATAATATGTGTATTGTAATATATTAAATTCCTGCGAAGAATTCGCAACATTTCATTATCCGTGTCATTGTCTATCACGGCGCCCGAATCCATACGCACACCTCCCCCTGCACTCATTCAGATTTATTTATTTTCATTCTTTTTATCATACCACCCCTCTTTCCGCAGTCTAGCTTGCACAATACTTTTATTTTTTTATATTAGCAAGTATTGTGTGGCACGTATAAATATGTATATAAATGTATATTATATGATGCGTATTGTACATGAAAATAATATAATATAATACAACACGGCGACGAGTTGGCTCGTCATTAGCATTATTTGTCTTTAGTATACGTTTGCGATGTTTCGAGAGGGACAATTTCGATGCTATATAATATATTGTATTTTTTTTTTTTTAATTTAGTCTTTATATACATATATATATATCACGTACAATATCACGTCGCTCTATATGGTTTGAGTAAAACACAATGAATTCAATGAGAGAACAGTAGTTAACTTAAATATTCCGTTTTGTTCGTGACAAACGAAAAAAAAATCAAATATTTACTCTTATACACTATTATATACATACAGTAAGACTTATACACTTGGGTAATTTCACCGTAGTTTTATGCGATGCGGATACGCTATTGTTTATGACCTTCAACATTGGAATAATTGTTATAAAACGTTCTCGGTTGAATTTTAGAAGTACAATATTTAAAGCGTACCAATACAGTTAATATAGTTTTATGGTAGTTACGTTATATGCGTGTATGTAAAAATTGCTCATGTCTATATAGTAAAGTATGTTAATAAAAGCAAAGAGAATAATATGTGAAATAATTTATATTGAATCATAAAGGCTGTTTAAATTGAATTTTTGTCGACCATATCTATTTTTTCATTCTAATTGCACAATGTATAACATTATTAAAATTTAAGATTTTAAGTGTTACGTATTAATAGAAAACATCTGTTAATAACTGCAAGTTATTTAAATATTTGGTTATAAAACATGTATCTACATTGGTCATAAATAGTATGTAAAACCAAGTCTATAACCAAGAAATAAAATATACTTACCTATAATATATTTATTACATAATAGTGTGTGTGTTACGTATTCATAAACAAACAGTTGATTAATTATTATTAACTTATAGCCTTTAATTTGATTACGAAAAAAAAAATTATTTTTGCTTTAAACCATTAATTATTTTATATTAAAAAAAAAAAGGAAAATAAGTAATTATATACATATTTGTTTTTCAAAGTTGAATGCTCGTAGATTTAGTCGTAATATAACTTTGAACCGACTAAAGAAACACTTGACTTCAATGGATGATTTGAGTACAAATTTCCTAATTTCAATGTCTTAAAGGAGTGAACTCTGTTTGAAAAAATATTCTATTTATTCTTCGGTGGGAATTTCTGATACTTGAAAATAGGATTTATTTTTAATACATTTAGTATTTTTTCTTTAACCAATTTACTTCTTACGTTATTTTAATTTTTCGATATTTTTTACAGCTTTTTCTATGAATCCTAAACTTTGAACTAGGGTAATTTTTTGTGTTTTAAGCTGTTGTATTGTACCCTCTAAGAATTTAAAATTAGGAGACGTATAAATTAAAACATGTTTATATCTTATTTGTTTAATAATTTGCTCGCTTTTTGAGTAGAAACTGCTGAACTATGACCAAACATTGAAAAGATCTTTTTTAGTTTTAGAAAGTTTTCGTGATAGTAATTGATTACTCTTAACCATGTCCTCCACCTAGTAATTATTATAGTTCTGGTAAAAGAATCAAATTCAGACACATTGCTTTTAGTTTTTCTACGCTACTTGAAGCTTTCAAAAATATTTATTTACGTCAGTGATTAACTTTTCTACTTGAGAAAGTTTAATTTTAATTGTTCACCACTTGATAAAGTTCATGTTTTAAGAATGTCAAGTCTATTATCTTAGGTAAAATAGATTGATGTTCATCCACTCGTCCAGTCACGTAGGCCATACATTCTAAAAAAATTGAATATCTTAAATCTACGGGGTGTTAACAAACTAATATAGTGTACAGGGTATAACATACCCCCAGGGTTAAACTGGAGCAGTCCCTGGAGTCCCTGGGACTATCCCAGTTTCTATTACAACACATATAAGTATAACTTTTAATATACTATTAATCTTCCTAAATTTCGTAGAATTTAATACAATCAAGAATTATTCTAACCTAAATTATAATACATCTTAATACTACTGATGATATAATCCAACATTTATCATATAAATTAAATAGAAGTTTCTGTCGATACATCTGTATCCTTAACAGTCTGACTATCAACTAAATCTGATTTATAGATTACTTTCTTGTATCTAAACTTAATGTACATGCTTATAAATATAATAATACAGAATAATATTGTTGTATAAATTACAATAAAATGAAATTCAGTTTTTACTATCATTGAACTTTCCATATCCTTTCTTGGAAGGTTCATAATATCTATAGATTGTTTTGCGAGATTACATAGATCGTTTATCACATTAAGGTTCGTTATTTGTTGTGGGGAAATACGTACAAGAGTTTCTTTTAACATTGAAATTATATTTTGAAAGGAGTTGTCGGATACAACATCTAGATTTGATTCTATAAAATTATTTACGGGTAAAAGAATTGAGTTGTTTAAATGTATTTCACAGTGTGTGGGGGTAGTCAACTTGCCTTTTCCAGAGATGCCAATTTGTAATGTTTTAATTGGATTGGTACACGTAATTGTAGCGGATTCGAGCTGACTACTAAATATCCAAGAATTAGTCTGTTCCAGTCTATGCCAAATAGAGACATTCGACGATTAAAGTTTAAAATGACACATTTCGGGAAAAATTTGAGCTTTTGTCGGCAACATGACCTCACATAAATTGGCTGTAGAACGATGATGAATAAGCTGTACTCCCTTACACAACTTACGGAATTTTAATTTTAAATTTAAACACTACTCACTATATTTTTATAATGTTATTCAAACAAATTTAATTTAACTATATATAACATATAACATATATAATATAACATGGATACAACTAGTTGTATCAACTCGTGAGCTATCTTTACTGATACTAAAATATTAAACAGTATCCGTATGATATTGATATACTAACTACTATTTAAAAAATTAAAAATGTATTATCTACGAAAATACTAATAAATGATGATTAGTAGTAATCATCAATGACCATGGCTGGTGGGTACGTAATAAAAGTATTAAATTTACAAAGATTGTTCGGAATATCTATGCGTACGTAATGACTCATGAGAAGTTTAGAACTACTAAAATAGTACAAAATTAAATAAAACACGTATTATACTTTAATTATTTAATCGAATAAATTATTTATTTATTTTAAGCACGTATGGATGAAATAGTTTTGTACTCGTATCAATTTTGAAAATCTTTAATTTAAAATGTTTTGAATCAAAAATAATAAATAATTCATTTTTAGTAATAAAAATTTGTAGAAATTGTTTTGGTGAATGTTCTGTTTAGTACTCTAACTTTAATTACAACCAAAGTGTACGATCAAAATCATATTGGACCGGTGTATTATCATCGCTGAAAACGTTAGCACAGCCGCACCAATCATTGTTTTTGTGTGGTTTATTATTGTTATTATTTGATTCGCCTTAAAAACAAAATCATTGGGTGTTATTCGCGGCACGAGAACTCGATATTCGGCGAGTTAAAAGCTAGATGTTTATACGATTATTCAAAGATACGGGGAGATGTGTTTATTCAAGACGCATCTGATTATTTATAGTTAGAAGACGGCGAGCAAGAGAGGAAGAGAGAGAAACTATACGATGGCAGCAACGTCATGAAAACACCCGTGGATTGACGGCGGTAAAGTATATTATAATACTAATACTGAGCGTGTGTATGTTATACGTCTTACACTGTAATCTATACGCAGCGCAGATGATACGTGTGGTTTGTATTATATTGTGGTGTTTCAAGTCCAAACACAAAACGGCAAAGTACGGTTCACCGATGTCCGCGCGAAAACAGGGTTCATTGGAACGAATAACGAAAAACTGTCTCGCCTACTTTCGCGCGTTTCATAAAGATGAAAACGCAGGATTATACGCTGTGTG
Organism: Therioaphis trifolii; assembly: GCA_027580255.1. Taxonomy (NCBI): domain Eukaryota; kingdom Metazoa; phylum Arthropoda; class Insecta; order Hemiptera; family Aphididae; genus Therioaphis; species Therioaphis trifolii. Next base: position 109,578,431 of record CM050404.1, on the reverse strand, counting down.
AAAATAATTATAGTGACTATATTTAATTTTTAGAAAAATGACTTTTTTTTTTCATTGGCAAATCTTTTTTATTGAACTCTTCGAAATAATTATGATAAATAACTTTAAATTTACCTAGGTAATGGTTTTTTAAATTTTAATTCACATTGAAATGTGTTATTGAAACACAAAAATGTACAGTCGAAACCGTACGGTTGAATTATTTTTGTTGAAGATCATTGATTGATTTTATGATTATACTTCATATAATTTTTATTTGACAATTATAGTTAGATTTTTTTGTTTTTAAACTTTTATAAAATTTAAATTAGAAGTGAGGGAAGTAATACGGAAATTAGCTGGAAATTTAATAAACTGAATGAATAATTATATAATTATTATTATATTATGATATTATATAATATTCGATAAACTCCATAAAATTGTCAAAAATCGAAATGTACGTAGCCAATACCTATATTGCGTTACCAATTTGGCACTGCCCTGACTGTAAACTGAGACTAGACAGTATACCGTATTTTATAATTTATCTTGAGTGACCAACATAGATTTCATCTATAGTTCATCAATTAATATGTTTGAAGTTCATTAAGTCAATATATTGCAGATATTTAATATTAAGTGGATTATTGCGATTGCTAAAACATTAAGCATTCTACCGTTCTTCCGGTAAAAAATTAAATATATTTATTTATCCGAATAATTCGAATAATCATTTGGCATAGTTACCATTAGTTATGTTTACGTTATACAATATTGCGTCTTGCATAGTTTTTAAATTTTATTTTATACATAGGATAGTTGAATATTTAAACTTACAGAAGTATCCAAATTTAAATTTGATATTCTCTTTCTATAGTATATGATATAAAACACATGTATATATATATATATATATATATGTATATCACGTATTATATTTACTATAAATATAATTCTCAAAAAGTTTAGCGTGATCGTACATTTGAAAAATAAAATTGATTGGAATACTATAATAGTGTTAGTTTACTGTGGTTGTTATCTAAAGGCTAAATGATAGATAAAAGTATTTAATTTTTTTATGACTGAACTTCAAAAGAGAATATTAATTATCTACTCAGTATTTTTTTTATCTTGTTATATTGAATCAAAAACCACAGTGAAAATAATCGCATACTTACGTAGTTAAGTCTAATAATTATTGTAATGTACATACACCTCACTAATAAATTATATTTAAGATTAGCGCATACGATAACACTGCGCTATGTGATATTGTTGTTGTTGGTATATTTATGATATTGCGAAGACGGGACCGTGTAGGCAGCAGTCAAACAATTCGTGAGTTGAGTGTGTAAAAATTAGCTCGACGTACTCATATTATACTCGGCAGTGGTGGTGCAGTCAAAACTACTAATCTCGTGGGTTATTTATGTTGCGCCTCGAGCGTGCTGACGGTAGGGTGACGGTGTATGCGTGCGAGTGTATATTATTCACACACACACACACACACACACACACACACACACACACACACACACACACACACACACACACACACACACACACACACACAAAGTGAGACACAGAGAGGAATAAAGAGACTGTTGTGTAAATAACGTTCAACACGTTTATCAAATCCTTTCAGTTCTTTTCGCGTATGCGTATGTGTGTGCACGTTATACATTGTAGCATTAAAATACAACACACACACACACACACACACACACACACACACACACACACACACACACACACACACACACACACACACACACACACACACACACACACACACACACACACACACACACATAGACTTAGATACGTATAAATTAAAATCGTATCGGAATATGAAGTATCAGTTACCATTATGTATAAAGTAGCAGACAATACATAAGTACATAACCTAGCGCACATATGTCATCCTCGACTTCACTAGTAGTGTTCCATTTTCGTTTTAATTACTTTTCTCGCAGTGTTAGATAAAGAAATAAAACGATGCGACACTGTCAACTTGTCTGCGATATTACGTACCTATACGGCACTAGAAATCACGTCAAACGTTTCAGCACAATATGTAAAACAAAAAAAAAAACTAGAGAAACCGAATTACTATAATAGATTTAACGTACATCCATTTTTTATTGAGCCACTGTGAGGTAGAAAATCCTGAGAATCAGTACTATCATATTAAAATAATATCGCATCTATTTCAGCAAATATTTGGTCTACATATTTAAACGAAAAAACGAATATTACAATGGACAACATCATAATAATATACGTGTAACATTAATTTTTTAGATAGAATAACTAAATATTATAAATAAATTATATCACACATTATACCAAAAATATTGATTGATTTATTTATTACGTATTCATCATAATACATGTATTTTTTCTGATTGAATAATAAACAAAATACAATATATTTATGTTGTTAAGAGTTCTCCAAGTGCGAAAACTCGCGAATCTGACAATGTACTAGCACGTATTGGATACTACAAATAACGACACAAAGTTTTATACAACTGATCGTTGACAATTTTAGAATCTTTTAAGAATAACCATCTTCGATACCGATATCCGCAGCATTGTATATTTAACTTTCATATATTGAATACAACGTGTTTGAAATGATATGAGATTATAGTTCAGAGATATTAGGAAAAATCATAATATCACTTAAGAATGAACCCACAAATAATTATTAAAACGCATAATTATTGCAAACATTTTACATTGCAAACACCATTGAAAACACAACAAAACTTACATGCATAATTCATTCGTGTGTTTTGAAAACAATAAATGTGGGCACGTTGAACGACCTGCCAGCAGTGTCCATGTGAACGATTATTGCAAGATATATGGCGTTCAGTGAGTGACAAACGATCTGGACTCTAGACAATTAACAAAAATTGTACCAAGATTTATTTGCATAAAAAAAAAAAAAAAAACATATATCCATAAAATAATAGACACGTCGTCACTTCATACACAAAACGGTCTGTTTTCGAGAAAATGATAATATATAGTGTCGTATATAGTGTTATATATATATATATATATATATATATATATATATATATATATATGTACCTATGTATATATATTTTTTTTTATATGTTTTTTTATGATACCATGTTCAGTTTGTAAAATTTTCCAGTACGTAGGTTGCGAACATGCAATTTTTTTCACGTTCTACAAAATTAACCATTTACTAAATTACATTTATTTTACTAATAGTTCGTGGCCAAGTGATTAAATTTAAATATTCGAAAGGAAATATAACTATGTATAGTAGGGACAGTAATTTCATACCACACGTACTCAAAATGATTCGCAAATTTTTTTTTTCAAAAAATTGTCTCATAATATTTTCTTCATACATTTCCGTTACATGAAGAATACTTGAAGTTTTCAAAATAAATTACATTTATTTTAAATTTTAAATTTTAAATTTTAATATATTAAAATAATGAAACCACATCGTAGGGAATGTACGTATATATTATTGCAATTGAATTATTCCTGAAAAATAAAAGTCTTATTTAGTGTACTGAATTAGTAAAAATATCATCATTCTTATTATAAGTTTTATTTAGATTTTTTTTAAACAATTAATTTTGACTGAATTAATTCAGTTAAAATATAGTAATATGCAATCTAGATAAGAAATGCAAAATCAACATATACATATAGAATACCCAATCAATATAGAATTAAATATTGGAGATTGAATAGCTTAAGAAATATAAGATGGGAGAAATTACGTAAGGTTGCTGAGAGAAGAAGATATGTCGAATATTAAAAAATATGTTACAGAAGTAGAAGATGGATATAATATAGGTCCATTGAATTGAAAATGTAAAGCAATTAAAGAGAAAATGTAGAATGTCACCATTCGAGGTGTTGATGTAAAAAGTACAAAAAGGAAAATCGTTCTAGGACGATTTGAATGAATGGACTGAGAATAATGGGTGACCAAACTAGAGTTAAGATCGGGAAGTAATTAATTTTTTAGAGGGCTTAAGATTGTGGAACCAAGGTTAGAATGATATTGTAAGAAAAACCTTTCTAAATAAATTGACTACATTGGAAAAGAGTGATTCTCAGTAGCTGAACTATAATATGTTCATATTGATTTTTAGTTTAGGATAGAAAACAAACCATCGGATATTACTACTTGGAGAACATTAAGGGAAGCTAAGAACTTGAGTAGAATGTAAAAACGTTCATTAACAGCTAAATATGAATGATCAGATTCAGAGAAAGTGTATAGAAGGATTCTTACTTTAATTATAAGAAGATTAAGTTGAGATTTTAACAAATTCGAAGTAAAAGCTTGAAGATATGAAAGAGATTCAGAAGCAAAAAAGGGATTTATTTGGTGATAAAGAGTGAATGAATGAATTTTAGGAATTTGATTACTGTAAAGAATTTGGCGATGTAGAAAGATTCAGTGGGTGGAAAGAGGAAATGTGAATATTGGGAAGAATAAAAAATTGATAACCAGCTGATAAAGTAGAAACAGAACCATCAGTAAAAACATTGGTGTAAAATGTAGAAATGAGTTGTAAAAAAAAAAAAATTCGATTCAGTAAAGCTAGTTTAGTTTCAATACATAGTAAAATTAGTTTTGTTTCAATATATACGGATTTTTATTATTGATAGGTACTATAGCTACAAATATGTGCAAAGTAGGAAGAGAGAGAGAGAGAGAGAGAGAGAGAGAGAGAGAGATAGAGACAGAGAGAGATAGAGAGTGTACAGTATATTCTAGGATAGAAAGTGATTTTTGTACATTGCACCAGAAGTATAAGGTACACACACACACACACTCACACACATACATATATATATATATATATATACAGTGCTCGAATTGGGAAAAATTAAGTAGAGGAGCTCAATCCAATGATTTAAAATCTGCGTTCCAAGTGCACAATTAATCAACACAGACCCGTGGGGGGCTTCGCCCCCACACCCCCCTCCTCTCCACCCACCATGCATACATTTTGAAAAACTACGACTTTTCAACTACACATATTTAAATTCCAAATATAATATATTTTCATTGCAATATCTACACCTTCCATGTTAAAATAGCAAAAAAAAATTGTAATAATCTACATGCTTATTAAATATACAAAACAGAAAACAATATCAATGTTTTTGATTCAAAAGAGACCACATATTTTTATAAGTATGTTCTTTATCGTTTACATTTCTTTTTGGACAGCATACTTCGTCAGCTGACCTATTACCATAGCGTATCCGAGATGTAACATAACGATTTGGTTCAAACAAATTTACAGGAGACGTGTAATTAAATCACCGATAAATGATAACAGTAATAACTGAAACTGATAACATTTCGTTCGAAACATTAAAGATAGTACTAGATAGTACTATCACAGAATAGATGAAATGATGGTACTATCACACACTATTTTTTTTTTATAGCATATTCTGTGCACCGTATCAGCACAGAAAAATATTATCAGTTATTCTGTGGATCGTAGAAAATATTATAATAAATTATTAAACTAATATCAAAAATAATTTTGATATGAAAAATAGTAATAAAAATTATTTTGGACATTAGTTTGTACCGTCCCCCCGTCCAAGTAAAAAAAAATTAGTAGGGGTACGCCAAAAAAAAATAAAAATAGTAGGGGAGCTCCGTCCCCCTGCGCACCCCCCCCCCCCCAATTCGAGCACTGTATATATATATAAATATATAGTTGAACTTGGTTAACTCGAAGTTGAAGGGACCGGGAAAAAATTTCGAGTTATCCAAGAATTCGAGTTACCCAAATTTTTTTCCATTGCCATGTATTTATTATAAATAAAGTAATGTAATAAAAAATATTTACTATGTAATTATTTATGTAGACAATATATCAACAGAACTGATTCAAAATGCAGGTGCAACAATTCAGAACGAATTATTTAAATTGGTTAATGACATTTATATAACTGGAGAAATACCAGAAGATTTCAAAAAAAACATTATAATTACTCTCCCCAAGAAAGCAACGGCTGAAAAATGCAGTGAATATAGAACCCTGAGTCCAATAATACACTCGGCTAAAATCCTAATAAAAATATTAGGTAACCGGATAGAACATAAAATTGAAAGGCAATTAAGTAATGATCAATTTGGATTTAGAAGAAATAAGGGTACTAGAGAAGCGATCTTAAGCCTAGGAACATTAGTGGAAAAACAGATTGAATTTAACAACGATACATTTATCGCATTTATCGATTTGGAGAAGGCATTTGACACAATTCCCTGGAATGAACTTTTCAAGACATTAGAAGAATTAGGCATTGATTACAGAGACAGAAAATTAATTTACAACATATACAAAGAGCAATTAGCTATAATAAAAGTGTCAGACAAGTCCGCAACAGCCAAAATAGGAAAGGGAGTAAAACAAGGGTGCCCACTGTCACCAAAACTATTCAATATTTACGTAGAACAAGCTATCAATGAGATTAAAGAAACATTCACCAGAGATAAAATTGGAGTGATAGTAGGAGGAGAATTGATATTATTTTTAAGATTCGCCGATGACATAGCTCTTGTTACAAGCAGCGAAAACGATCTCAAAAGAGAGTTAGAAGAAATAGAAAGGTGCTTCCAAAATTATCACCTTAAAATCAACTGGAATAAAACTAAGGTAATGATGTGTCAAAAAAAGAATCGTATTCATAGATTGAGAATTAAAATTGATAATCACAATCTCGACCAAGTGGAAAACTTTAGATATCTAGGGAGTATAATTAGCCAAGATGGAAAATGTACTATGGAAATAAAAGCAAGGATCGCTCAAGCAAAAACAGCATTCATGAACAAAAGAAACCTACTGTGCTCTAAAAACATGAGTATACGTATGAGGAAACGGCTGACAAAGGTATATGTGTGGAGTGTCACACATTACGGATGCGAAGCATGGGTATTAAACAAAGCGGAACAAAAGTTCCTCGAAAGTTTCGAGATGTGGTGCTGGAGAAGAATGTTGCGACTGAGCTGGGTAGAAAGAAGAACAAACGAAAATGTTTTAAACGAAATAAATGAAACAAGGAAGATACTTAACACCATACAAGAAAGAAAATGGAATATGATTGGTCATGCCTTAAGACACGAAGAAGAACTTTTGTATATTATAATAGAAGGGAAGATGAATGGCAAAAGAGATCGAGGATGACCAAGAACGTCATATCAAAAGGATGATTTCCGATGCGGGCCTAGCAAACTATAAGGAGCTGAAGAGGTTAGCTGACAATAGAGATGAATGGAGAAAATTCGGAAAATTGCAAAACCAACCTTAGGGTTGAATATAAAAAAAAAATAATTTATGAATTATGTATATGTATTTATGTAGTGTGTATAAACAAAAATGAAGTTAGAAAATTATTTAAAGAGAGGCATTTATTTTTGTTTGATTTTTGCTGTTGATTGTAGCGTTTGTAATGCATTTTTCTATTTTATTTAAAGCCGACTTATGATTAAAGAGCTTATTTTATAGATAAATGAGAGAAATATCACAATTTTATAATATTATTTAACTAAAACATTTCGAGTTAAATAAGATGTTTTTACATTGTTTGAATAGGAAATTCTAAGGACCGGAGTAAATGTTCGAGGTATCGACGATTTCGAGTGAAAGAAGTTCGAGATAACCAAGTTCTACTGTATATATATATATTTAACGCAATAACAACAGTCAGATCTACTTAATTGAGTAACACCACCTAAATTAACAATGTAGATATCTAAAAAGTTGAAAGTTTCATATAATATCTTACCGCGTTTGGAAGAAAAAGAGGAGACTCAGCCCAGGCGATGAGCATTAAAAGTGATTTCGATTAAACTTATTTTATTAATTTAAATAGGAATTATCATTAGTGACTGGAAATTTAAGCGTCGTGAGGGATGCTGTAAAATACTCGTAACTAAAAGCAGTGGCGGTCTTGAGCATATATTTCTGGGGAGGCATCAAAATAAACTCCAGTGATAAGTGGTGGTCTTCCCCCCCCCTTCGACTGTTTAAAAAGACATCAGTTATTTGAATTAATTGTACAAACTACAAATTTAATAACAAAGAATCTGATTTAAAAATATTGTTTTATATTTATAAAGAAGGAAATGATACTATAACAAAGTACATAAAGTATTTATTATCCTTGAAAAAATATGTATTTTATATGTTAAAGGTAAAATATAAATATGGTATAACGATGGATAATAATCTCTAGTATTATACTTATAGTTATACTTTCTAGTGTACATCAAACAAAATATATTTAGGTACATTTTTCATATTGTATACAATATTAATTTATTAACTGACTTATTAAGCCTTTATTATTTCCAATAGAAACAAATTAAAAGAAATATGCAAATAAATAAAATTACAAGAAAAATAACAATTGAAATAATAAATAAATTCATTGAATTATCATTCTAATGACTAGTTTAGTTAGTAAACACAAATCAACAAAATCTATTAAAACAAATGAAACAAGTGTCCTTTCTTGTTTCTAGTTATAATCTAATACAAATTAGTATTAAAATATTTGGTTTTAATTTCTATACTGACTATTATTTACATTTTGGTTAAGATTAAAAATTATTTATTTAATAAAAATAAATCAACGTTTATGGTTATGCTTTCAAATTAAATGACTATTATGTTTTATATATAAGTTCAATAACTCTATCTTTCTGACCAGCATACATATTTATTACATCATCATAAAATAGTTCAGTTTCTTTGAGTTGTTGTATCAAAAGCTTTTCTATTGATATTATTGATAAAGAGCTTAAACGTTGTTGGCAATTACTGTTCCTTAAATATGTTTTAATTCTTTTAAGACAGGAAAAACTTCTTTCTACTGAAACGCTTGTAGATGGAATGGTTAAAATTAAAGCAAATAGTTTATAGACCTCAGGCATAACTTCTTTTAACCCATCATTCTCAAAAACTTTAATCAGGTCATAAACATGTTGAAGATTATGATACCTATCATCATTGTACAAAACCTCTAATTCTGTTTTTAATTTATTAATGTCCTGAAAAATATAAGTAAATGTATTTTGAAGACAATTTAAGCCACTATCTGGGAATTTAACAGAATATTCTTTAAATTTTGTAACATCACCTAACTGTAGAAATTGTAATTTATCAGTATCTCTAAATCTTGTATCCAATTGCATGATGATATTATCTATAATTTCATAAAATAACATTTTATAACTTAATTCGTTTGAAGAATTGTTCCTTGTAGTAGGATGTTTTGTTGAAATAACAGCTTTGTTAAAATAGTTTAAAAAGTTCTCTTCATTCCTTTTTTGTTTTATAAGATCACCAGTTGTTTTTATTTTTCTAAGACAATATTCTATGTCAAATGATTTGTTTTGAAGAGTATTGAATAAATGGTTGGTGATTAAAAATATATCATTGAAAATGTAGGCCAGAAAAGCAAACTCAAAAGACTTTAAATTTTTGATATGTCCTACAGCACCACAAATAGATTCAGCAGATGATTTTGTATCATTAATAATAGTATCAAAGACAGTTATAAAGTTGGGCCACTCATTCACTAATACATTCAAAATTTTTGAGCGCGATGACCATCTTGTTTGAACAAATTGTGGGATACGTTTGCCCACTACATTATCAACTATATTAGTTCGGGAAGTAGAGTTATGAAAATAGGCTGAAATTCCAGTAAGATTTGCAAAAAATATGCGACATTTTGTGTTCATACTACAGCCATTTTGCAAAACCAAGTTTAGCCTATGGGCTAAACAATGAGTAAATATTGCATTAGGTGCAATATGTTTTACTCTTGCTTGTAACCCAGTCAAATGTCCAGCCATCACACTTGCGCCATCATAACATTGGCCAACTAACTTTTTTTCAATGTCAAATTCATTTAAAACTGAACTTATCAAGTTAAACAATCCTTCAGCTGTACGGTCTTCACTAACATTAAAGAAACCTAAAAAACGCTCAACTAATTCTGAATTTTTATTAACAAATCTTAAAATGATAGAGCACTGGGTTTTTTGAGTGATATCAGTAGTGTCATCTATTTGAATTGAATAAAACAAACATTGTTTGATTTCTTGTTTAATGTGAGTAAATAAGGATTCAGAAATACATGTTATTAAATCATTTTGAATTGTTTTTGATACACCAGAAAACTTATTTTGAATACTTATATAATGGTTTTTTATTTCTAATGAACATCTACTAAAATGCATTTCAAATAACTCTTTAAAATTACCTTTATTTAGAGAATTACTACTCTCATCATGCCCACGGAAAGCTAATTCTTGTTTAGCCAAAAATAAAACTATGTCAATTAGGTGCTCCATAAATAACCTGTTCAGTCTCACATTTTCATTATATTGCTTTTTAAACAACTTTCCATGTTCACTTATAGCATCAACAATAGTAACAGTATTTTTTTCTAAGTTTTTCAAGTTCAAATGATTATGAATATGCTCTTTTGATAACTCATGTCTTTGTACACTTCTAGGCAAATTTTTAAAATCACAATACCCTTCAGTAGACCAAACAGTTTTTGTATGTCCTAATATTAAGCAAGGCCAACAAAATAATTTTTGTAGGTAATAGCTGCCACACAGCCAAGTGTGTTGCTTATACCAAGTTGCATTAAAGGATCTACTAAACATTTTGCCACACTTTTTGTCAGTAGTTAAACATGATAAAGAAGGAGTAGGTTTACCTTGCTTTAGTACATCTGTTTTACTACGGGTATTCCACTGACTGAACTTAGTTTCAAGTAAACATACAATTGGGTCATGAATTGGATTCATTATAAATATTATAATACGTAGGTACCTAATGACTAGAATCAGTATAACCACTAGAATTTTAATTCTGAATTATAAATATATTTTATATATTGCACACTATTAACAATTCACTAATAGACATGACATAATATTATAAATTTAATAATATTTAGATTACAGATAAATGATAAACAGTTTTGTGATAAGGCGTGTCGCACGCGGCCACAGCTGATATATATAATACCGATATATATATATCTGTGCACGCGGCACGTGCATCGTTGATAATCGGTAAATCATAGATAACATCGGCAAGGCGGCGAACATTTTTGTCGCCGCCGGACCAGCTAAGCGCATGCGCAAATCAAATGATTTTACGTGTGTTTGTGTGTGTAATTTCGTGACTACTATAACACCTAGGTAGGCGACTGATTCAGTCGCCGCCGCCACTGCTGTACGAAAATAACAAGATAAATGATAATATTATATTATATTATCATGGAATAAAATATAATTGGGAGTGCATGAATAATAATTATAGCGGATTGCCCGCCGTTCTTTGAAATTCATATTTTTATATGATACAATCAAATTTGTATGTTATAAATGTTTTTTTTGTTCCAAAAAATTTGAAATTTTTCAAATTAATAAGTACCATATTGAGATTGAAAAGAATAGTGATTTTTTTAATAAAATAAACATTTTTTATTAATCAAATGAAAAAAATATTTTTTCCATTTTATTTTCAAGGGAGGCGGTGCCTCCCTTGCCTCCCCGGGAAAACCGCCACTGACTAAAAGGAAACTATGGAGGTATTTTGAAGATTCAGCACTCTATATCAATTAAATAGATTTTATTGTTAAGGAAATATTGTTTGAGATTAGAATTAATGTCTAATATGCGTTTTTTTAAAGATATGATCCATAATCAAAATTTATTTTACCTTTTTTAATATCCACACATGCAAATTAAATATCTGGTTCTTTTTTATTTTTGTATTCTTTTTTTATGGCGGTTAAACCACAAGAACATTTAGAAGAACGCGTGAGGAAGATTCAATTAAGTTATAAGGAGAAGTTCAATTTTGTGATGAAAGAAGGGCATTGGTTAGCGATTAAGTTAGATTAGCTGTAAGTGCATTAACTAATGTAAGGTCAACATTTTGGATTAGAGATTCTTAATTGGAGTGGCTATTGCTTACGTACTTCAAGAATGAGCCATCAGAGTTAGATAAATATTTTGAACGCAAGCATTTGTTGGGATTGAAAGAAAAATGACGTCTATTTTTAGGGCAGTGGTTATGGGTGGCAGTGGTAGTTTCAACGCTGGAAGTTGAAACAAAATGTAGTTAAGTGAACGATACATTTTAAAGAAAAATCGTTGACTGATTTTTTTAAATATGATAGTAACTGAAAGCTGAAATGACTTCACTTTATGAATTTGTCTAAATTTGATTCTAATTTTATTGTATATATATATATATATAATATATATATTTATATTCAATTTGAATTACACGAAATTATTATCTATGTTTCTTAACTCCATTGACGTTTAACGATGTTTGATCCAACTTCTAGTACATTTTATATCTTCTCTGAGATCTTCTCCCGTAATTCATTTGTAACATAAATCATGCAATTAACTATATTTTAATGATATACTTAAATTTTAATATTTCTCTTAATGTATATACATATTACCAATTATTATTATAAACTTATCGGCGATTATCACAACGTGTCATCTAGTCGTTACCACAGTGTTCGTCACCTTGGCAGCAGTCATGTACGTGTTAATTAACCTTTTGAGCTGCAGACAAACCGGGTAACGAAAGGAAGGAACCGTGCTGATACGGTGCCACGGCGAGTTGTGTTTTGCCACCAAAAAGTAATGGGACCTAGGGTTGAGACTAAGATGAAAACGAATAAGAATGGTCGATCATCAAAAACGTATCGGTGACCACGGTAACGAAATGCTTCTCGTCATCACTCTGAACGTCCACACTCATAAATTGCCACGTTGTTATTCAATGTTTCCACAGGACAAGAATGCTTAAAATATAATATTATTTTGGGCTCAAGTTGACATGCTTTTGGTTTCAGATTTTTTCGGTTCTGATGAATATAATATTTTCTAATAAATCGATGCATTTTTTTCTTTCTCCTTGTAACGTTGTCAGATATTTTTTTAAACAAAATTTTGAGATGTAATAAACTTGAGCTAGCGTTAATATGTATAAGAAATACTTATTTTTATATTTGATCTCGTGTTACTAGACTTTTTTCAATAAAACGAGTTTTAGATTTAATTTGATGATTAACAATCGTGATTTTAAAAAAAATCGATAAAGCATTAAGGTATATATGTATATATACATTTTTTTAACCTAATGAAATAATAACTACTATAATATCAAATGGAAATTTTAACGCAATATTACGTGGTGATCTCAGTAGATTTTTAGTCAATGGGTTTTTTCAATTTTTAGTCGTAATTTTGTGTGTGTGTGTGTGCGTGTGCATGTGTTTTATGTATGAGTGTATAGGATTGCAGTAAATAAGAAGACGAGAATGTTGTTGAGATGATGATGGTAATTACTCTACTCACCCACAAAAAGTAGCGTTACGGTGCAGCGTCGGAACGACTCCCAATGATTTGATGATCGTGCGTTGACGTGTCGCTAATTAACTTGCTTCTACAAATACATATTAACATTGAAGTACAACACAATATCACCATGTCGCAGCCGATGGATGTGCGTTCTCCCGCTGCCATGCCATCAACGTACGGAGAAAGAACCGAGTGGAGAAAAAAAAAATGTTGAGTGACAGACAAAACGTAATTTGTTCTCCCCGCGGCCGCCGCTACGCTTTGTTCTATGATCGTTTCCGTCGTCCCGCTGCGAGTGTAAAACGTCTAGGTTTTAATTATTTTTCGTATTTATTTAATTTGTGCCTGTGCTGACAGTCAAATGTTGCGTGATTAATGCAATATTGAATTCTGTACGTAACTTTTATAGTATTTTTACTAGTATTATATGAGTGCCATAGCCGAGGAAAAACAAAAGACATGGAGCAGGGAAACAAAACGAAAAGTCCCTCGTTTCACTCTTTTCCTTCTTTTACTTTAAAATGATCATTATTGAAATGAGCAAATAAATTTAAATAAATTACGTAATATTAAGATTGCAAAATAATTTAGTTTATCGCAGTTTGCACACCAGTATATTATACACGTCGTTGTGATCTACATACTACACAATTAGTAAGATTAAAATAAAACTTTTAAGCATTAAATATTTTGAAGAAAAATGTATATTTTGTTGTGTAATGTAATATGCTTTATTATAATACAGTTCACTTATTTTGCCAACACCCAGACCCTATTTCGGCCAATATTCAACAATCTTATGATAGTTTATTGAAAAAAAAATATAGTTCATTGCAATGATTCATCAAATACTGTATTAATTATCTAGCTATTTTTTAAACTTTTCACATAATATGATAATATAGTATGCATTTGAATTCGCAATATTAAAAAGAAAATATAATTTGGAGCCAAAATCATCAATTGTTCACCATGATAAATGCCTGTAAACTCTATGCTAACCACAATTTTACCACTAATATGTACATGGTGTGACCGTTGGGTTTGCTCATATAGTCTAAAAATGCCTTTTAAAAGTTCTCCACGTTCTAATTAGCCCACTTGGCTTTTTCTAATTTTTTTTTCTTTATTGATAACTGAAGTTTCCAAATGATTACGCCAAAATGTTCAAATAATTATGGGCTCATGCCATTCAAACATAATATATATTGTAAATGTATACACGTGCTAAAAACAATTAATTATTTTGTCTTATTAAAATAATATATAAATATTATTATCGCCCTACACATGTCGCGCCTAAAGAATTTTCTAATTTACAAGAACGATTTGCGTTTTGTTCGGATGCCAGATATTACTAGTATAACTCAAACGTGGATCGGAGAAAACAAGTTACACGACTAGTTAGAGTTAATCACTGTGCTCTACCTACGCGTTGCTAACGACATTATAAATCATAACACCAGGCACATCAAAGACGTTCTCTGTCATATCAAAATCATAATATTCGTTTAACATTAGGTAATTAATGTGTTTTCCCGTCATTTATTTAATGATTTTATTTACTCAAAGAAACTAGCATGAGGAGGAGACATTTGTTTTATATTATTGAATAATTGAATACATAATTCACTAAGAATAGCCCAGGTAAGGAAAAATCGTAATATTACACACACACACATACACACACATGTATATATATATATATATATATTTGTTGGATATATGTTTTTATACTTAAAAAAACATTGTACTATAGTGTGAAACAAAACGTTAAAGATTATAACGTACAATGCACTAATAACAATAATATTATTTTTCAATTAGAAGGTTTGATAATATTATTTTAAACTCGCGTTAATAGCATTTTACTATGTTATTTAGTTGTTGATTTTTTTCTCTAATGCTTTAGGCTCGAAGCCTTCATGTATAACATGGCTATGGTTTTTAAAATGTCGAAGTGTTGATTAACTGTCATGTTTTTGTGGAAAATAACCCTAATCGTTTGTAATTTGTTTAATCGTTATTTTAACTGCTGTTATGTGTATTTAGCCTAAGAAAGTTCCACATGAATTATGTACGACTTTAAGTCAAAATAAGATAAAAAGATTAAAAATATCAGACGAAAAACATTTTTATTTTCATTTTTTTTTTCTACAAGAATATTTAACGCAACATATCTTTATCAGATACTTTTACATTGTAATAGAAATTTAGGCAACATTAAGAGATAGTTATAATTATACATTTTATAATAAACATATAAGTAACACTTTTATCATAACCATTAGGAATTCCATTTGTATTATGTACGATGATAATTATTCACTGGTGAGTTTTACATTGTCTCTGGTTGACAATAAATTTACAGCTTTTTATATGCAAGTAGCAGCGTCACGTCTATTACATTTTACGAATCATTTATACACGTTAATTTAATTCAAACCGAGCGTTTATTTTGGGCACTGTCATCAAATGTATCTCGTTACTAATTGTATGTATCTCATCATTGTTTTTACCGAGCCTGTGCGTGAATTTATTATTAAACTCATCATATCTTGCTAGCGGCAATGTCTCGTACGACAGTTCGGTAATGATTCAGTCAGTACAAATATTTATAGCCTGAATCATAATAATACATCTATAATTTACATCTTTTTTAAATAAAATAAATCTAGTGTGCATATTCTAACTTAAAAAAAGTCACGAGGAAACGTATTTGTGAGTGTTCGTTCTAAAAAAGTATGGAAACTCTAAATAGGTAAGCATGTATAGATAACATTTTTTTAAAACATTTAAATATCATAGGTGACAATTTTAATCAAATTGTATTTATATTTCCATCCATATAATATTTGATTTGAAACAAATTCGATTATTGATATCAGATTTGTAGATCGTGAATCTATAGGTAGTAATCAATAATAATTTTGACAACAGTATAAAATTCAAAAATAAGATAAACTTTTTTTTTTCAAAATTTAACTCACTAAGAAAAACGCTTAGCAAATATTTCCCAAATTTACTTTGTTTTACACACTTTTAAAAAAGTAGGACTGAATAAAATTGCTATGCATTGAACGTATTTAGACACGTGTTTCTGACTCCGAAGAATTTAATAAAAATATAGAGGCAAAAAAATAATCATATACGTCGGTAGCTTGTTTCTTCACATAACATACAAGAAATACAGTGTATATTATATTATATAAATATATATAACATATGTATAGGGCAACTCGCAGAAAATTGACGATTTTCGAATAAGCAGTACTTAGTTATTTTTTCAAAACATAAAGTTGTTATTACATATTTTGTCATTTTATGTTTCATGTTTTTTTTTCTAATACATATCTTCAGTTACGTTATGATCAGCTAGTTAATAAAATAATGCTTGTAAGACATAATGATCATAATATTCAAGTGAACACACTTCCAATACATCTATTGAAACCGTTGATTTCTTAACGAATTTAAAATGTTATACTTCGCTTAATGCTATGTAATTATTTGCATAATTATACAAAATTTAAGATAATAACTGAAAAACAAATCTAGGTCATCAAATATGATAATGTCAGTAGCTATGAAATATCTCTCTTTATATACATCATCATGTTTTACAAGTATAATTGTATAACCAATAAAAAAAATAGTTATTTTTTAGGTAGGGTAATTTAGAAAATATTAAAGTCAATTGACCAAATGACTCATGTGATGTCCTCTGGGGTTGTTTTACTTTGAAAATGAACGATTTTTGACAATCGTAAAAAGACAAAAACGTTATTTACCAGTTAGTTACCTTCATAACATAATATATAAGTTACGTATCCATTTTTTAAATAATACATACGTTCATCAAATACATATGCATAAATTCATAGGAATAGAGTTGTAATAGCTAAAACATTATACGCGCTAAAACATTTTATAATTATAGTTAACGATAAAAAAAAATTACAGGGTCATTTTTTAATCTTGAATACTCATTTTAAACCAAGCATAATACTTTACACCATATATATAAAATGTACCGCCACTACTCTAATACTTTGAATTTCAAATATTTATACGTTTTAAAGCATTTGACGTTGGTCCAATAAAGAAAATTTAGATAACATACTGCCAATTTTTTTTTTTTTTTTTTTAATTTTTAGTACTTATGAAATAGTGATTGTTGTTTATTAAAACCAAAAGCTTTGAAAATCACGTAAATTATTAATTTTTTGTTTCTAATATAGTATTATTTGTTTTAAATCGTCTGTTAAATAAATTATAATATTATATAAAAACGGTGAAAGGTTTGAAAACGGGGAAACTGGATATTCTCAAAAAATCACACTGTATATGCTCGTTTTATATGATATGATTGACGTTTTATAATGTCACAATGTGATGGTATCGTTCCTTAAACGGCCATCTGATCTAAACGGGTCCTTTCCCGCAGCTATTAAACAACCACAATCTTACGTTCAGCTTTTTACAATTATTATTGTTATTATTATTGCGGCGTGAACTATTAATTATTTTGATTCTAGTGAAACATCTCTTACGCTGTTTATTTTTACAGTGTTCGTTGACGATAAAATGGGATTGTGTGAAATATATTTATACATGAAAATTCACCAGCGTCGCCGTGTTTATAATATAGTGAAACATATTTGGTAAAACATAGCACTACGGAAAACTTTACATAATATGATCCGATGGCATGCAGGCAGACTATTATTCATATTTACAATTAGTGTGATAAATAAATCTATTGATCTAAGTTTTACAATATTTATGGTTTAATACAATGATAATTTAATTTACAAAAAGTGTGTATAAAAATAGACTCTTAACATTCAATCATCTCTTAAATTAGAATATTTATCTAGTTATTTGACTTTTTGGACAAGTCATTTTTCTGTACCCTATCACTTTCAAATATTTGAGAAAAACTACCGGAATATAAAAATGGTAGTATTGACCATTGACGAGATTTCCATTGACTCAATTTTAATTATTTAGTCCTCACTCCAAAAGCAATGGAGCTTAACATTGAATTTTTCTTAAAATAGCAATACATGTCTCATACAGACTTGATGGAAGTTTCAAAAAAATTATGTCTAATATTTTATTGTTTTAATCTAATACAATTTTCAAATAATTTATTCTTAGACCACAATATTATACGTATATTTCGTTACTACAATTCTGAAACGATACTGAAGAAATATAATAGTAGTTATTGTTTAATCAGTTAATCAGGATATTTTTTCATATACATTTAGCTAGAACTATAATAAAATGGATAATATCTATATCAACTTCCAACTTCCTAATTTTAATGTGTATAAAAAATAAATGATTGATATGACGTGATAAACTTTAATAGATGCTAAACAATTTCTACTGAATTATTAAAATAGGGTTCAATTATTTAGAACGTTTTCTCGATTCGTGATATCAAAAATAAATTCACTTATAATTTGAATCAATTTTAGAGGTTTAATGGTCGTTTAATGGGAAAATTTTGTAAACGTTTTTTACAACGCGTGTCAGTTTAAATTAATATTTTAAAAACTTTAAAATTATAAATCAAAAATCATTATAATCAAATATTTTAGTTCATTATACAGTATAGAAATTATACTTTAAGGCCAACGTTAAATACTCTACACAATTATTGATTGAACTTTTAACCCGACTTCAAACTTGTTGATGCGTTTCGGTTAAATGGTTAAATTTAAACGAAATGCACGAAGTTATTCACAAAATTAGTTTAATGAAAACAAAAACACTATTAATTGGGATCATTATACAAATATTCATTCTGAGAAACTCTAATAAAAAATGTTGCTTCTCTTTCGAAATTCTAGTATTTTTACAGAAAAACGGTTATTACTCGTAAGTTTGAATGAGTAAATTTTAAAGGTTTAATAGTATAAATAATACTTGGAGACTTAATGTTTTTGTTTTTTTTAATCCCAACATATAAAAAGAACTAAATGTAATTAAATATGTATACATCAAATTACATTATTATATAATTAAATTACAATTGTGATATATAAATATTATATCATTTATAAGCTATAATGTATATTTTTTCCCCGAATTTATTTCGTTTAAAGAATTTTTATTCGCATCAATATTTCGTGAAAATCCCTTAAACATACTTAGTTGTACATAATTTACCTCATTCTTATGTAAAGTGAGGATCGTTAGCTACCACAGCATTATGAATAAGTGCGTATCGAATTGATAATATTCTTATAATAATGTGCCCGAATTTTCTGTTGTGGTTTCATTTGTTATGTGTGCGTGCGTGTATGTATATGTGTATGTGTGTGTGTGTGTGTGTGTGTGTGTGTGTGTGTGTGTGTGTGTGTGTGTGTGTGTGTGTGTGCATACGCATGTTGTGGCATATTAAATTGGCCCAAGTCCTTCGAGATCCGTATACCGTCACTACACGGCGTGGCGGCCCTGTTTGCGTCCACTCGTCTCACCCGTGAAACTAATGGACCGCTCATTTGTCAGCATCGCCGCCTTAGACGCATCCGTCTGTCGTATGACAGCAGTAGTATTCTTACGATCGTCGCGCCAACTTTGAGACCGAGATCCGTGCCAAAATGAGTTTGCAGAGACGAGACCGGTGGTGAATAGTACTCTTAATCTATACATTTGTATTATACATGTACAATATATATATGCGTTAAGCTATTTTTTTAAATGAATGTATCAAACCACGTGGTAGGTCTGATGATGAGCAGAAATCTCCACTTAATCCTCGTCTGTATCACACACGACATCCAGGGTCTGCCGTTTTCTCGTAGATGCATGTGGCAAAAGCTTTTACGCTGCTATACCTAATGCGACGATATGCATAAAATGAGTGTATAGTGTATACTTACTATAAACATGTATACTTGTAATATTGTATACAATATTTTGTGAATCGATGAAATGATTATCTACTCAAAACAAATATGAAGCACGATAGATTGTATTTTTTGTTCTTTGTATTTTGTCTCGAAGTAGCACATTATTACTTAATGCTAGTATTTTTTGATAAAATATATACATATACTTTAATAAATAACATAAAGAATTATTCCATGTTAATATAAATTAACCATTACATTTTTTTTTCGCTCAATACGGAGTAAACAATAATATTATGCTTATTATAACGGTTATAACAATATTCAGCAAAAACCTAATTTAATGAACGAGTATTTTTGAAAAGTTGTATTAATTATTATAACTGTAACAATTGAACATTAAGGTAAAATGTACAAAAATCACAATAGTAATCATGCACACTCACATAACAGTTTCAACTAGAGTAAAAATAAAAACAAATAATTAATTAAAAGATTCTTATGAATTACTTATAAAATTAATTTTGCATTCAAAAGTTGTTTACGATAACTATTCTTTTTAAAGATTGTGAACTGAAATTTAATTTGCAACATTACACCAAGTTTAAATAAAACTAAAAACAATGAAAAAACAAATGCCGTACGGAAATTTCTGATGCCTGTAAAGAAATTGTTTACATTTATATTTATTTAATTACGTATATATATATATATATATATTTATATATATATATATATATATATATATATATATATATATATATATATATATATATATATATATATATATATATATATACATAAATACATTTTTTCTTTTTTTTAATCTTTTGACTGCATAAAGTCACAACGCCGTAGGTATTAATGTTTTACTTATTTCATATCTCTCATATTATAATGTTATATCATTTTAAAATATACCATAAGATAATATAATTACAATATACTTGGTATGTTTAATCACTGTAGACGTTTTACGGACAATGAAGATATGGCTGGAAAAGATTCTATTAAAAACATTATATCTACAGCTCTTCATGACAGAGTTAAAACTATTTTGACACATATTTCATGAATAATATGAATGTATATCACATCTGTCAGAATGTGGACGATTTTGACAATAACTAAGGACTAATTGGTGATTGTGTTCTCTCCCAGAGTGACGGGCTATTTTTCTTTCTTTTTACTATTTTTTTTTTTTTGATCTATTTAAAAATTTGATTTCCGTTGCCAAAGAAAATTTGGGCTGCACAATAATAATAATAATATTAATAATAAAAACAAAACAAAACAGATTTATTAACAACGAACGAAAGTCATTTGACTGGGTGAAACTTTTCTCAGTTAAAGAATATGATGTCGTATAGCTAGATAATGAATAAAGAGCATTTGAAATTCTCGCCAAAAAATTCAAAATGAAAAAAAAAGTACGTGAACCATTTACAAAATAATAACGAATTTCAATCTGTAATCTGTACCACACTTTTTAATAAGTTAGTTATTATACTATATAACAGGGGTGGCCAAACTTTTTTTGGTCACGATCTACTGAAAATATACTTGACCTTTGAGGATCGACTTTCATAGAAAATTTTGTAGTTAAAATTATGCAGATAAAACTTATCGACAATTTATTCACTACAACCTCGATTAATTTTCGTGCGCGTGTCCCTAAAAATAAATTCCGACATTATCGACTTTGAAACTGTCCGCGATCGACCGGTCGATCGCGATCGACCGTTTGGCCGCCCCTGCTATATAAAGACGTTAATTAAATGTAGTATCTTATAATTAAATACAATTATTTTGCAGGTGCGTAAGAGTCGGTGTTACACTATACAGTTAGTCATCTTACAAGTGAATCTTAAAATAATTTGCATTTAACGCCAATTAGTAATTACATAAATTAACATGAGACTGGTTACTCTTTAATGTCAACATCTGATAGGTTATAATAATTTATACTATGTATGTATATAAAAAATTCGAAAAGTCAAACTGTGATATATTCATGTTTTGAGAGAGTTAAATTTTTAATCGCCAAAGACATTAATTGGGTTCTTAAATAATCGTAGTTTACCATTGCATAATTTATTGTTTATGAGTTGAACATTTTAAATTCTGAGTGAAGCGAAGGATCTATAAGTTTTACTATGATGTTTGTTTTTATTTTTTTTCTGGGTGACTTTTTGGTACGCTTAATTTTGTCCAAAAGTTTCATTCAACTGCTCTATAGATCGAAAATCACACTTAGATGGTACTTTAGGGGTTGATATTTCTCTCATCTGAATAATTTTGCCAGACGTGAAGAAAAACTGCCGAAAAGCCGAGTTAAAATTGTAAAATTTCCCGTAAACGATACCCTCACTGAATCGATTTTAGTTACTTAGTAGTGCTTAACTCCAAAATTAATGTTATTAGAAACTTTTTCATTATGATATTTTGATTTGGATAATTTAATATGAATTAATTATGACTAACGGAAATGGTAAGAAAATTTCAGCCCGCCTAAATACGATTTATTCATTAATCCATAATTCGAATAAAAAAATACAAAACGTAAAAAATCGAAATCAAGAAAAATGAAAATGTAATAATAAAAAGAAATGTAACAATTTGAATGTTTTCAAAATTTATCATTTACGTTATTCAATATTCAAATTTAGTAACGAATATCTCAAAACTAATTTGAAAAATAAATCATTTTGAACCGTTCCTATTTGTATTCATTACAGATATTTCAAAGTCAGTAAATAATAACGGAAATGAAAATTTTTTTTTATTTTAAAGTTAAGTGGACTCGGTGCATTGAGATGGCCTTAATAGTAGTTATAACTTCAACCTCCCAGGACCCGATCACTGTGTATCTCAAATAACCTGGCATTCAATTCATTCTAAATGGTTTTTCGAGACTCATGCCGTAGGCAGCCATCAAACGTATATTACTACATAA
Source organism: Therioaphis trifolii (assembly GCA_027580255.1). Taxonomy (NCBI): domain Eukaryota; kingdom Metazoa; phylum Arthropoda; class Insecta; order Hemiptera; family Aphididae; genus Therioaphis; species Therioaphis trifolii. The sequence continues at coordinate 109,555,165 of CM050404.1, read as the reverse complement.
ATGTTATTATACTTGTTAGCATAACAGAGAGCTACGTTAACTTAGGCGTTTGTGGTGCCATCATAGATAACGTCGCCATTTGAATCGTTCCAAAATAGCTTGTATTATTTTTTATTTCGTCAGATGTTCACACGTCGTTCGTGCACCAGAGCATATTATACTTATTCGTGGAGAGCATACAGACTAAAGGGGAAAACAAACGGGACTGAGCCCGCGTTTTTCTTTGCAACGGAAACACGCGTATATTTTATTATTTTAACTGCCCCCACCCTCAATCATTTCTCCACTGACACATAGTTAGTTACAATGTAATTTGTATTTTTTTTTTTTTTACAGTTTGAACGTTAAATCATTAAATTGGTTTTAGCGACTTTGTGCACGCGTGTTAAAAAAAGAAAGCACTAAAACGTGCCACACCGTTTACGATACTACGACGACGGCGGTGGCGAACAATATTATTTGTATATATGTGTAATAATATATATTAATCACCACACATGAGAAGTGGGAGTAAAAGACAAAATAACACACACACACACACACACACAAACATACACACATATATATATTACTATATGCGTACGTTTGCTGTCTTTACAACTTCCATGGCATAGCTCAGGCCGATCGTAAATAACGATATTTTGTCTTGGAAATATCATTCGGTGTCGCCTCGAAGTCCTTTGATGAAGGCTGAAAAAATCCTCAAGAGTGTTTCCATATGCGGCGAACTTTCTTACGCCCTCTTGCCACAGCAGTGTTTGACCGTTTCTGAGTATTCGGCATGTCATTTATAAATATATTATATAGAACAAATGCATACTACAATATGTACGGTTTGCACACACATACACACACACACACACACACACACACACACACACACACACACACACACACACACACACACACACACACACACACACACACACACACACCTTCGCGTGCGCATGATGTAGGTTGTGATTGACCATCAGGGTAGACTTTGATACTGTTTCTATCAACTCAATAAAAAGTAATAAAAAACAAAAATAAATAAGAAACTATTAGAGATTGAAAAATAATCTTATATTTTTTCTATCATTGTTGTTAACAAAAAATTTAAAATAGTTATTTTGGAGGGTATCGGTGGTAAAACTACCACCAAACAGTTTCAATGGTGACACGTTATGTTTTCATGCGGTTTTATGTAAAGAGTTACAATGTCAAAATATATGTCTAGTTTAGAAGATATTAAAAATGGGTTCATCTACAAAGTGTGTGTTATGCTCAATAAAATTCTCACGTGATCACGTCACTGTACATCACGTATCTATAGTATACGTAGATTCTTTTTAATTATCAAATATGTCTTTTGGGATTTATATTTAAGGAAGAATGAATTATAGACTTTTTTTACTATCAAGTAGTTTTAGTGGATTTCAAATTATAATTTTATCACACCTAATCTTTTATCAGCATAATATCATGTATTCATTAAGTTTAAATTTTTAGTCTTGCCTATAAATGTATCTATGAACTACCACCAGAAACAGAATGATAATAAAATATTATAATTAAATAAATATATATTTATATGGGAAAAATGCATCCGGAAACATCCGATGACGCACGGACAATAACACGTAATGATACGATCGCATGTGCAGCAACTGGGGGATCAATTAATTTAAAATAATTAATTTTAGTTTTTGCTATGAAAAGCATTGACAAAATTCAGTGTGTGTTTTCGTTTTTAGAAAAATAATGGTAATGAAATCAAATAATTTTCGTTGTATTTATGTTGATATGGATATTTGTTATTAGAGTCCATACAAGCATAAAATTAATACTTTTAAGTATAGTTGAATTATTAACTTTAATTTCTGTGACTTAAACCTTTCAATTGGGTTGAGAATACGAGTATTGATGGTTACCCAAGGTTTTCATTACAAGTACTTAGTTCAAATAAGTAGAAGTATGGATTGAATAAACATTTTCCATGTTAAATAAAATACAAATTAAAAACAATTTCAATAGTTATTACTGTTTTAAATACGCAGTCACCTAGTGTTTCGTGGTCCATAATGTAGCTTTTTGGTTTGTTAATGTTCAATCAATAGAAAACTAAATAGAATATATCATTATTATACATGAACAAATTTGTTAACACATTTAAAAACACGACTGATAAAAAAAAACTCGTTTTATTTGGTATGTATATGATAAATATATTTTATTGAATCGATTATGTATCATTATTTGAAAGTATCAACTGTCTTAAAAATGTCTAAGAAATATATTGTTTATGGTTGATAAAATTATATTTAATCGTTTTATTCATAGTTATTTTGATAAAAAGTTATATCATTATACATCATTCATTCAAAACGTGAATGGCAATTTATTAAAAATGCTGAGCAGAAATATTATTATTTTGACAAACCATTTATTTACAACAATAATATTGTTGGTTTTGAGGACGACGTTCAAATTATATTTCAGATGATGAATAATAATAACATTGTTTACGTTGTATAATTTCATTTAATTATTTTAAAAGTGAAAAAGAGAAAAATATTACTTTACCAGCACTTTGAAGTTTGAACTTTTCTACATTTATTTTATTTTATTATTATTAATATATTTTTAATTTTATTCGTATCCAATTTATTATTTATCAAACAAAAAATTAACATTCAATTATGTTTACATAGGTAGTAAAAGATATCACAGACATTCATAACCTTTATTTCTTTCCAATAATAACAACGGAAATGTTCTCCATTGTAATACTCTGTCAGCCAAAATGTCTGTAAAAACATTTAATTTTAATACATATTATATCAATTTAAAAATAGGGTGACTCGTATATTTAAAGTTTAATGTTTCTAAAATTGTGTAACCCTTCATAATTTATTTTTCGCATGAAATAATACCAAGACGTTTCCAAAAAAATATAAATTATAAGAATTTTAATAATTTTAATTGTATTTAAATTGTACGATTCGTGCAATGAAAAGTACCTATATTTTATTATTTGAAAATGGATATTTATATTTGATTGAATTGGAAGTGAATCAAAACGAGATTTTTTTAAAGCAAATGCTAACTTGATATGACTCACATAGACATAGCTGTGCTGTATTGTAAAATTATTTTAAATTAGAAAGCATTCTTGTACCGTTATTGCACTCACAAATCGATTTGAGTATATTCCATCTAAAATAGACAAAATATTGTGAAATTTATCTGCTCAAAAATTTTCTTACTTAAAGTCAAACATACGTTTGCAGTTATTCGTCATGTCATTTTAATAACAAATTACGAATAACGTTTTCATCGTAAAACACTAAGGCTAATATTTTACATGAATTAATGTGAATGATATAATAAGTCAAATAGAAGAAATTAATTTAATAAAATATGAAACATAAATAAATAATATTAAAGGACACATGTATGTCTAAACTTATACAACTTTCTCGGAGTATAGTAATTCAAGTTATTTTTATTTTATTTTATTAAATAAAAACATATTTTACATCGCGGTCAATTTCGTTGTTTTTTCAATCGTATATATTTACTCATAAGTAATAATACGTAGGTCTGTCTAGTCGTTTGATAATATCAACGCCTTAATTCGTGTCACGAAACTTTTCGTATATATTGATTAGATGTTATAATTGTGATGAATATATTCATCTTATGAACAGAATTATCATTATAATTATTATTATTTTTTAACCCAGACATTTCCCTTTGTTTAATTTGCACGGGAATAATGTAGTCTGTCAAAGTATAATGATGATTAAGATTAACCGTAACCCAAACAAAGACGTACTGCATTCTATAATCCATCGTGCATGACAGATTTTCAACCACTTGTGACTTCTCCGTATTAAGAGCTTACTTTGTACGTTCAGTCAAGAGAGTTCGTACCAAATGTTTCCGACACAATAAAGCATATTATATAGGTAATTAATATTATGTTTATTTTTTTTCGAAAAACCATTTACGTTTACATTACAAAAGTAGTAATCGTTGTAATGGTTTTTTTGTTCCCTCCATACCATTGGTATAGCAAATGGCATAGCCGATTTTCTTTTGTTCAACCAATCACGCAGTCCATTAGAACAAGCATTACAAATAGTATATGGTGCCCATGCTTTATCTTGATCACCAAGAGGACAACCAAAGTATAACCTGTAAATATTCCGAAGATCATTTGTAATTTTACGCCGTTGTGTTTTAATTGCAAACGATCCACAAACATAACAAAAAATATCTGGATGATTTTTACACTGACGAGGCATAATAACGCTTAACATAAAATTAAAATAAATACACGGCTCGTAATGAATTGATACCCTCCTTTTGGCCACTACTAGAACACACGACACTTGTTTGTAATATCGCACTTATTGACTATAATATGAGGTGATACATGGGTATACTGAAGTAATATCAAAAGCAAATTTACATTACGGTCAATTTCGTTGATTTTTCAATCGTATATATTTACTCATAAGTTGTAATACGTAGGTCTGTCTAGTCGTTTGATAATATCAACGCCTTAATTCGTGTCACGAAACTTTTCGTATATATTGATTAGATGTTATAATTGTGATGAATATATTCATCTTATGAACAGAATTATCATTATAATTATTATTATTTTTTAACCCAGACATTTCCCTTTGTTTATAATTTGCACGGGAATAATGTAGTCTGTCAAAGTATAATGATGATTAAGATTAACCGTAACCCAAACAAAGACGTACTGCATTCTATAATCCATCGTGCATGACAGATTTACAACCACTTGTGACTTCTCCGTATTAAGGGCTTACTTTGTACGTTCAGTCAAGAGAGTTCGTATCAAATGTTTCCGACACAATAAAGCATATAATATAGGTACGCATTAATATAAGGTGTTTAAATATGTATATACATATAACAGTGGTAAAGCACTATTCGTTTAATCAGGTGTAAGCAATGTCGAAACGAGTTCAATCAGATAATTTCACGAATGTTACTGTTTTGTATATTAATGCATTTCTTGGGTATTTTTTTTTTTTTTTTGATAGATACAACTTACACTCGAAAAAAAATCAGTGAGGAATCTGTGTGCGTTAAACCGAATCATAATGGTAAACTAATTGAAAAGCGCGAGATAAACAAAAAAAATATTGACACAATAATCTATTACACCGCATCACTGCATCAACGCTATTATTTAACTGGATTCGCAAAACACCCCTAAACATTTTACAGTGAATAACGCATTATTTTCATTATACAATGATATTGATTTACAATGTTTGATTTAATGTTGGATCTCTTATATATATATATATATATATATATATATATATATATATATATATATATATATATAAGATTACCCTACCCTAGTTTATATAGCGTTTGTACCAATTCATAACTGTTAAAAACATTGAAATAATCTTCAGTTCCGACGTTACATAAATTCAAAATAGTGTACACGCTAAATACTTGAGCTAAGTATTGCCAAAACTGTTCAATAAATTATATATAAAGAAATATACAAGACAATATCTAAGACAATATAATCTATATATATATATATTGTCTCTAAATTATCAAAATATGTGTATTCAAAATTATGAATAACAGTATTTTAAATTTTAAGTGGAGTGAAGGGCCAATAGATTATACAATGATGTTTGTTTTATTTTTTTCTAGAGGAACTTGTTCCGACTAGCAAACTTTTGTTCTATTCTAAAAAGTTTTTCTAATATTTGAATAAAATTAAGCAAAATTGGTATCGCAAATGAGGTTTTCATAAACCAATTTTAGTTAGTTAATTATTAATTTGAAATTAATGCTACTTGGACCTTCAAATGTTCACCATATGAAAACTACACATTTATGCAAATATTCAAAATTTTTTTTTTGTGGACGAAATATAGAACTTTGAAAAAACCTTGTTTTATAAACAATTTTATCAAATAAAATGTTTAATTATTGATAAGAACTGCAAATTTTAAAAAATTACTCATATTTGTACTTATACGAATGATACTCAAAAATATTTACACCGGATTTTTGTATAAACGTTGAATAAATAGTTTTATGAATAATTTTTTTTTTTACATAAGATTCCCATTTATTTTAAATATTGACAAGTAATAATTTATTAGCCTGCCATATATTTCGGAAACTTGGAATAAGCATGTATAAAAAAAATGTTTTTCAAATTATTTGATAAGATAAATGCATACCAAATTAAGAGTTCAAAATTGTATGAGTGTTTCAATAAAAAAAAAACCCACTATTAATTATACTTATAACGGCAAAATGCATAATTGTTATATATTATACGGAAGATTTTCTATAAACCGTTTTAGTATATATACTAGATTGCTATAGCAATTCTTTTATCGTTTATTTACAATCAAATATACCAAGTAACATAATCCAGTCTTATGTACGATGAAGTGAAAAATGGATGTGAAAACGTAAGTTATGTAAAACATCTATATTGGTATACATTTGGAATGTTCATAAATTTGACGTTATTATATAGACACGTAAATTAGAAATATTTTGAATATATAAAATCATGAAAATAAAATTCACGTTAAATTATTGCTAAACAATTTTATTTTGGAAGGTTTTTGAATTTTCAAATTACAAATTTGTATTTCTTATCCACAATGTGTTGAAGCATATTTTTTAAAATACATCTTTAACATCACATAGAACTATTATACATTAGTACATCAAAGACTATTTTAGTTTAATTTTTGTTTTTAATTCAACTTGTACGTTGGAAGACTGTATTTATGTAAATGTTGTTCCATAAATCGTAAACGCTGTAAAAAAACTTGACGTATGTAATAGTTGTAATGGAAAGGTTTAAGATCAGTAAACAAAAATAAATAAAATATTTCATAAACAAGTCTAAATTATTATGTAATTAAACACAAAATATAAAATAATTAATCAAACCAATAAAAGAATTACATAGGAGTCATTTGAATAGTTAACAAAACAACTATTCAATATCTATACATAAACGTAGGTAATGGCCAAGATCAAACTTACGGCGTAAACAGGACAGCCTCGCCATCGTCGTGAACCTATGTCTTATTTACTGTCAAAAATATTGTTTTCACGTTTTCTGTTTTTTTTTTTGTCTCGCGCTAGCGCGTGTATGTGTGTGTCACTGTTATTAAATTATAATATTTATATTATACAGTTATAATTACTAATCACAGTATACATTGTGACACAAAATGTATCTATAATAATATATTATTCAATGTACTCGTATATCATACGTGATACTTTTACAGAATAATCACCGATCGTATACGACACGTATATTATGATCGATAATTCTATCACGTGCAGATCCATATCGTAGATCTGTACGCAAAAGAAAAGACGTGAGTGGCATCCGTGGCATATTCACTTGATATGATATGGGCATCACAAACTTAGGGTGGGCTGCAAATAAACGATGTGACAGATGTGTGGTCGGTGGTGGTCGCGCAGTTATTACACGCGCGACGAGTGTTTGCGAAAACCGAATGCGTATAATATTATTTTAAACGGTGCGGAAAGCTGTGGAGTGACGTTCGTGCGGCGTTGGCAACACTACGGTGACGCTATCGTAGTCGGTTTGAAAGAGAGAGAGAGAGAGAGAGAGAGATAGAGATAGACGTTTGCTAGCCCCCGCGTTCGAGACGACAAGTGGACCGAACGCGATGCAGCTCGGTAGGTACCTATACGCGTATATCGCGACGCATAAACTAATAGCGTAATATCCTACGACTGTATATTTTGTAATATAATGTATACTTGTGTTGTGCGTGTGTGTGTATGAGTCGTCATAGTCCTCCGAAAACAGCTGCAAACGTATATAACGATTAAAATACAAACGATTGTTTGCCGGACGCATTAAAAAACATAAAGGTCCCGCGCTGCTCGCCTCGTACAAGTGTCGAGCACCACTCTGTGCATTGTGTACTCCTCGGGTATACTGTATAATATTTTAGATATACATGTATAATGCGTACATTCGCGTGGTCGACGGGTAAAAGAGAGTGACACACTCGCGTATACACACGCACACACATATACATGGACATCAAGCACGCACAAACACGGACGTAGAGGAAAAGGGAGACTTTTTTTTGTCATGATTCCCTCGCGTGGGGATTACTGGGCCAAACAGCTTTTTCTTTTTGCCACAACCCATATAAAATATACATATATATATATTTAATGCGTACGCTACAAACTACCGAGCCCAATGCGCAAACGATGTTTTATTGGTATTTCTGCTTAAAAACAAACGCCTCTCCTATCGATCTCTCTCTTCCTTCTCTTTCTCTCACTCTCTCTCTCTCTCTCTCTCTCTCTCTCTCTCTCTCTCTCTCTCTCTCTCTCTCTCTCTCTCTCTCTCTCTCTCTCTTTCTCTCTTTCACACACACACACACACACACTCACTCAAGTTTTTTATTATTATTTATTTTATTTGTCTCAGTTGTGCGACCTCCTCACCGAATAATATATTTGCTCTTGTGCTTGAAAAACATTCGTCCCGGCACTGTGCCGTCAGGATGAACCGATGGGAAAAGCCACACTGGGTCGACTGTGGGTGCACCACCGCGATCGTGCGGAGCTGTACACATGCGGGCGTATATCATCACCGATACGAAATTGTATTTTGCCGTCAACACGGGGTAAACTTTGGTAGCGTACTCAAATGTATACTGGAAATAATATGGTAATGTTCTAACATAGGAAAATATTGATCATTGGTGGGTGGACGTGGTCGTGTATGCGTGAACGTGACTTCAAAATTATATTTTTCATCGTAATACGTATTATGTGATTTTTCCAATCATCTTCATTATCGATATTTTCTATGTCTTCACTAGTTTTGCCATTTAAGGGCCGGAGTGTAAAAAAAAATCTATTTTTGGGAATCAGTTATGACTCCACTATTTAGAATGACAAATAAAAGTTTCTAATTCATAATAATTATATTTTTAAAATTAGAATGGGCTTTGGTGGAGTAAATATTATAGCCAATAAGAAAAATAGACATTTTATTACCATTACACAAGTATTTAGTATCTCGATCCACGAATTAATAACTATAGTTTAACTTCATTTAAAGTTAAGAATGAACTAACACGTAATAACTTCTTTAGTTCTTATATAATGGTAATCATGGTATATACCAATTACCAATATTACATAACACATATATCGTGATATTGATATTCTTTGTTATTTATTTAACCAAAATAAAAGGTATTTATGTGGAGTGTATTTACTATTTAAGGAATAAAAAATATATTAAAGCAGTGGTCAGCAATCGGCGGCCCGCGGGCCGCATCCGGCCCTCGTGGCTATTGAATACGGCCCGCTTTAAATTCTAGAACGACGAAATTTAATTGAACCTTATATTTTGTAAATATAATTATTGAACGTTGCGTTTTTGGTACGGGTATTTTATATCAGTCATATTTTATAATGGTAGGTATATCTTGACAATTACTGATAATATAACATCTCCAGTCTCCACTATGTTCTTAGAGCGGACACAAGTAATTTTAATGTGGAAATTGAAAAATCAATTAACAACATCTAACAACAAAAATCACATTACGCATTTTACCAGTATATTACATTCATACTTTCATATTATAGTTATACTAAAAACTGTAATTCGTATTTTATACATTTAATTATTTTAAGTTTAAGTCTGTATTTTTTTGCATGATAGATAATTTAAGAATAAAATATTTTTATTTTTATCTGGCCCCCGGGAACTTTTTTAATTTGTAAATATTGCCCGTAAGTTCAAAAAGGTTGCGACCACTGCATTAAAGCAATATAATTAGTACGTACTTGCATTATAAATTATAAATTAAATATATTAATAACATAAGACTCGGTTGGTTTTCTTGTCTTAATTTACATGGAACTTTTAATAACTTAATAAAAAAAATAAAAAAATAAGGACATTTTTCGTTATCTGATGTTCGATAAGGAAACAGATTCGAGGTATCGGTTTAATAATGGACATGAGCGGGGTAAGCCTAAAGATCTTGAAATACTCTAGCCACTAGTAACTAATATTCAAAGGCTCTGGTGAAATATATATTATTTTTCTGCATTTTTGTGACATATTTGTGTGTACTTGAATACCTACTATGATTGTGTTAAAAAATAAAAAAAATGTGTTGTGTCTTTGATATAAGGTACAATGAATATTACAATTGTTGGTGTAATTTTCCGTTTGAAAGTAAAGTTCAGTTATATTCGCTTCTGTTATGGTTTTTTATTTAAAGCAGTTGACAAATAAATTTAATATAATCATAAAATAAACCCCACTGATGTGTCCTAGAATCTTTTCATACGATTAAGTCACTAACTACGATATTTCCTAAATAATATTAGAAAAAGAAACACAGTGTTTTCGACATGATTTATACATTTTAATTACATTTTGTACAACGTGAGTTGTAATCAATTTAAAATTGTAAAATGTTCGTATAAAAAGTAAAAAAAAATAATAATTTCAATGTAATAATTGATATTGTCATTCTAATGAAAATTACTCATTCATCAGTTATTTATCAAAATGCACTTATAATTATATTTCCTCATTTTTTACATGTTACTTATATGTATTTATTTAATTATTTAGTAAAATGTTTAAGTCTTAAAATATAACAGATTTGTTTGGTAGCTATCAGAATATAAGCCAGTTTAAGAAAATAAATATCAAATTTTTACTTAATACCCATAAAAAAATATATGAGATGTTATATTATTAAACTTATTTGTGAATTAGTACAATAGTTAGTAAAATTATAATAACAATTTAAAGCAAATAACCGTATGAAAATTATGACAGCACTTTTTAATATTCGTGTTTTATTATAACAACTCAAATAAAATTAATTTATTGTAAATGATTCACGGAATATGTTTACAAATGTTTAGTAATAACTGTAGGATGAAAAAGATGCAAACATGCTTACATTGAACATAAGGCACCCATTGGTTACAACATAATGTAATTTTATTTTATTCGTGAACTTATGAATATGATTTTAATGTAGAAATGATTTATAGTAATTTTTAATGTATACTAAAAATTATAATAGTTTCTTGATTTTTTTTTTGATTTTTTTATTACTTTTTATTTTAATACGGTTACAATTATTTAAAATCTGTTATATGAAACTAATATTACTTGTTGTTACTTTATGAGACGTTTTTACATTTTACAATGTCTGACATAATAGACGCAACGAATCTACTTGGAACAACTGATAGCACTACACATTTGGTTGTTTAATTGGGGAGAGTAAAAATTATTCCGGACTTTGAATGTAACATTTATATAGATTTTTATTATTTTTGTTTTCATCTAAAAGTGATGTCAGTAGTATAGAAAAATTTCAATTAATACTGTATAATGTGGTAACCAAAGTTCAATGTTATTTTAGTCATGTAAAAAAATAATTATATAGGATAAAATTAATCCTTAAAAATCACCAGTAATCGCCAGTAATCTTAAAATCTCATCATACACACGAAAAAAAAATTATTTTTACGGTTCATTTATAATTAATCATCAAATTTTAAATGTGTTTGAAACATTGAAACAGACCATAAAGAAATTAAATGACACGCTTTGTTTATTAAATTCTATATGACGTTAGATATTGATTCTAAATTATAACCATGTTAGTGTTTTTTTATTAAAGTATGATCTCGAGGTTTTTACTTTGTTTTTAATATATTTATTGACAATATCCACTAGAAACAGGTATTAATATTGACTTTAAAATAATTGATCATAAAAAAAAAAAAAAATAATAATAATAATAATAATAATAATGTCCTTATTCGAACGTTTAGTAAACATACGAGTTTCTATAATATTACACGAGAGCTTCTTTTCGGGAACGACTATTTGGCCCATATTCATAGTAGTAGGAAAATATAATATATACCGGTAAAAAGGTATTGTCAAGACAATTTGAAATTTTTTTTTTTCAAATATATAACTGGACGTTAGGGTGGGTAAAAGAACTTTGAAGTATATTTGTCGGCATCAAAGTGGTGATTTGGTATAAGGCTGGTCATTGTAACACTAATCGTATATCAATACAGATCCAGACAAAACTAAAATGATTAAAACTTTTTATAATTTGTAATGTTCAATATCATTGAATTGATAATCACATTGTTGACTCATATTTTTTATTTTTTTTGGGGGTTTTCCGGACTTTAAGACCATTTCGTAAAACAAATTTCCCTCCGTAGATGACTCATATTAATGTTCTAAATTTAAAAAAATTCTTTTTTGGTCATATTGCAACCACTAGGGTGGTACTATTTAAAATAATTGATCAAACATAGAACGCATTATGGGTACTGAAATATGTCTAAAGGCTATCACCGTTCATTGAATATTGCTATTGTTAACTAATACAAGTTTTAAATTTTGAGTGAAATATAGGATCTATTTTTTCTCTATGAAAACTTTTCGGGTTATAACAATGCTTCAGAAGTTGCTTTCAATAACTTTATAAATCAGAAATGCTATATAGTTAGTACTTGAAAGAAGACATTTGTCTCTAATATCAACCGTTGTGGTAGGTATGAAGAAAAATTACAATAAACTATGTAAAAATAGAAAAATTTACCCAAAATGACACGTTTAATAAATCGATTTTAGTTATTTGATCAAAACTCCAAAATAATGATGCTAGAAACTGGGAAATGTTTACCTTATTTCAATAATAAGTACATTGTTCCATAGATAATGAACAAATGTTTCAAAAATAATTGATAACTTTGGAGCTAAAAATAGAACTTTGAACTCATCTCGTTTTTAAAGATTATCTCTAATAAAATGTGTAATATTTTACGAGAGTTTCTGAAAATGCAATATGACTTAATATCTTCATTATTCTTATGTGATGATACTCAAGAAATGTCAAAATCATGATTAAAGATTTTTTTTTACATCAACGTTTATGAAAATTATTTTACGATTTTAACATAATTGACTGTTTTTGCTTCCATTTTCAAATTTAAATATGTATACACAATTATTCAATCATCTAATGTTTATGAAGTTTTGAATATAGGTAATACAACATGTTATGAATCTTTTGATTAAAAATAATGTCTCATTTGTCCAAATCAAAACATTTAATCAGGTATAATAAAAAATACCTACAGACAAGTAAATCAAAAATGGTAAAATATATAAACCGTAAACGCTAAACTTTGCTTAGAAAGATTTAACTAGACGAAACGGTTTATAGTTTCTTTAAAATTCAATACACTCATCACCACTAATATTGGTCTGAGGAGTGATGAAGATCTCGAAGTGCAGAGTACGTACTTTTTTCTTTGGATTTAAAATATAATGTCAACGAAATAAAATCGGAAAAAAACACAAAACACGATTCATCCTTACTTGTACTCACACCGCATTACTTTTTATAAAATATTATAGATACAGTAATCTTCTTATTCACAAAAGATTTTCAACTCTTGTGTTTATTTAATGTGTATCACACGTCTCGTAAAATAAATAGTGTGTAACTTAATGCTGTGTTTTTTGTGATTAAGCCCGATAGTGATATAACTACGCATTGTAATCTCAATGCAGAGGAACGAAATGTACGGTGCAATAAATATGTAATAAACAGTCTTGAGATATTAAACAATGTATATGTCTAGCAAATATAATACACAGTTGACAAATTAAATTTAAAAACAACGTTTGTGTCTCAAAAACAAATTTAATGGTGGGTATATACTGCTACGATAACAATTCGTCGGTGGATAAATAAAGATAAATGTTGTTGTAATTTACCTTGCAGAGGGGAAAAAGTGTGTAAATAGAACAAAGAAAGATAATTTTTATTAGATAATAATTAAAACGAGTTGTATGCATAAAAATGAATCATCGGCATACTGAAATAAATGTTGAATGTTTTCCAAAAATAAAACTTTTGTTGTTATTATTGATGTGCACGAAAATGTTTTTGAAGTTGTGTCTGTTTGAATAGCTAGACTTGAATGAACAAGACGGGAGACGTTTAACTTAATGATCGTAGCGTCGTATAATAATGTTTTGAAAATAATTATATGTGACAGTAAATTATGTAGACACATTGTAAAACACGAAGAGTTCACTAAAGATAGTTATTAAATATTATTAGCATAGTAAAAATCGTAAAAGGGATACTTCCAGGAATAGACGCCGAAACATGTTGTGTCAAATAGATAATTTCACACCGGGCTGATCCTAAAATTATGCAGCTTTGCTTTATTTAGCTTGTATGCATTGCGAACCGACCACTGAAAGTGATCACTGAACGTGACGACTTGTATATTATTAAATAGTTATGATATATTCACTACGGCACTACGGCCACTGAGAGAACACAACTCATTTACGCATCCAAATGACAGAAAATTTAAGGTATTCCGCTATTTTTTTAATATAATTATAATAACTTATAATTAGTTATTACTCGTTTCCGTGAATTACCGCCCCCTCATTACGTGGTGGAGTATAGTATAGTGGTAGGAATGTGCGAAAAAAGACTAATTTTGGTCGTTACCTAGTTGCGTTCTTTGCGGTGACCGTAATATACTTGTACCACGTCCAACCCAGAGCACAAATTGTAAATTAAATCCAATAGTGGTTGAACACCAATATACATTTTGTTTTCACTGTGTTAAATTGTTATGTTGCACCTCAATTTCGTGAAATATTAGGGAGGCTTTAAGGTTTTAAGCTAAATTGAACCTAGTCGTATGCGTGTAACACTGTAACAATGATAGAACATAAAGAATCCCAAAAAATTGCTGTCGAGCAGCTTCTACCTATTCAGAGGTGTTCATTAAGGAAAGTTTCACTTTACTGAAGATACAACGCGCAAACTAAAAAAATATCTGATAGTAAAAGATTTAAGACGACAATATTAGATGACGGAAATAATGATCACGAAGATGACGAATACGATAGTGCATATTTATATGTTAAGATTTCTTTTTTGTAATTTAGATTTTGTTGAAAGAATTATATATCTGAAAATTGATAATCCGTATTAATTAACTTTAAGTTAATATGAAAATTACACTAAAGAATGTATGAATAAAATGTTGCCTATGTTTTTAGAGTCTTGGAAAATATGAGGAATTTACGCATTTTTATTATATTTACGGAAGAGAATTTTAACGTTTAATTCAGTTTATTAATTTTTTTTCTGAGTTAATGTTTGACTTCATCAAGTTAAAAAAAAAATGTTTATCTCTTTATTTAACTTATATATTCACTTAACTTAACGCAACAAAAATACACATTAACTTGCTATGCCTTGCTATTATATATAATTAATAAATATTTCAGGTATAATATTTTACACAATTTTCTTTTTAAACAAATACTGATTTATTATACAATTCAAATTAATATTCAATGTGTTTTCTTTTATCTTACAGAAAATGTTGTATTCTAGATGATAAAAAACGTCAATTAGGTGCGCATAGCTGCGCAAAAAAAAATTACTTTTGAATTCAATAAATTATATTATATGTTATTTCACGTATATAAAATATCATAAAACAAAATTGGTTCAAAATATCAACTAGAAAATTGTATAGTTGCCTTTTTCACAAAATTTAGATACGATTTGACTACGCACATGGCTAACTTAGAATTATTTTACCCTTTCCATAATATACAGGCGAATAAGACTTCAAGTTTATCAAAAATTAAAATGCCTCATCAAAATCATTCAAATGGCACTAAATTACATATTTGTTCGAAAAAATGCCAGTTTTTAATTTTTTGAATCATTGTGTGTGTTGGTAAACTGAAGTCGCTTAGTTCGGTGGAAAGTTTTTGTTTGTAAATGTAAATATATTTATATATATATTATTACAATTTCGAAATACTGATGTATTCTTGTCTCGTTTTCCACGAGAGTGACTGCCGAATCATCTAAATGGGTTACACACTCTGAACTATAATCTTAATCCTGTTATGAAATACGTGTTGAAATAGTCAAATTCATCTCCCTGCTCTGGGGTATTGGCCGTTGTAAACACATAAATGGACACTTCTTGTTGGCTCTACTAAATCCGAAGGCACGCCTGTTTCCGTGGTTATTGAATATCGAAAGATTTTCTTCCCCCTTCAGTTATTTTTTACATTGGTTTAATAATGTAGTGAGTCGTTCCGTAAATTTTTTAAACGTATAATACAAATTCGTACGTAAAATGTATTTTAATCAGTTTCATGAATCTTATGTTAATCGTTGACATTGATATTATTTTATTTTAAGTACAAGATATTCATAGATAATTACACTTTATTCTTATCAGATGATGGTAAAATAAAACTTACAACATTTGCATTGTATCTGTGAACCATAAAATGCAAATTCCAACGGAGATATTAGATTCAAATTAGAAAATATATCATTCGTACTTATAACTAATTTAACATATTGCAGCTCGTACATGTATATATTTTGTATTACACTATTCAAACGTATCATTCGACTAGTTTCCACTGAAAATAAAGAAAATCGTCAAACCTTCATGTTGGCGTTCTCTTGTAAACTTATTGCGATCGTTATTATCTGCGCACGACTGCGCGGGGGCGTTGTAGCAGTCCGGCGAGCGACCAAAGTAGTATACACGGTGGTGAGCGCCGTCGTCGCACAGCGTGTAATGTTAGGTGGTAGGTGTTATTATTGTTATTATTTTTCGGCAGAGAAAACAAACATAATGTAATAATCGGTCGGCGAGAACCACAAAGGCAGGTAAAAACGGAGTCGAGCGGCACGTTTTGTGGCCACGACTGCGGGACCGGTAGCACCCCCTCCGGTGAAAATTCGTGTCCCGGAAACAATGTCTTTTCAGCCTGCTTCACAGCACGTTTTACTCTCTCTCTCACACATGCACGCACACAAATACACACACACACACACACACACACACACACACACACACACACACACACACACACACACACACACACACACACACACACACACACACGCTGCCACCACACGTTATGTACACCAAGTCGAGCCACAAACATTCACCATAAGTCTTATTATTAACATTATTATTATTCTTTTCGGATTTTCATCGCGTTTTTGTGCTACTACCGCGAGATTTCATGTATAGACTACGTCTTCTGGAATGAAAAACGAACCGCCACCGCCGCGCCGCGTAAATATTGTCACAACGTCGATGCTCACCCTTTACCGTCAGCCCACGTCCCCCACAGAAAACCGGTCTCTTTATTTATAATTTTTTTCTCCTGGGTTCTCTGCGATGAAGTTTGACCCCCTACCCCCCTCGTGGAACGAAAACGAAAAACAGGATTAGCGGGCCCCCTCGCCGCAGTTGATGGACTAACCAACATGGCTGTTTACCGAATTTAATATACATTGTTATGTTTAAGCGTGTCCGTCTGCACAGACATTCACAAACTCACATGCAAAAATATTACATTTCTATATATATATATATCGTATAGTTGTCATGTAACACACATACAGGCGCATAATTACCGTATGTGGCAACTCTATATATCTGTGTACAACTATAGTGTGTTGTGTTTTGATAGTTCTGATTTCGCGTAATGCTCCAGCGAAGATCTGAACGTTATTATTTAAATGTGTAACGTTCAGCACTATCCTCGGGTCCATTGTTTTTCAAAAAAATAACCTAGAAGGCTTTTTTAATAGACTTCGAAAAAAAAAATGCGCATATAGATACTTTTTTTTTTGTTTGGCTGTTTTAGTCTGTGATATGCTGTTGTGCCAATTAATTTGATGAAAGCTAAATGAGTGTAACGTATTGTCATATTACTTCGGAAAATAAATCGCATCACCTCCAATTTACCGATATAAAACATGCACTAAATAACCCGTAGTGTGTCAATATCTATATACCCATGCGTGTCCAGTGCGTATACAAACCGAGTTTTTCCCGAATACATTCACTCATGAACAACTACGTTTAAGAAATTGAGAAAATTATGAGTATCAAAACGCAGAGTTTTTACTATAATACCAGTGAAAGTTATTGATTGATATGTGTCTAATCTAAATACATCATTGATGAAAATATATTATGTATTCATATGTGGTACTCGCAAAAAATGTATCATAAATTCATTTTATTTGTTCCATCAAATATAAAGTATAAAATTCCACGGTATAAAAAAATCATCACACACACACACACACACACACACACACACACACACACACACGCGCCCACACACACACACACACACACACACACACACACACACACACACACACACACACACACACACACACACACATATATATATATATATATATATATATATATATATATATATACTTAAGTAACATTATACCATCTGTTTGAAATAGTCACCAATAATTTAAATTATATTGTATTAACACATCAGTGGTTATTAATTATAGAATCTATGTTTCTGTATCAAATTATTTTTGACATTTGACCAAGATCCCATGTTCGCGGTAAATACTTTTGAAGAATTTTTTATGTGCTCCAAAGTCATGACTTGTAGCTTTATTGACAACTAATAACGGCGTGTTAGACTGATTAGTTGGAATTCGAAAGCATGTTCTGTTTTTATGGTAATTCATAATAGCGTCTCTAAATTAATTCTTTCCGGCATCATTACGTAAAAGCACTAAAACATCTTCTCTGTTTTCTTCAAGCGTCCGTTGCTGTATCATGTTACAGTCGATAATGGGACATCCTTGAATACGATTTAATAGTATCGTATACGACACTTAATAACATATTATTCATATTATCTGAGATGTTTGAACAATTATTATTCATATGGTGATCATTGTTTTACTACTAATAATATAAGATTAAAAAATATGTGGTTTGCATCGGATTATTTAGCGAACGCACGGTGCAGTGTTTAACTGTATTTCATGAATTTATTACGATGCAATAATTACCATACTATGGAAAATAATTGTTTTTATAAGAAATAATGCATATATAGGAAAAAACCTTCCTCTAATGGAAAACTAATAATATTTTTTGTAAATGATAATATGAAATTTAAAATATAAAATCTTATAATAATAAAATATTCCTTCAAGAAATGTTAAGTAAGTTAATTTTGTAATGTTCGTAAACTCAATAATTTCCAACTCATTGAAACTGGTAAAAATTAAAAAGCACAAATCATATTATTGATTGCATTTTTAAGTAGAAACAAAGTTGACAGTACTATTTGTAAATATTCTATTGAAATGTTAATTGTTTTATTTTATGAAATTGTTGTTTTAAGTAATTGTAAAAGTGTTGAGTTGTGGTTTAAGCGTACACGCGCAAATTAAATCCAAAATTAATACAGAAAACAAAACAAATCTAGAATGTTGTATAAATGAATTTCAGTACAAACATTTTCCAATTTATTTTTTTATGTAATAATAAATCATCAATATTAAATTTAAAAAATTGGTTTTATAAACATTAAAACATATAATATTACCAAATTTCAGTTGATATTGATAAATTGTCAAAATTTTCAAATTGAAACCGTTTTCGGTGAACTCGGACCTTTACAGTGTTTCGTTTCATAATTATAACTTTTTTTGATATTGATTTGTGGAAAATTAAATGCACTCAAATTTTATTTTCTCAAGAAACTAGATAAGATAATAATAAGTGAAGTATTATTTCGGCTTGGTCATCAAAATTAAAATGTTCGGTATTCGAATAAATTACATTAATAGAAACTAGACGTTATGTTTCTGTGTCGTTTTTTTCATCAAAATACACCTATATGTGAGGTTGCAATATATCATCTGATCGAATTTGAAAGTTATAATAGTATTCAGTGTGCTGAAATATTTATTTATTACATATATATAATATAACAAATAATAAAAACCAATACAAAATTGGTATGGGGTTTTTCAATAAGCCGTTCATTCAGATTATATACAACTCTGACATAATAATTCAATAATATATTATTACATTATTTATTGTTTATGATTAGACCTTTGAATTTCATCTTTGCTGTTTCGTGGTAAATTAATTTTGACCAGATGATAAACTCGTTTGGTATGGTTTTCAGTTAAATTTACATTTTTGATTTCACGTGTTTTTATATATACCACCGTGAACACATATTTTTCACATATTTTGACAGTAATTGTGTAATAAAAATGTATATCTGTAAACTGAAGACCAATTATTATAAATCTTAAATAACGTTTTTACGACGGTGTTCAATAAGATATCTTATCAAAGTAATAAATATAATTTTCAAGTTTTACTATATAAAGATATTTGAAAAGGCCACTATTTGCGTCCGTTTTGTAGTTTAGTGGACTTCCGTTACTGGTTTGACGTACTGTTTAAAATTACCCCATATGTGTCCCCATCTTAAATTCGTCAAAAATTACAAATTAGATACTACTGTATATTGAATTAAATGTTTTTTTTTTTTTTTTTGCAAGACTTTTTTAAATTACTAATATTATTTATTTTTATTTCACAATTGTTCACATATTTTAATTATTTGGCAAAAATACAACTTGAGCTCTATTTATGGCTGCAAAACGTTAACACTAGTTAGTTTTCTCAAAATATTCCGTAAAATATACGTATCATTAAAATATTAAGTTTAGTTATATAATTGTATAGGATATTTTTCGATGATTCAGCTTTCCCATTTTGAATTGAAGACTAGCAGAGACTATAAAGTTGGTTTATCGAGGCATTAAAATATTTAAAAATGGAAGATCAATAGAACAAATATGTTTTACGCGAATGCCAATTGACCGAATCCCAAAATAAATTTGGCCACGGTAGATACATAAATTAAATTATTACGCGTTCACCAATAACCCTCTTGCGTGAAAACATAGATTACAATATAACTGGTGGAAGTGACATATTATAGAACTCCTTTGGTACTTTTTGAAAAAAAAAAAGTATAATTTTATTTGCATACGTACAGTGTAAACCATAATTGATGATTTATTCGATTGACTTGGTTGTTTTTATTTTTAAATTTTGTAACTATTTAAAATTATGTTTTGTTAAAAAAAAATGTAATCTTAATGCTCGTTCACATTATTTAGTATCTGGTTCTCACTCCATTCGTACAAGTAAAATAAAAAAAAATAAAATAATAATAATAAAATGCATGTTATAATTTTATGGTAAAATTTACCAATATGATTATGGAATTATTTTTGAATGATTATATTAAACTATATTTTCGTTCGTGTATAGCGAAATTATATTTTTGTATAGCACTAATATTAAGTGAGAAAAAGCCGCTTTGTGAAGGTCCTGAATTTCCAATTTCTAAACATATTTACATTTCATTCTTTAATACACAATTTTAAAACAATTCGTTTTTTGTATAAATTAAAATATTTCCAAACAAAATTAATTATATTATGTATACTTTATTTACATATAATTGTACCCAATAAAGTCACACAATAATTCGTGATATATTAAAAGCACTATGGTAATTTCAACTACTGACTTATGTAAGAATCACGGTTATCTACTAAGGTTGGATCACGGCACGTTATCACACGTTGAAGCGTCGTGACTAGTGAACTAATAGCGCTAGTATAATAGTCGACCCGATTCTTACATTTATAACATACAACAGTGAACAGTTTTGTACTTTAACACAAAAGCAGTTGTTTATTAAAAAATTATTTTAAGTAAATATGTAGTATATTTAATTATCCATTGATTAATTTTGCTTAGAATTATTAAATTAACAGTTTAGTCCGTGAATTAGATTTATTTTATAACATAAGTTTAGGAAACGTCTCATAAATGAAATGTGTTTAAAGATGTTAATTCTGAAAATTAATTTTATAAGACTTAGGTAAATTATTGTTGGCACAAACACTAGCTCTCTTGTTGTAATATTAAATTCTGAGTAGAGCGAAGGATCTTACCTATGGTTTTACAGTCATTTTCATTTTTTTTTTTTTTTTATTCTGTTTTTGTATATCTTTTTTTTAACACTGTCGATTTGAAATACTCGTTCAAAATGTTCTTCAGAATCTTTATACAACCAAAATCGTCTCAAGAGTGTTGTTTAAAAAATTAATTTTTTGAAATTGTCTAGTTTTATTATTACACTCAGAAGCAGTGGTCAGAATAATTTAATGGAAGAAATTATTCATCATAAAATTCAATACATGAACTATGAGCAGAGGTTCAAGAAATGTATCATTACTAGGATTTTGCACTTTTTTTTTGTAAATTAACAGGATATAGCTATACAATACAAAATGTAATTTGATCACCGAGTTCATATATTATATTTCTGTTAACATATTTTATACTTCTTTAGAAGATACCTAACAATTTAAATAAAATAATTATAATTGTATTTATTGTAATATCCCTTTAACAATTAATGCATAAATAGGAATCACTTTAACAAAACTATAGTTTTTGTTTATTTTTATTATATTGTACCTAACAAATTATCAGAAAAAATAAGGAATATAACAATGAAATATATGTAATAGAACAGCGGTTCTCGACCTTTTTATATTCGCGTACCACCTACAAAGTTTGAAAACTTTTACGTACCACTTGACATTTTTTGGAGGGACTTATTAATAGTGCAAACGTTTATTTCGTATGTATAGATTTTTATTTTATTAGGAACTACAAAATTATGACAATATAAGTATTGAACGCACAAAATAAAATAAAATAAAATATGTAGATACAATATTATTAATATCGTTATTATTATGGTTTACTTCATACTTCAATGATAAGGAATTGGTGTTGTTTTGAACGGATGACGACGTCAATATCGGGCTCCATTTTGGTAATTCTAAGTCTTAAATCACTTTCTACGTTTAATTCATTTACATATTTATTCTTTGTGTATACTATAAGTGGAAAAATGTATTTTCGCACAAATAAGTCGACACAACAGGGATTAGAAACTGTACAGCTTGTGAATAATGATTAATTCCAATTTTTTTTTATATAAAGGGAGATTTTCTTCGCGTACCACTTATGAGCTTTCCACGTACCACTAGTGGTACGCGTACCACAGGTTGAAAACCGCTGTAATAGAAGATAAGAAGATTAATTGGTTTATTTGGATGCCCATAAATTGATAGAAATATGTCCAAGTCATAATATAATAATTAAAGCTTAGAAATTAATTTAAAAATAAGCACTTTATTACATGGATCAATATAATTTATAGTGTTATCAACCTATACACATTGTTAAAATACAATCATGATCAACTTGTCATTGGAAATATTATAAATTAAATATTAGGTCAAATATGGTTTTATAATATAACAGTGCACCCATAATTTAAAATTGTATTTACAATTTACAGTATAAAATTTTATAATCATTATATCTTTATGTTTTTACATTTTAAATTCCATATTATATGAAATTAATGTATGTAGGTAGCAAATACATCATTACAAATACTTTACTAAATAAAAATGTGCCATATTTTAACCTAAATGTTATAAGTACCTACCAACACAGCTATAGGATTCATAACTTCATAAGTCACACAACTAAGTGACTAAATATTATTATCCCTAGTTACTTATAATGTTCTGTAAACTATAGTATGTACCTACTTAATATTATATGTATCACGAATAGAAATAGGTATATATTAATATATTATTAATTGTAATGTAATAATATACACAACATTTGACCGCTTTTTAACATCGAAAACAAACTTAAATCTAATACAACGAATAACTAATAAGTTATCTATTCTAGTTAAGTTATCTAACATAAAATACATTTCAAAACAGCATTGGACATAATAAACATGGATAAATTGAGCATTTCGAGTAATAATAAATATCAAGGAGTATTGAAATATTATGCTCGTTTTTAGGAGGGAAAAACGTGATATCAATTTGCTATCACAAAACACGGCATAATATATCGTTTTTAAATACATTATTATAACTATAGAAAATTAAAATAAATATTTATCTATAATAAATATAATTCCTTATTAAAATTGACTTTTTAATTTATTTAAATACAATGGTTTATATAATATATCAAATAAAAAAACGTAATTTGTCCTATTCTTCTTATATTAAAATCGGGTCTACCACTACTAGCGCTTTTAATTCACTAGTTACGCCGCTTTGACAAAGCTGTATATGGGAAACATAAAAGCGAGTTCTAACCTTATTAGATAACCGAGGTAAGAATCAATATGATTATTTTATATGCTATTAATATATAAATACATTGTTAAATCAAAATTAAAATTTTTTCCTATTGATATATTTTTTGGATCGAATCACGCGCATTAGGTGAGAATATATTGTCAAGCGATATAAATTTTTGTAAAACGTAGATAGAAAAATTATTTCAGATTCATGTAACGACACAAGTTCATGGTGAAAATTCAACTCAAAAAATCATTTTAATCCTTACTCCAAATGTAGTCTCGTATTTCTCATGTACGATAATATCCAATGGTATTGAATATTAAAACATATAAAAACATTTGTTTTACTGCACATTATTTAATTATTTGTCTTTTATTATAAATTATTTAAAATATTCGTCAACAGACTTATTATACACTCGTGTAAGCAGACTAACGAAATGTCATGTGGTGAACGAAGTTTTCTTATTTAATAATAATTATACGTTTATAAATTCTAATAGAAGTGTACAACACATTAAGTATCAATCCAATGGCCATGATTATGTATGTTATCTGTTATTCATAATCAACAGAAAGTATAGGGAATCAAATCATTTAAATTGCTATCTTCGTTGAATTTTGTAATATCGATTTTATTCTATGTACATTACAATCACAATTTAAATAAAACATTTGTGTTTTGTTTTTTTATTGTGCAACCGTGCGATGTAACAATTTAATGTCATTCTAAAACAAATATTATTTATGATTAGA
Organism: Therioaphis trifolii; assembly: GCA_027580255.1. Taxonomy (NCBI): domain Eukaryota; kingdom Metazoa; phylum Arthropoda; class Insecta; order Hemiptera; family Aphididae; genus Therioaphis; species Therioaphis trifolii. Next base: position 109,530,132 of record CM050404.1, on the reverse strand, counting down.
CACTGAAAGTATTTTATGAGGATAGTGTACGCATTTTAGGTGATACAGTATGAAACTATACTTTATGAGTTCCATAGTATATTGTATGTAGTTCTTTCTATAAGCAAGTCTAATTTTGTATGTATTTGTGTTATATTAGCATGTGTTGTTGAAAGACAAGGTAGCAAAAAGATTCACATAAATATTTTTATTCTATAACCAGTGGTTAAAGGGAAAAATAATTGCAGGGGGGACTCAAGCTAATGCAAAAAAAAAGGAGTCCCCTCAACCAATTTTGTAGCCAAGAGTAAGTCGTATGCATGCCCCCCTGATTTTTTAAAATTATAATTTTAATCCATGTTATTGTTGACCTAATTTTTAAAATTAATCACGGACGTATTTAATATCATGTATATATGTATACACATAGTATTATGTATTATGTACATACACAGTGATTATAACTCTAAAATATAAATTACCTATATTCTGGCCAAGGAGAGAATGTCTCGAGAACAAAGATAAATCAAAATAGTTGTTTTTTTATAATATAGATCTTGCAACTAATTTATAACTAAATACCATTTTTTAAACTTTTTTTATTTAATTTTTAAATATTTTGTCAACTTTAGTCTCAACTTTTAAATAAAAATTTAGAAATATATAAGTATAACATTACCTACAGAAAAAAAATCAAATTTAATCTTAATAAATACACCTTAACACCTAATTTTTGATTTATGAAAATAAAATATCATATTACATAATGTGTAATTTTAAAATATACGTAACAATATTATGAAAATAATAAAATTATATGAATAACAAAAAAAAAAAAAAAAAAATTAGTTTTAACATCAAATGCAGTCTCAACTTTTAAATAAACATTTAAATTGATCCTTGTTAATATATAACGTAGTATTATTGTCTTATTAATGATTTTCATTAAAATATGCATTTATATCTATTAGCACTATACTGCGGTATTTATAATTTATAACAATATAAGTAGAACATCATAGAAAAAATAAAATAAAATTAACTCCTAATTTTTGGTTTATGTAGATATAAAATAATAATATTATAAAAGTAATAGTTATATGAATAACGAAAATTAAAAATTCATTTCCAATGCTATGTGATTAATAATATTTGAGCATGATACGTTGCTTTGAAGTACTCTTCCCATGTCAAGCCCATTTAATATTTGAAGATCAGTCATTTTTGGAAAGTCTGTAAAGGGACGTTGATATTTAGCAATTGAATAAGCTGTACGGAATACTCTAGCTGTAGATGCATGTTCAGCTGCCTCAACTTTAAAAATATGTTCATCCATAACATTCTTTTCTGGCTCAGTAACGATTTTTTGGGCATTTAAATGAGCAATAGAACTTTTGTGTAAAGCAATGTTTTTTTTGACAAATGTTTGAAAAATTGAAATAACATATGTATTTTTAGACCAAACACAAAACCAAATACACCATTCAATAAGTAATGTAATCACAAATAGGCTCAGAAGAAAAAATTAAAATAATCAAACGGATATATTTTTACTCTATGTATAATATATAATAAGTGTTATGACTTTAATAATGCAATCAATAATCATTATTCATTATCACTTTTACGTTACCTACCTATACTCAGATTTATAATTTTTTTTTATACGTTTAATGTAGATACTAACATTCATTTTTTATGATTAAATGAATATTTTAACTGTCCCCCGGAAATTAAACTAAAGGGGACGCAAAACTAAAGCTAAAAAAAGAAGGGGAACCCAGTCCTCCTCCGTCCCCCCACTTTAACTACTGTCTATAACTCAATTATTTATTTAATTCATTTAAATTAAATTCGTTTAAGTATAATAATTTGAATACGTTAAAGTTTTGTGCTGAATTACATTATTTTTTCATTTATCTTTTATTTTCAAAGAAGGTAATATGAAAAATGATGCACAAAACAAAACAATGGAATATTATAATGAAAGAATATTATATTATACTATAATCCCATCAAGATATTCTTAAAATAATTATAAAACTCTTGAATGTAATTTTTACTCAATCAACATATTAAGTTTAAAAAGTTTTACCTAAGTTTCACGTTTTTCTCTATTATTTTTTTAATTGATTATTTGGACATTAATAAACTAAAAATTGATGGTCCGATGACCAATTGTTTTGTATAACAAATAATTCAATATTTTGTTATACCAATCGTTTTTTTTATGATTTTCATAATATGTTTTTAGTGATATTACGTATTTACGAGTGTATTTACTTATACAAATTCCAATGATACATACATTAACTAAACATTTTCGTTGTATTATTAATGTTGATAACTTTTGATCACACCGTTTCTTTTTGTGCATTACACAAAAATGTAATTACTTGAACTGATTTTTATTAATTTATTTAAAAATACTTAACCTTTATTACAGTATTTATAAAGTTTCATAAGGATTTAAAAGTGAATTCTATAATAGTCACCAGTGTGTTTTACCATTGTTACAGCTGTAACTGAAATGAAGTAAAAAGAAAAATTCCACTTCTAAATTGAATCCATCACGATGAAAAATTGCGATAATATTAATATATTTGGTGGATTTAACGTGATAACCGATCGAGGGGTATTATTGGTTATAGGTCATGATAATATTATAATTTATACTATATCCTATGGACCGATATTATAATATACACCAAGACCCCGGCGAAACGAAACGGCTCACACGTACGACCGAAACAAGCAATAACTGTTGGCCTAGACACGGAGGGATCGTGGTTATTGGAAAACGTAATAATTTTGCTCGTCGTTGAAAAGACGGAAACAGCGGAATAATGAAAGAGAGAGAGAAAGAGTGGGAGTGGAGTATGGACGCCTGTGCGATAAAAAGAGGCAACGTACGTTTAAGGATTTTAATGAATAATAAATGAACTGAATTATTCAGTCGAAAACCGACACCACCCTATGCGGAGTCCAGATGAAAATATACTGTACGTCGTCGGTGCGTATTTATAAAACAAAAAGAATTTCGCCGGCGGCGGTGAGAGAAGAAGCGCGGACGGCGATAGAATCCCGCTGCTCGGCAATATAAGTGTACTATAGTATATAGGTGTATATCGGAAAAGAAAACGCGTGGTATTCGGCACTTTAATTATTCGTTTGGCGTGACAGGGCGGAAAAAGCGCAAGGGGTGAAAACTGTCGCGGTGCATTATTGTGTGAAAACGGTATCGAAAACTTAACGGTATACGTATAGAACAGAGGTGGCCACTAACCTTAACTTCGGGAGCCGCAAATTTGTAAAGTTAATTCGATGTGAGCCACTTTGTAAAGTAATGTTTATAAAATGAAGATAATTTTTCATTTTAAATCAAATGAACGAACATTTATATTTTGTACTACAAAAAACATTATAGTTATTGAATATTGACATTGTTACGTTATTATCTTACGGTACTAATGAAATTATATATTTATTAATTTTAGTCTAAGTTTGGTTCAAGAGCCGCACGAAGTTGATTTAAGAGGCACATGCGGCTCGCGAGCCTCGTTGTGGCCAGCCCTGGTATAGAACATCGCATTTGTGCGGCAGTCGCGACGAAAAAGCAGAAGAAAATGTTAAATTACTGGAATAATCCTCAAAAGTGGGTAACACGTCGTCGGTTAAATGGCCACGCGTGACTGATGATGGACTGCCTCATCGTGGTGGACGCACATAGTTTCGTCTGGCGAAATCGCCGATATGACGATTACGTATTAATAAATTACAGAAGAGAAAAAAAAAATACTCTCTCTCGTCGAAGACATTTTGTACGAGCCCCGTACGTTTATAATGACATAACGTACAGTCGAATGGACATTCTAGTGGTCTGCACACTGCCAGGAGTAAAAAAAAAAAAAAAAAAACACGGGCGCGCTCGTCGAGTACCTTTATGCCACCGCCGTGGTGCCGCGCATCGTCCCTTCAACCAGTCCGCATGCAGTCTACGTGCCGATAGCGTATATAGCTACTCGACGATTTACCTCCATAATATACTATCGCGTACGAACGGTTCTGCGGCTGAATATAATAGCGACGCATACCGGCCGAGGGTGACGTCCCCTTGGCCGGGTTTTCACCGAAGATGCGATTTTTTTTTTTTGAGTTTTTTTTCTATATTTCTGCGTGTTCTCTTTTTATCCGCGACGAAGTCTCCCGCGGCCTCGTGCTGCAAAGCACTACAAATACTGCAGTACACGCTGTTATTATTATATATCGTGCATATACGCCAGCCGTATACGTTTAATTGGCGTTGTTAACTCGTCCCGAGCCTGCGCCGTCTGCATTGTGCCCGGTGTTTATTATTATTGCGATCATTGTTGTCGTCGCGTACAATGTGCGATCAGACGACGGCTTACACGGTCGTTATTGCGACCGCGAGATCCCGCGACGCGGGTTTCTCGAGTGGCCCGTTTTGTTCTCGTGGCGTGCAATATTCCGCCACGACGACGAGTATGACGACGACGACGACAACGACGATGATGATAATAGTAATAATAATAATAATAATAACATGTAATATGCGCACAAACGGCTGCGACGGCGGCAGCTGTGACATTCCACACACGCGCAAAATCGTTAGACAAATAATCATTTTTATTGCTTTTATTATTTTTTTTTTTCCCCCCGTAAACCGTAGTACTATTTATCTTCATTTTTTTTTCATACCTATATAAATATAATTCCTGTCCGAGATCACTCGAACCAAGTGCTTTATGAACGCATGTAATCCGAAAAACTCCGTATACACGTCGTCTAGGTTAGTGCTCTTACTATCCGTGTACACGAAATTCACGCATTTCACGTAATTCACGATATTCTCGTAATTCACGAAATTCACGTTGTTCACGAAATGCACGTTATTCACGAAATTCACGTAGTTCACGTGGATCACGTATGTTTAAAAATGTATATTGAGTAAAAATACTTGAGTCGGTAGGTAATAGGTATCGATGTATCGAGTATCAATATCAACTATCAACCAACGATGTGATAATACGCAATATATTTCTAATCTAATCTAAGTCATTGTTATAGCCAATAACAAATTAATAATGAGATGTTAAACTTAATATCTAGAAAGCAATAAAAGTGTAAATAAAAATATAGGAGAAAGAGATTGAAGCCAACTTAAAGTACACCTTGCATGTGATTTCTTATCGATTAATAGGGTTGAACGTAGTTTTTGGACTTTAACTCTAGGAGAAAATGTGCCTCCTAACTAAAAATAAACATCATTGCAAAACCAATAGATACTTCGGTTCACACAAAATCTAAAATGTAGTGTTTTTGAGAAATCTTCAAATAGGTACACACTCTTATAAATAGGGTGATATTATTTTCACTAGATTCATGTAAATAATTTAATTTAATAAATCACGGAATTCGCGTATTTTGTAAATTCACGTGAGTGTTTTCACGGAATTCACGTGTCACGTGAAATACGTGAATATTCAATATATATATATCCGTGAATCCGTGTCACGGATTCACGGATACAATAAAACACGTGTTCTATTGAGACCACTAGTCTAGATATACGTATACGTTATACGTATCCCGCGATTTTCATCAGTCGTCGTCAGTTTTTAATATTTTTTTTTGTATAAAACATGGTGTGATCAACGTGTATGACAAACAATGATTCCTGTGATGGGGTTTCAAACAATTTTTAAACTTTTCACGTACATATCGAACCAACTGTAATCAGATACAACACTACGATCAGCGCCGAGTATCACTGCAATTAGATGATTCTATTGGCAGCATTTAAGGAGTAAATATTATTTGTCATTAATAAAATAGAAGAGAAAAGAAAAAATATTTACTTTCAAAATTATCTAATTCTTGATTATGAGTAGATATGGTTATAATTTAAATACTTACTAACCACTTACTAGCAGTGGCGTATTTTCAAATTTGTTCTGGGGGGTTCCAAAAAATATTTTTATATTCTGAGTAACCCTCTTCACCATTATCACTGAATTACAAATTATAACATAATATAATATCAGTGTATATTATTAATTATATATTATATATTTTACTATTTTTCGTCTGTCCTATTGTAGGTATGTTTATTTTTCAAAATTATCTAGTTTTTATTGTTTGACAAAGAAAACATTAATTTTTTTTTTTAACCAAAAATTCAAAATTCAAAACTTACTATTCTATTTATATTCAAAGTGTCATTATAACTATTTGTACTTATTTCTTAAAATAAATATTTAAATTTGAAAATTGACGTAAAATATTTTTTTTTATGAAAAAATCGTATAATTTTTTACTTCAAAACTTATTAAAAAAAAATTTTGATTCAAAATTTTTGACATTTTTCAGTATCATTAGTAAAGTGTACCTATAAGTAAAGTCACATTACACTTTCCGAAGTATTAATATTTTTATTTATTTTGATTATTTTAAATTTAATATTATAAACTTTATTAGAGATAAACTTTAAAAATACAAGGCATTTTCAAAATTAACAAAAATAGAGTTTTTAGCCAAAATGTAAAAAAAAAAAAATTAACTTTTTTAAAGTATTTAGTAAAACGTTATAATACATGGTGAATATTACCAACATTATTTTGGAGTCATGAGAAATATACTAAAGTCGATATAACGACACTGCCATATACGGAGAATTTCGACATTTTACTAGGTTTTTCGGCCGTTTTATCCCCGTCTGGAAAAATTATCGATAAAAATGACCTCTAAAGTACCGTGTAGATCACAATATAATCTATAAAATTGCTCGATGAAACTTTACGAAAATTATTACTACCCGAAAAAATGTTAACAAAAAAATAGTAAAATAAACAAATAAAAATTATTAAACCATAAGATACTTCGCTTCACTCACAGTCTAAAATATTTAATTGGTTATCAGTATTCAATACTTATTTTAGAAACATAATAATATGATTAAGTTACCACGACGAATTAAGTACCATGACGAACTTTAAGAGTTTTGCATATTTTAGAGCCAAATGAGAAATTTGAGGATGAATATTTGAATATATTGTGTTGTTAACAAAAAATGCCATCATGTTAGTACTTTCGTGAAAATATTTATTAACAGTGTAAACAATTTGATAAACTTGAAATGAGAAAACGAATAAAATGTATACGATACACTCACAGAGGAAATCTGTTTCAGTCAATTTAGCAAAACGACATCCAAAAACAATAATTATTATACATTGTTGCAATTATAAAAATATGTATATAAGATATTTATTTTGGTGGTAAATAGTACCTCCTTAAAGCTTTTAGTGTTTCTATTTTTCCAAGTAAATTCGTTCATTTTAATTATTCATAGTCGGTAGTTGTTACATATCCATTTAATTTTCACATTTCACTTTGATTAGTTAATACTGAATATTATATTCACTTGCAAAATCAACGATTAACTATTGGTATTCAACACGACATGATATATTTTATTCAATAGAAACAGTAAATCAAAAGGTCTCGCCTAGTTTCTATGCATATTTTTATAAATTCGAGTGAATATCGATTTTACTTGAATAGTGTAACGCCATCTAGAGGGTGATATTCATCAACACTGTTCACTTTTTGAAACGATTTGTAGATAGCGCTGTATGATTCGTAAAATAATTTTTTAGTATGAATGCTGGTGTATTTTTTTATCAATCGATGAAAAATTCGAATTTGCATTACTCTAATGCAAGAATGACAAACATTTCATAATCTTTAATGGCATTTTAAAATAGGTGGTCTTAATATTTAATAATGATTTCTATTACAATCGGTGAAGGTAAACTTTTTCGTTATGACGTAATTTAATAAAAATAAATATATGAATACACTTCATTGACATATATTATAATACAATTTACGTACATTTATCATACTCACAATACTAAAGTAATGATACATAGTATGTTTATGCCTTATGGATTTCTTATGGAGATTGAAAAAAGCAATCCAATGCTGCATAATCATAAATTGATTAGTATTTTTTTTATTATTATTCAATTCAAACAATAACAGAATTGTATATATATATAAAAAAAAAAATTAAATAAATAAAAATATGTAATAGGTACCTATAATATTTTTAATTTTATATTAAATTTGATATTTTATCCGTTTCAAGTTTTTTTGTATTAGAGTATTGATCTAATTTATTCAATAGATTCCTTCACACTTACCGAAATCAAGTCACTTTCCTAGGAATAGCTTTTATTGGTAAGTAACGAACGTTTTTATTTATTCACCTGGTTAAGTGAATTCTTAATAAAGTTGAATCATTTTACGTTGAACGAATTTTTATATTATAGAGACTTTGGAAAATCTAAGAAGGACATTAAGTACATTTTATATGAGCAATAATACCTACAATTCTAGCATTCTTCATTCTTTTATTGAATGAAGTCAAATTTATCCAGTTGATTCCTTCAGTACTTCTAAAGTTTGTTTATGTGTTCATTCTATATTTGTGTATTACTTAGAACCTGATCTACAAACACAGTTTTTGGGTCTAATTATATGTATATCTATCTTTCGTCAATTTCCCGGTAACTATCGAACTAAATATACTTTAATGCATTCAGTTACATTATAATTTATACCTATTGAAACGGGTTTCATGTTGACTTAAAGTGGATATCGACACTATACCATGGTTTGGTGAAATAATATATTACAACACTAATTGCTCTTCTCCACGTATAGTTCTCTACTTGACCAAATATACACGACATTTTAATTTTTATTGAAATATAAAAAAAAACACACACAATTAATTAAGTGTGCCATGTGCATGATATAAGACCAACTAAAAATAGTGTGTTTATGAATACGAGTATTCACAGCAGAATATCGGATAATAAGTTATTAATAAGTGAACAATAATTATGTTTTGGATGAAAAATCTCATCCCGTTCCGGATGTGGATTGTACGTATTAAGTTTGAATAAAATCGTAAAACTACAAAATACAAGAAAACCTTGGGTGAATAAAAAATATAATGCATATTGTCTGAGAATTGTTTACCAAGTACAACTTCATTTGATTTCCGGTACAGAGAATTATCTAACGAGACAAATATAGGATGAAATATACATCTTTTTGCACGGAGTGAAATTAAATTAAGGAGACTGAAATATTTTAAACTTTATTGGAAAAGAATAAAGGGTCGAAATAATTTTGTTTGAATATCTGTCACTCGAGAATAAAGGCAATAATAATTCAGAAATCTATCCATTGACGCAATTTTCAATAACCAACGATTCTTTAAAGAAAAAGCGAATGTTTTTGAATTATTTTTGTTAATTAACTATAACCTAACTATGTTTGGTGTAAACATTGTCTCTTGCTTAATACATGTATGATCAATGGCCATCATAACTATGTTACACATTTTCTCACTGTCAGAATTTTTAATTGATTTTATTTTATGAAGTACATAACATTATAATATAAAGTTATAATTTTTGCCAAATTCACGACGATAAGAAAATCGAAACTAATTATAAATATATTTAATGTCTTACAATAAATTTGAAGTATTTGAACTATTTGAATAACTAACAATTTTTTGGAAGGTTTACTTGTTCGCTATCAAATAATGTAGGTATAAGATTTAAAACAAAATTGAAAATCCGAAAAGGAATGTTGTTAAAAGCTTTTGAATGTAAAACATTCAATAAATAATTCAAATAAAATTATAATTTTGCTTGAGTAAATAGAACTTTGTCTTGTCTAATTATATAATTTTATTTTTGAAAAATGTTGACAATTTTGTTTAATTGAAACTTTTTATAAATTCCAATTTATAGAAATCTATTTATTGTTTCGTACTTTCAACAGATAGAAGAAAGCTAAAAGAAAAGTTTTTAATTATTTAAAGTTGATTTTGAAGTGAATGTAAGGAGCGTAAGATTGATATTTAATTTTAGTAGAATTCAAGAGTTTCTTTTAATAATATTCAACAAAACTTTGAAAAATAATGTAGTAATAATATAAATTCAATATTAGATATAAGGAAACTTAGTAAATATTTATTATAGTATTCTTAATATAATTAAGTTATTAAATTTAATATTTGAAGCTAAAAAGTACAATTAAACATTATTTTTATAATGTGACATATAAATGTCAATAATGAACATACATTTTAAATCTTAAATATTTTTTACGCCACGAATTTATATATATAGTATTAAAATAGTTAAAAATATATTATACTTAAACTTTGTTTCCAATAATAAATATTGTACTGTTGTTTGACTGAAGACAAACAAATCTCGTGATATTATATTATATAAGTACTTAATGACATGAACAATAGAAATTATTCAAAACATTTTAAAATATTTAAAATTTTGTCATAAAAATGTAAAAACCCAGTATTCGAATTTCGAGTAATCAAATATAAAAATTCAACATTTTTAGATTTGAAAGAATAATATGACCTTAGTTATATACTCACCAAAACATACATATTTTTTTAAAGCATTTAACTAAATTTATATACGGTTTTTATAAAATTTACTGTTTTCAAATTAGTTTTCAACTTTAAATGTACATATAAAATTATTAATCCATATCATCCAATCATTTTAAAACAACGAACATAGATAGAAAAGCTGTTTTAGGCTGTTTTTCCGATCGCTTGGATGAAACTTTTGGACATAATTCAGTTGAGCAAAAAGTGTCTATAGAAAAAAATAAACATCATTGTAAAACCATAAAATCCTTCGGTTCACTAAGAATCTAAAACATATTCTAAATATTTTAGTAAAAATTGAATTACTTATAAATATTTTTTTAAGTCATCGCCATTACCAAATTGGATAACCGATGAGCAAAGGGACAAAGGATAAACTTCCAACACCCTTAACATACCGAGCTGTTAAATTGTTATTATACAAATGTATTTAATTATATATTATATTTGATGAAAAATAAAAAACATGCAGTATACCCACCCATATATTCGACTCAAATAGCGCTTATGTATATGGGATGGATTCCACTGATCACATAATCTTTAGAACATTAGACACTATAAATATACATTTTCAATTCCATTTGTTTCACGTACATTTACATGTTCATCGGTTGACTGTGTTTTATAGAAAACCGTCGTCAATCGAATCGAGCCGTACGCTCGCAGCGCACGCGTATGGTTTCTTTTCGCTAGACAATAATAATTAATCATTATAATGTACGGTGAGGATATCATACTGTATGTACCGTAATCGATTTTACGCAAAATATATGACGGTCGACACGAGACGCAGGTGTATAGGTTTTGTCAGTTTCACCCAGCAAAATGTGAAATATGCACACCAATGACGACATACCTGTTCGACGCGTGCGACCATGTCCGTGAAGTTGGCCCCCCCACTTTAACCCAAGAAGTTCAAACCTCTTTAGAAAAATTGCTACTAATTTGCTAGAATTTGCTATGGAGTTTTTAGAATTTGCATGGTGTCGGTTTTCCCAGAAAAAATTTTTTTTACTTGGTGGGGCCAACTTCACCGTAGCCCCCCCACTTTAACCCAGGAACTTCAAACCTTTTTAGAAAAATTGCTACTAATTTGCTAGAATTTGCTATGGAGTTTTTAGAATTTGCATGGTGTCGGTTTTCCCAGAAAAAATTTTTTTTACTTGGTGGGGCCAACTTCACCGTAGCCCCCCCACTTTAACCCAGGAACTTCAAACCTTTTTAGAAAAATTGCTACTAATTTGCTAGAATTTGCTATGGAGTTTTTAGAATTTGCATGGTGTCGGTTTTCCCAGAAAAAAATTGTTTTACTTGTTGGGGCCAACTTCACCGTAGCCCCCCCACTTTAACCCAGGAACTTCAAACCTTTTTAGAAAAATTGCTACTAATTTGCTATAATTTGCTATGGAGTTTTTAGAATTTGCATGGTGTCGGTTTTCCCAGAAAAAACATTTTTTACTTGGTGGGTACAACATCATAATTCTCCCTACCACTGTCATTTATGGACTCTGGGGTTTTGTGAAAAAATTAAAATGAATTTGTTATGCAATTTTCAGAATTTGTATGCCTTAAGTACACATCATAAAACATTTTCATTAAATTAAAAAATCAATAAAAGAAACGTTCAATATTTATGATATTAATCAATAAAATAAATGAATTATTATAATAATTTGAACGGGAGCAACTTCACAGTACCCCCAAATTTCACCCTGGCAATTCAAGCCTCTTGCCAGTGAACTGTAAAAGATATTAAAATCTTATAAGTCAAATCTGATATATTTTTATCTAATGTTAGGCTCCTCATATTTCAAAAAAACGTTATGATATAATAAAAATGACTTCTTCGTAGTTTATCAATTCTTTACTTTTCTTTATGTGATTATTATAGAGTACACATCATACAATTTTTTATTAAATTTAAAATAAATAAAAAAAAAGTTCAATATTTATGATAATCAACAACATAAATTAACTATCATAATAAACCCAATTTACAGTTCCCTTTTTTTAAAAAGTTTTTCTTGTTATTTAGTGATAATTGATCTAAAGAATTTCAAGGGGTCAAATGGCAAATACCTTCCGATATAAGTATAACTATAGTCTGTATTTTAATCAAAAATTTGAGTTTTAGATATTTTAGCATAAAAAAAAATGTCTATTAGATACTTAAATTCATGACAAATTATATTCCTATAATTTTTTTTGGTCTACTCAAAATTTAATAAATTACAGGAAAAAAAACTTTCAAACATTTTATTTACATTAAGAAATAACTGAATCGTTTATTTAAAAAAAAAACCTTATTCTGCATTAATTTTGTGTATTATTTTCATGTAGGTATCTGAATTCTATATTCCACTGTATTACGTTAACACTTAGTTTAGTTTTAGTATCAAGGCGGTTGTAGACCAACATCATTATTATTACGTCTTATATTATATTGCACAATAAATTTATATATATTACGTACAAAAAAAGTTTTTTCATCATGTTGATATTATTTTTTGTATGATTATTTAAAAGTAAATTTAATAAAAAATAAAAATGTTATTGAATATTATGAAAATTATAAATAATTTGAGACCACAAGCAAATTAATATTAAATTATTTCCAAATTTTTATTTCAATTTAATGTGATTTATAGCATTAGTTACATAATTAAAGTGGCCATAAAAATAAAATAAAAAAAGCGGGTAAGTGAGATGATGGTGTTGTAAGTTCGTCCTTCGTTCGTTCGGTCCTCAACCAAAATAATGGTGATAATAAGTGTATAGAGTTTTAAAGAAACAGTGACTCATTTCTTAAGTATAAAATGATTCTGAGCAAAGCTTCAGTATAATATGTATACACTATATACTGTTTTCATATTTTACCGTTATGAGTCGAATTTTTGGTGAATTTATTTGTAATTAAACTCTAATAAAATATTGAATTTTTAACTCGGTAGAAATTTTCTGTTACCAAAAGATTCAGAACTTGTTTTTATATCTAAACTCCAAGTTTCATAATGATCGGATACACCGAAAAAGTTTTATACACATTTACAGTTGAAAATTTATGTAAATGATATTTACATTTATGTAATGATATTTCGTATATCGATTTTCGTATACGAATTTTTATAAATTTATTTAAACGTCTATAAAAAAAAAAAAACGCTGGCTACCGATTTTCGAATTTTTTTTAGGGTCGTTAGGCATTTTCAGAACTTTTTACCAAATATTAAACATTTTATTAGATAAAAACTTTCAAACAATTAGGTAAATTCAAAGTTCAATATTTAGGCCAAAAGTATTCAAAATGATTTGCAAATTTTTTCAACGTGAAGTAGTATGTCTTAGATATAGGATAAAAATGTCAAGTTCCAAGCCTCAATAATTTTAGAATAATGACTAAATAACTGAAATGTGAAAAGTGTAAATTCTCGTTTACGGTAGATTTTTACCAATTTTATTGTTTTTACTCAGTTTTTCCACAATCCTGAAAAACTATGGAGAATTTCGAAAAATAATCTTTCTAAAGTAACAACACTGTCCAATTTCGTATCTAAAAAGTTGTTGGACGAAACTTTTGTCCTGGATTTCTATACGAACAGTGTTTACAGAAAAAAAAATAAACATCATTGCAAAACCATAATATCCTTCGCTTCACTCAAAATCTAATACGGGACACTTCAAAAATAAAAAAATTAATTTGATGAATAATTTTTATATTTTTCATGATTATTTGTATTACATAAGTTAGTAAATAATACTATAAAAAATAAATCAAATGTTTGTTGAATTATGATTTTGAAATACTAATAAAATAGTATATTGGTTGATGGTAATGACAATGAACTCCTTACATTTTCAAAAAAATTGGCCATTCAAGGTTCATGTCGAAGCTTGTATAATGATCGAGTTTCAATTATGCGAAAAATATTCCAAGAAGATGAAGGAATAACAAATTTAAAAGTAATTGATGCAAGATGCAATGTTTCTTTTATTATAATAAATTTCTTGAAGACTGCTCCTTCCAGTATAGAGGATATTATGTGTTCAAAAACGGATTGTACCTACACAAAAAAAAATTAATTATAGTCCAACAATAATACTAAGATTGAGACACGAATTTTCAACTTTGCAAAATGCAATGAACCAGTACGTAGACAAAACTTATTACAAGTGTCCGGATAAAAATTGTGATGGTTTAATAACATCGTTAAGGTATCTACAAAGCCATATATTTATTGAAGCTGATATTATTGCGGATGAACAACAGTTCTCATTACATGACTTTCCTGTGGAGATATGTGTTAATTCAGAAAAGTAAGTTGAAAACTGAATCAATTTATTCTATTATTGTTCACAAAATTAACTATGTTTTTATTGCTAAGAACGATAAAATAAATTATTAAAATTAAAAAACCCATAACTTTATAATATACAATTAAACAATACATCTGTTATTTGTAGATTTATACTTCGAGGTGCCATAGGCTATGGCTCTGATCATTATATTGGGTATGTAAGAAGAGCCGATGATACTTGGGAAGCTCACAACGACTTACGTCCAAAAATAAATAAGATTAAAAGTGCCAAAAAACATCATATTAACCCTCATATAATATTTTATGTAAAACTATAAGAGATCATTTTTACTTTTTAGCAGTTGCAGTTATTTTTTAATATTTTTATAGTTCAAAATATAAACCATGATTAAATATTTTTTTTTAATTTTAATTTTTAAGATTAAACAAGAAAAACTTGAAACGTAATTTGGGTTTATTATGATAATTAATTTATGTTGTTGATTATCATAAAAATTGAACTTTTTTTGTTTTTAATTTTTAAATTTAATAAAAATTTTTATCATGACGTGTACTCTATAATAATAACATAAAACAAAGTAAAGAATTGATAAACTACGAATAAGTCATTTTTATTTTATTATAACGTTTTTTTGAAATATGAGGAGCTCAAAATTTGATAAAATTATATAAGATTTTAATATCATTTACAGTTCACTGGCAAGAGGTTTGAGTTATCAGGGTGAAATTTGGGGGTACTGCGAAGTTGTTCCCGTTCAAATTATTATAATAATTCATTTATTTTAATGATAATCATAAATATTGAACGTTTCATACTTTTTTTAACTACATAGCAAATTCTAGCAAATTAGTAGCAATTTTTCTAAAAAGGTTTGAAGATCCTGGGTTAAAGTGGGAGGCTACGGTGAAGTTGGCCCCACCAAGTAAAAAATTTTTTTTTGGGAAAACCGAAACCATGCAAATTCTAAAAACTGCATAGCAAATTAGTGGAAATTAGTAGCAATTTTTCTAAAGAGGTTTGAAGTTCCTGTGTTAAAGTGGGGGGGCTACGGTGAAGTTGGCCCCACCAATTGAAAAACAAATTTTCTGGGAAAACCGAAACCATGCAAATTCTAAAAACTCCATAGCAAATTCTAGCAAATTAGTAGCAATTTTTCTAAAGAGGTTTGAAGTCCCTGTGTTAAAGTGGGGGGCTACCGTGAAGTTGGCCCCACCAATTGAAAAACAAATTTTCTGGGAAAACCGAAACCATGCAAATTCTAAAAACTCCATAGCAAATTCTAGCAAATTAGTAGCAATTTTTCTAAAGAGGTTTGAAGTCCCTGTGTTAAAGTGGGGGGGCTACGGTGAAGTTGGCCCCACCAAGTGAAAAAAAAATTTCCTGGGAAAACCGAAACCATGCAAATTCTAAAAACTCCATAGTAAATTCTAGCAAATTAGTAGCAATTTTTCTAAAGAGGTTTGAACTTCCTGGGTTAAAGTGGGGGGGCCAACTTCACGAACGTCGTGCGACCTGCACATTTACATTGCGCCGAAAAGGATGTGTGTATTTTATGTGAAGATCATATCGAATTCATAACACACACACACGTGGCTTCGACAACCAAAAAGCATGCACACTGAGTACTTGTGTGAGTAAGCGTGTGTGTGTTGTGCTTGATACGTGTGTGTGTGTGTGTGTGTGTGTGTGTGCGTATTTTCATATGCGTGACTGAAGAGTTGTGTAGTGTACCTACTCGTAAAACCGACGAATGTGGAAAACATAAGCGCGTCTCGAATAAGTCATCGGAATTTTCATTTAGGGTGTCTAAACTCCAACTCGTCTCTTCGTTCGCGATTTATAATCATTAATTAGGAATAATGAACTTAAGCGGAATTTATTACTGTACCCGGCGTGTTGTGCACAATTCAATGTGGAAATTAATACGACCACACTTTACTGTTATGACGGTCTGTCAAGAAAATAGGGCTTAATTAATATTCATTTTGAGCATTTAAAAATCAGACGGGTAACATGACACGTTATTCAAGTGTTGCTTGTCTTCTAAATGTCTTGTTTTTCATACATTGGTTCTAATTTATCAACCAACTATAACAATGTTTGAGATTTTGGTTTAAAACGTTAGATGAAAATCAAGAGAATAAAATCACTTGACATAACATACACGAATAATATCATAATCAGTAGCGTATACACTACGGTGTAACCTTCTTCAATTGTTTATATTAAAAAAAAAAAAATCGATACTTTATGTAAAAAATAAAAATATACATATTTATTTATACAAACTCGTGAACGTATATTTCAATCAGATATTTACTACGAAAAACCAGTTTGGTTCAAACATCAACATTTAGTTTGTCATCAATCATGTATAATATAAATTGTAAAGGCCAATACATTTTATGGAAACTATTTAATTGACATTTTGTAAACACATTTTATGTTTGGAACTTATGCTTAACAGTAAATTCTGTAAAAATATATAAGAATTTGATTAAACCCCTCACAAAAAAAAAAAAAAAATCAAAAAATCCGGACTATTTTTGAGAATTTTGCAGAATATTTTTATGTAAGTGTATACGCTTTAGTGTCTCTATTACATTTAAAAGTTTTAATACCAAATATTAAAGTTTATGAGAAATAAACTAAAAAAGAGATATTTTGAGAGTTCTATATTTATTCCAAAACTTTAACTTTTTTTAAACGTTTTTGTCACTTATATAAAAATATTTTGTCGATATACAGTGGAAATTTATTAATGACATTACGTTTGGAGTTAAGACAAATAAACTATAAATGATTAAGTAAAAATCTCATTGAATGCACCATTTTACAATTTTTACGCAATTTGTTCACAGTTCTTCCATACATTTTTTGTACAAAAATAGTTAAAACCAAAACGCCTGACCAAAAGAAATTTTATAAATCAATCGTTAAATTTTGCTGTTTATTATTGTTTTCATGAAGTGTGACGCATACGGTGGACATGCTACCATAATACTATAGAGTTGCAAGATTACGAATACTGTATAATTATATTAATAACTGTATCATGTATTTATTTTATAATATATAATAATGGTATTGCTTACTACGAAAATATTAATTTAAGGTTACTTTTATAATGAATATTAAATTATGTGCATCGTATATTAATCTACAGAATTTTAGAACCAAACTAAAATAACTAAGTTAATTAACTTGAACAATATATATTACCCAGATAAAATGTATTAGACATACAATTGATCTTAGGTGACGATTTTATTTTCGGCGTAACTGGTATATGCCCATTTTGCCTCGTTGTAATATCTCGTGTTTGAACCCATATTCACCCTTTGAAAAATTTATTCGACAAAACGCACGACACAAATATTTGATCTTTGAAATTACTATAGATGACAACTTGGTGGTTGTGCACTTTCTCTGTTATAGTACAGACGTAAAGCTCAACTATTGATGGCCTGGGTCGAGATTATAATACACATCGTCAGATTGTGCTTTAGGTTAACCTGAATCTCAATTTGTAAATGATTCTGCAACTATATACAGGGTGTCCCACCGGGATTTACACAGAGCGATATCTCCCGTGTTAATAGAGATAATCAACTTTTTTTTTTTTTATAAGACTCACAGAGCTAAAAACATTTATTTCACATTAGTTTGGTAAATACAAATGTTTTATTAAAAAAATTAAAAAATTAACTTTTTATTTCATAACTTTTGTAAAATTCGAAGATAGCCATTTTGTAGGGCTTGTTTTTCTGAAACTTTTGACGGTTCAACTTTCAATTTTCATCAACTTTATGATTTTTAATAATTTTTTTAGTTTATAAGAAAATAGTACTATTTACCCACGTTAAAATTTTAAATCGCCTTATCAGCTCGTTCCAATACCTAACTATTATTTTATTGTTACCATAGATAATAAAAGATAGTAATTATTTTATAAACCATAATTATTATCATCTAAACAATTAGACGTACTTCTTACCTACCCGGTGTTTATTAATCCATGAATTACATTCCGATAACATAAATGATCAATAATCAATTGTAAAATATACAATAGTTATAATTCAATTATTGATAACATTAATTATTATTGCGATTTCCGTACATTTAATGATTTTAATGCGATTTCTTCCAATAAAATGGACATTTCATTTGACAAAAAATTCAAATATTGATCACCAGTTGAATAAGAATACTGTATTATCATGTAAATAATATTTAAATGTCTTACTGTTGTATTTGTAAATTATTGTACTTTTTAAAAATCATCGTTTAAAAGCCGAATAGCCAGTGGCGTGTCCAGCATTATTTTTATGGATGGGCCACTATATTAAGTTCAAATATTGATTTTACCTCCTATTCATCCTATTTTTTAAACTAATTATATTTTATATTTTAATTTTGAATGACTAATTTTTATATTTTTATAAAAAAGGATAGCTTACCTTTTAATAGATCATAATAAATATGATATCGTCGTTGCCCCTTCATGCCACCTCAATACTACACAAGGGCGTCCCTGACTCTATTTTCAGGGAGGGGCGACTTTTAGATTTGTAATGTTGAGGAATCAAAAACAAACAAAAATAATTTAACTATAATAGTAAGGATTAAAAATAAATAAAAATTATTTTAAATGAAGCACTAACGAATTAAAATTATTATTCTATAAAACAAATTCTTTGAATCGTTTGTGTTCTGCAAATCTATCTATTATTTTGCACACATCTAGTGTACTACGTGAACTGTGAAGACGTATACGTGTACTACAATAATATCATTACTATTTATTATTTAATACGACTAAAAATAACATTACTTTTGCAGCATATAATATTAGAATCATACCGCTATAAATTTTGATTGAAATACCTAATCGAAAAATTATTTCCTTTTTCGTAACAATTCATAAATCATATTTTCATTGAGCACCGGTCTTACACGGGTCCAGTGCTGTAAGATGTGGGTGGGCACATGCCTACCGGGCCCACCCCTAAACACGCCATTGCGAATAGCGTTAATTTATAAAAAAAATATTCATCATATTATGTAGATTGTTGTTAACTTATAATTAACTTTGTTATGGATTACATTTTTAAAGTTAAATTAAGATTCGTTTCACTATTCCATATTATTAATAATATTTTATACATAGGTATTTATTTGTACACAAACTCACAAACATAATTAAATTTACCTATTAAATTGCCATCATAAAAATATGGACCAATTATTTTCCCATTTAGAATCCCACACCACACGTTTGTGCTCCACTTAATTTGGTGTTTCGTCTCACGCAACCATAGGGGTTTTGGTCAGTCCAATAATGCATATTTCGACAATTCATTATCCTGTTGTTGCAGAATTTTCTTTCGTCAAACCAAAATATTTTTGAATTAAAACTACTGTCTGATCTATAAATTTCTGAAATTTTCAGAATAAATATCATTCTTCTCTGAAATTCAGTTGGTCTTAAACCTTGAACTAATGTCGCTTTATATGGATGTAGCTTATATTGTTTTAATTCTATATGAACAGATGATTTAGAATAGCCAGTTTCCCTTGCCAAACCCCTCGTACGTACTTACATGCGGATCAATATATGGTTTATCAATGCGGTTGCCATTATTTCAATTTCTTGTTGCTCAGTTATGTGCAGAACCTGACACCTTACCTTCGTTTTACGACACCCAGGTTAACAGCCTAAATTAATTTTATAAAAAGTTAGGTACTAATATTGTATAATTTGTATTGTATTAGGTATTTATGACAACTGATCTACGAAAATGGCTTTCTAAATTAAGAAATGTTTTAAAAGCTGGTGCTTTTCTCTCTGGATACCTTTGTCTGTATAAAGCAGCAGCTTCCCTACAATTTTTCCTGACTTCACAATAAATTAATAACATGTCAATATATTCATAACTATTGTAAATAGCAGGCACTTTAAAAATAAATTAATTGCAATTAATTATTGTACCAACTTATAATTTAAGAAAAATAAAATATTATTAAATTAACAATTAAGTAAAACAAAGATTGTATTTTTCACTGTGAAGTTTAAAAAATATATGCAATATACTTATTGTTAATATAATTAATGTAATTCAACTATAAAATCACAATAAAACATTTTGTACACAATTACATAATATGTTATTTATCTTTGGTATCATACAATCTTACTTTAAGCTCAAAAATAAAATGGTAGGTATTGGTATTAAAAATCAATATGAGTGAATTATTTTATTATGCAATTGCATGTATGTATTGGACTTATTGGTAAAATTTATTAAGAAATACAAGTATATCATGATTCATGATAAAGATTTATTTATACAAATACATACATTGGAAATAAAAAAAATAATTCATAAATTATGAATTAAAAATATGTTTATTTATATAATTTACTTATTGGTATTTATCACCTTTATTTCTTAGTTACATCTTATTTAAAATTTAAATAATAGCGAGTATTAGTTAGCAAAAAATTATGAGCAATGAAAAACCATGAAACATAATAACAGTATTCATTCATACAGTAATATAATACTAACCAAAATTTCATATTTTTAAACAAATCAAGTGGTTGCAAAATGTGTACATTGTAAAAAAGAAACAAATCTTATTTATTTCATAATATTATGGTTATAACATTAAAAATTATATTAGCTATATTACACATATTTCAAAATGTAGTACAAAAAAGTGAATAAAGGTAGATAGAATAGTTTATGAGTAACGACTTTAAACAAAATAAATTTATAACAAATATATGTACAAAATAAATTAAATTCATATCTGTGGCACGCACATTTAAGATGGTATTGTATGGTGTTGTTACCCTTTGACTACTGCATTAATAAGATGAAGTTGGAATTATCCATTATATAAACTGCATACATACATATAATTGTTCATTGAAATGATATAACTCCTTTATTTTTTTAACAATTATAAGTCCCTAATAGATTGCCGGAGTCATTAGTATTACGTGCTTCAGATAAACCTACAACAATCAGTTAGTAGTAGATCTAGGGGAGGGTTCCATGGGCTTTATTTTGGCCAAACTTTATCTTTTTATGTACACATTACTAAAATGTTCAGTTATTTTTTTTATTTTTTATAAGTACTAATTTTTGAAAAGGTTCTCCCCTGATCTGCTACTAATGTCAATGATGTTTTGTGCAATAGTCAAAGGGTAAAAATAAAATTAATGTTAATATTAATCAACATTTTTTTTACAAAATTGACCACATTCACTTAACCAACTAAAAATATAAAAGCATTTACTGACGGATTGCATAATGCAGAGTACTTTTATAAAGCTAAATATATCTTAGTGACTAAGCAAACACAGCCAAAAATTGTAAAAAAAAAAAAACTTAATTAAGTTAACTCAAAATTAACATGAAGAAAGTGGTAATTAATAAAGATTAATAAAGAGGGCTCGGATTTTATAGCATTTACTTATTATTATAGAACATGGAAAAATTACAGAGTGAGCTACTACATCATTATAGTTTATACAATAAAGAATTTAAATTAGTTAAAATATATACATTTATACACAACATAATATACTTAATAGTTACATTATAATAGTAAATTATTATTTACTTATTTATTTTTGCTTAGTTTTCTATATGTTAAGGTTATATTAAGTATAGCACATAATATAATGCTATAAAATCCGGGCCCAGTTAATAAATAACGTAATAATACATGAATACATTGACACAATAAGGTCTAGAACTGTGTCAGAAAAGTTTAATACAAAATTCAGGCAATATAATTTGGTTAATATAATTGAGTTTTTTATTTTATGTACACTTAATTGGTTATACATTGCAAAATATTAATTAGGAAATCATCTAACTACTTAATATTAAATTACCAACTTTCATCTGTTCAAAAATAAACCATATTTTAACATGTTTTACATACCAATCACATTTAAAAAGTACATAGAATATTAGATATATTTTGGTAGGTAATATTTTTTAACAATTTTAATTTAAATTTCAGTATGAAGAATAAAAATAGATACTTGTTTGTACACATTATTCTCGCTCTTCTTATTTTTGATTTTTGATACATAGGTGGTACATCTATCTAAGATCTGTTGACCATACACCAAACACATACGACAGATATTTCTGAAATATTATTAATAGTTCACTAATTATTGTACTTGTACCTTTAAATAAGTTATTGATAATTACTTGTTTTATTTACATTAATTCATGTACTTGAATGAAACTTCCATAATGACTTGTTATGTCGCTGTATTTTTGATATATTTTTGATACTTGATTGACAGTTATTTAGTAGGTCCCTTTGATAATAGTCTACAGTTGGTTTTAAGCAATTTGTCAATTCTTATGTTTTGCATTTTTTTAATAAATGATGAAAAAGACATGCCAATTTGATTATTGATCAGACGTTAAACAGTAAAACGGTAAAATGATAAACATTTAACATAATATACCAATTTGGAAGAACAATTTTCTTTAAAATGCACATTAATTAAATGTCACTTGGCTCTCCGATTTCACACAAGAAAAACACGTGGAGTAAATAATACTAATACATAAAAAAATTGTGGTCTATTATTTAACGTTTAAGTGATATTATAAATACTAATGAACTTAAAAAGTAAAAATCACACAACAATTGTATTTTATTTCGAACATGTATTTTTTATTTTATTAGTTATTACTGCATTCGTTAAAGGAAATTTGTAAGGTTAACTGTACAATTACGCCGATATAATCATAATGTTAATTACGAAATTTGTGCCGATAATGATAAAATATATCAATTAATAATTAATGATAATATAATAATAGCTACAAATGATAACAAAAATCTAATCATGGGTAGTAAAATAATTATTATCTTTTATTGTTTATGGTAATAATAAAAGAATTGTTAGGTATCGGAACGAGCTGATGAGGCGATTTAAAATTTTAACGTGGGTAAATAGTACTATTTTCTTATAAACTAAAAAAATTATTAAAAATCATGAAGTTGATGAAAATTGAAAGTTGAACCGTCAAAAGTTTCAGAAAAACAAGCCCTACAAAATGGCTATCTTCGAATTTTACAAAAATTATAAAATAAAAAGTTATTTTTTTAATTTTTTTAATACAACATTTGTATTTACCAAACTAATGTGAAATAAATGTTTTTAGCTCTGTGAGTCTTATAAAAAAAAAAAAAGTTGATTATCTCTATTAACACGGGAGATATCGCTCTGTGTAAATCCCGGTGGGACACCCTGTATAATGCACAACGGCATGACTACCCAACTTGCGATAGTCTTAAATGCGTGATTGTCGAAAAGAGGGTCAAAAAAAATTGTCTACATATCACATATAAATGTTTGAACTTTGTTCGTATCAAATAATATTTAACGATAAACATTACTTTTTACAAATACTTATAAGTACGTTTATTGACACATAATGTCGCCAATATTGGTTGTATAACGTGTTAATAGGATTTTTACAATTCAGTTTCAATTTTTCCGTTGTTGTTAATATTATAGAGAACTCAGAAGTATCATTAAAAACGACAGTCGATATCTTAATAATATATTTAATGATTTAATATCTACGATATTTAAAACAATATGTCAATTATTTTTTTCGATATCTATAATGTTTGTATTTTATATTACGATAAAATATTGATGTAAACGAAACGATATCGACACTTGGACGAACATCGTAGTGCATCACTATTAAATACATTATAACTATACGCGTAACTGAAATGTACAGTAAAGATAAAATTGTTAAAAAAAACTTAAAATCACTCTAAAACCTAAAGTTTTATATTAATAAATGTTTTTCAACCGCCAAAATTTACTAAAAAAGTATGCTTCATAACAACGCATATAACAATGCTTCACATTGTATTCGGATAAAAAATATAAGTTTCATTCGATTTTTAAAGCTAATTAATTTTAGGAGTAAAATTTTTTTACTACCCAGTTCGCTTAAGGATAGTTGAAAAATATAAATTCTACCAGTCATTTTAGATTTCTCTAAATAAATTATCTCTTTTAATATACATTTTATTTTCTTTGAAATACTTACATCTAAATTTGCTGTAACGTAATCATTGAATCGCACACGATATTCGGTAAGTAGTTAAAATTACATGAAATTATAAACAAAGTGCTACATGATTATCATAATAATTACTGATTCAATATGGCAATATTTTACTTAGAAAAATAGATGCATTCTCGAAAATAATATCACAAAAAAAAAACAAATTTTAAAAGATCCATTCATCTATTATTGCAGTGCCGAAGTGAACGATGTGATTGGTGATCACTGATTAGAGGCCTACTATATGTGCGTATATTTGCGTCTATTTAACACATGTTTAGTCATTGATGAGGCTGTATTGGTTTTCACGCCGTTAATTAGTGTTTCAGTCCGAGTTACGGTAGTTAATCGTTTTTTAATTCGAATTCCATTATTTTTTGTCGATCCCATGTATGTCGATCCTATGTACAATGGAGAAAAATCATGGAGATCCTATGTGTGAGTTAATCACACAAATTGGTATTTCAATTTCCCTGCACTGTAGTAACCTAGTACGTCATTGTTGAGAAATGACTACATAATCGTCTACTATAGTAAATTTTACTGTTTAAAATCTGCTAGAAAGATAAAGGCATTTAATATTATGGTAACCAGTTTTAAGTGTATTACTCTAACGTTTTAAAAATAATACTATTGCAAATATGATATTGTTATTATCTGCCATTATAATACCAAACTAAAGATAAATTTAGTATTTATAACAATTTAAATTTATTACAACATTTGGAAAAATTCACCTAAAAAGGATTTAGTATTTTCTTAATAATACACAATTCTACAAATATAAGTTATTTAATTTAAACATATTATACAGTAGAGATATTTAGTATGACGTATAATATAAACCACAGTCAGATGATACATTTGTATAATATGACTGATGAAGAAAAGTTTGTCATTGTCTGTTAAAATAAAAAACAAAGTACACTTTTATTATTTGTATTGGAATGTTTTTTAGAAAAATGTATGAACTCGTATCTCATTGAATTTATCTCATATCACACTAATATACTTTACCTAGTCATTGACAACTTCAGATCGATGATTGTAAATGTTACGTTAGCTGTCTGAAGAAATTCACTAAGTTATAATGTTACCTTACCTAACCTGGAGGTAATCGTCGAATATAGATTAATTTATATCCATTTTTTTTTCAAAGTTTAATTTTTCAATCTAACAATTCGTGTACAGACGGATCGAGATATCTTTTCTAGCGCAGTTCTGAATTATTCAGAAAAAATGATTAAAATAATGAACTCGACGTGGGGTGAAATAACTGTACTCCATTTTCATAAAATATTCCATCCAATTGTTTTATTGATTAATTTACACGGTTTTTAATAAATTATCGATTAATTTTTAGTTTTTGTATGTTTTAAGGATGATTTTTGATGAATTCTAATATGAAATGACTTCTTGGAAGAAGTTCATCTTCCATATATTTTCTCGTCACACATGACACTCTGATGCTGAAAATATAGTACTTTAGATAAAACATTTTTCTATGATTGACTTATTTAGTTTTGCATAGTCATTAATTACAATAAATTAAATTTAAAAGCAATGATTAATTGTTGCATAACATTTTATAAAACAATTTTTACCAGTTAAAATTTAAAATTTTAGAGTGTATTGATATTTTCCAAAATCAAGATATTTACAAAATCGTATAGTTAACCCAAAAAGGATTAAATTCAATCTCAAAACCAATAAATAATTACGTTAATTATCGATGAATTCTTGAGTATCAAGGTTTAATTTCGTTAGATTTTATTAGTCAATAACTGAGTTTGATTTCATGTAAGCATTATTAATAGCATTCCTTTACCATTTTTAAAAACATTTTTTGTAGGTTTTTTATGATTGAAAAAATCTTTGAGGATTACAAATCAGTTTTCTAACTTCTGAAAAATCCACCTATAAAAAAAATTTCAAACCACTTTCATTACCCAAAAATATGTTCAAAACCATGACATATTTAACTCTCGTAATTGACACTTAAAAAAGAAACATTATGTTATTGTGATATTCGGGGTGAATTTGTTTAGCTTAAAAGCTAAAAGTTTATCGATTTCGTTTTATATTAAATAAAAATATAATAGCTGCTGTCAAAGAGAGAACTTAATTAAAAATCGCTTGTTTTTCTGTAGTTGTCAACATCTGGCATGGCATAGCGTCGGACCATACGATGAAAAACGATACCGAGTTTTTAAAGTTTTATAATTTGTTATCACGACTTGGCGGCCAACTTTCCGTAATTTCAGTTTGGACACATAACTTCAAAGTAGGTAAGTGCTCGTAATTTAAACATAATTTTTACGGAGCGTTTACGAGTGTCTGTTCAAAATACTCGTTAACTCGATATACGTGTATATATTTTAATAAAGTCGACGTATTTATTTTATTTTTTTTTTTTGAAAAAAGTTTTCTTTGGTGTATTTTTCGCCATCGTGCTGACGTTTAAACATATTTTTGTTATTGAATTGACGGCAAAGTGACGATATATAATCTAAGTATTATGACTCTTTCGGAAAAATTTATGAAGTTATAAAAATATTAAATCATGCCTCGTTTGCGTTCGAAAATTGTCGCTATCAATATCATCACCGTATCGAATCGGCCATAAAACCAATGCACGCCAATGGACGGGTGGACGTTATACGACAGGTACACTCATATTATTTGACAATAAAGTTAATCGACAGAGAATGATTTGATATAATTTTCGATATAATTTTTTTCACATTTGTAGCAAACAAAAAAAAAAAAAAAAACGGTCACCTCTCTTGAATCACCTGATTTGTAAATACGTTCACGTAGCGAGGTTTTCTCCTGTCTATCTTCTCGCTTTTTCCGCAGGATTGTTGAGACAACCCGAGCTTTCCGGTACCACGACAGTGGAAGATAAAAAACATAATAAAAATCACCAATATAAATTTGTATGCTCATGTGTACACGTGGGAGTGTGATTGTACGGACGCACATTTTGCGTCAACACATCACGTAAAATAATAATAATAATAAAAATAATAATAATGGTAGTAGCAACATCAAGACAAGTATAATATTTACCGTCCGGACGCGGCATACGTACGAACGGTATAATATAACATAATATAAATATATTATATTAGGTGTACCGTACGAAAATTAAAGGGTGTACCTAGGTATTCCGAAAATCCTTAACGCTCGTGTGACGCGGGCCATCTGTCGACTTTGACCCTTTTATACGCGTGTGTATGAATGTGCGTGCGTGCGTGTGTGTGTGTGTGTGTGTGTGTGTGTGTGTGTGTGTGTGTGTGTGTGTGTGTGTGTGTGTGTACACACATGATGCGTTTACAGTAGTATAGGTGCCCCGAGGTTTCCACTTGCCGGCGTTGAGCGCACGCGTACACGGAATTCCGCACGTTTCCCTAAAGATCCCTTTATGGCAAGCAAACTATTCGGAACTAATGGGGTTCCTTTGTTTTGATTAAACACGCCAAATAATTTCGCACAGGTACACACTGTTTTAACTAAGTCCATTTCATATAATTTATTATTTACACATCAAATGCAGTGTACCTACGCTTATCCAAACGGTGTATAATATAATCACTGACATATTTATACGGGGTGTTCCGGGTTTTTCCGTACAAACTTTGAGAATGATCTTAGGTTAGCGAGCGGTATTGAAAACCTGTTTTGTGTTTTGTGAAATTGAATATTTAAGAGGTACTTACGAAACCTATCGTGTTTGACGTTGATTTTTTTGTGAAAAACTTTAAAACAGAAGTTCCTTTATTGCCCATCAAAACTCAAACTTCGTATTTCCACCTTATTTTTGGATTTATTAGGCACCATGTCAGAGTGAAACTACAAGGCGTTGGTGTCGAAATGTTTTCAAAATTGAATGACATATCAAAATAAAGACTTTGTTAGATGGTAAAGCTCATTCTGCATTTATATTTGTGCTAAAATCAATACTTATCAAATTGTATATAGCCATGATATGTATTTTTTTTAAATCTGCACTAGAAAAACTCAACATAGGTTTTTAACTCTGATTAATGGAAATGAGATCGTCTTCAAAGTTTATACATAAGCACGTTATGTATACATTATAGGCAGGGCTGGGCAAGATACCTCAAAAAAAGTATCTAAATACAAGATACAAGATACATTTATAACTAGTATCTAAATACAAGATACAAGATACTATAATATTTTTAAAGATACTAGATACAAGATACGTGTATCTGAGATACCTATAAGATACAAGATACTCAATATATTTGTATATTTTTATTAATTTCTTAATTTACCTTGAATACAATTTTATCATATATAAATTATATAGTATTATAGCTTATAAATGTATAATAATACGGTATGCATTGATCATTAACGATATAATTTCAAATAACATTAGATACGCTTCAAATAAGAATACTAATAATAGACAAACGAAATAATATGCAAAATGATTTACAGTATATAAAAAAAATTACGTATACAATAAAAAAACGTCAAAAAAAAAAAAATAAATATAATATTATAAATTAGCAATGTTAACTTATTATTTATTTAATGTTTGAATGCATGTGATTTATATAAATATTTAATTATACGAGTATTATTTATATCCTATGTTTTGAAATAAATTCCTGGTTACCTTTTAAAGAGACTACTTTTTTGAAAGTATCATCTGACATACTAGATCTACATGGAGAATAAATAAGCCCAGCAAAAGAAAATAGTCGTTCAACAGCTGCTGAAGAGGTTAGGCTTGCATTATATTTTATATCTCTGATATAATATTATCGCCAGACATCAAAGTTCCTTTAATTTAATATATTACTATCCAACATATTATTACTTATTGGGTTATTAGGAAAATTGTTATATAAATGAAATAATATGAAACATATTTTTTGAATGTATCTAGTATCTTAATCATAAAAAGATACTAGATACAAGTCAATAAAGTATTTAAATACCCGATACAAGATACATTCAAATTATGTATCTCGATACAAGATACAAGATACAATTGTATCTAAGATACGTATCTTAAATACTAGTATCTAAGATACTGCCCAGCCCTGATTATAGGTATAAATATCGCATTAGTGGATTAAATATGTTAGGTGTAACCCCGTACCTATAAACGATATGCATGTATCTGAATGTAACAGTTAACAGTTTGGAATCATCGGGCCGGCTCCTTGAAGTAATATAAGTATTTTAGGGTTCAATTTTGGAATTTATTTTAAATTATTGAGCGTTATGATTGGCCCGTTTTAAATTTATTTAAGTTCCCGCAAAATTCAAAATGTATTTGATATTTCAGTTGTCATTTTTATGGAAAATAAACTATAAAGTCTGAAAATAAAAATGACTCGAGAGATGATGGTGACGGTTCGAAATCAAAAAAAAATATTGTGCAATTATGGGCAAATCATCGTCTTTGAAATCACCTGTGGGAATTTTCCAAAAAAAGGTGTTTCACTACAAAAAAAGTTGAATGATATTTTATCACAAAGTTTTCCAACTGGAACTTAGAAAACGAGTGAATACAGTTAACTATAGCCCCATAAAACAGTTTACGTCAGCCAATTTAAAAGCAACCAATCAGAGTACACCATTCAAAACAAGTAGGTATATAAATAGACCCCAGGATGTTTATATGGGGACTGATGGTATAAGATACTTCGCACGGGACTCTTATTATTGTTATCACATAATTATGTAATATATAATGTATTATTGTGTGCATGTTATAAGCTAGTATGTAGATCGCACAAATAATAGAATATTTGCTACTACGCATAGTTCTATAACAATTATTTTTTATTTAAACTTTTTTATTTAATTTTTATTTCAATTGACCGACCAAAAATGATACTTTGTTATTATACTTATATACTACTCTTGTCATTGTACTAAGAAAGGTTTATACGGTATAATAACTTTTCTCACTTCATCCTTTTCTCTATTCCTCTCCATTTTTGACTCTCTTACATTTCTTCAGCCATGGCCATTTCAATTTCGTGCAATTTTTCCTGGGAAATATTTAGTACAGCATTTTTATACGTGTATACCATCGTAATCAACATTTTTATTGCAATGGTTTACATTCAGTATACTTAGCTGGATAAACGTTATTCCAACACCATTCATATTTTTACGGGGGTACAAAGTCATACTTATACCACACTAAATATTTGCATAAGAATATTTACATAAATTGTGATAATAGGTGTGTACGTTCTTGATTCGCTTCCTATTTCAGTCTCGGTTTTCAACTTTGCAAAATCATTACCGTGACTGTATTACACATAGATACTACTGTATACTTTTGAGCGTCATCCGTTTCTATATCTCGAGAAAATACAGGAACCCGATATGTAATAGTGTACGATTTGAGTTCATCCCTGAAAACACTTGGCAAAACAACACGAAATTAAACTATATTTAATTAGAAATTAATCATATTTCTATTTAGTTCAAGGGTTAGGATAATTAATATCGGTGCTATGGAATTATAAATATACGTGATTCAAACAATATTTCTTTGTTATTCGAATACGTTTATACTTACCGTGTAGACCGTAGTAATATAGCTGGAGCCTAACTTAATTGATGTCGGCGAAGACATTCAAAAGCAATATACGACACACATACGAAGCGTATTTACGAGTTCAAACTCCCACCCCAGAATTAAACAAAATACCCGCTGTATAATTTATTTTGAATTTTATTTGAACTGTAACTGTTTCCTAAAATATGCTTTTTATATTATTTACAATTATATTAGAATTAAGTCCACTTAATAAATTAATTCCCGCTAAAACATATGGTATATAAGTAGTTTAGTAAAAAAGGCAACACTCTACAGAAAAATAACATATGAGAATAGTGATAATATATTGAGCAGGCCCGTAAAAATAATGACTCATATGGTATATAGTATATGTTATAATATACTATATACCAACACATGTTATGAAGTAATATATAAATATAATGTGGAATTCAATATGTACGGATTAGTAATCTTTGTGTGACCGACGTCATGTTTTTATTATTAAATTGTATACTGAAAAAATAAATATAGTATAGAGTTTAACGTTTGACCGAATACTTAATCAAAGTCAAGCTTGAGAACGAACGATTCAATTAAATCTAAGATTTTTATTAAAGTTTCTACAAATAAAATGATTTTATACGCTTGAGAACACAATTGTCTTTTTTAAGTTAATGTACAATTTTAATCAGATTTCACTGGCGGAGCAATTGCGTCCTTAATTGCTCCAAACCAGGCATGGTTTATTCTATTATATATAGTGAATGTACTTTGGGTAGAATTTTTTGATGGATGTATTACTTTTTGTTATACGATTTTTAATATGTTATAATATTTAAATGATTTTGGACTGGTCATAGTCACCTATCTACGTCTAATTATGGTACATACAATTGAAAAAAAAATATTTCATGTGCTTAAACATTGAATTTCATATATCTATATTTTATATAATAGATTTTATATGACAGTTTAAAATTGTGTTTTTTAAGTTAATATATATTTGTATAATTAAATCTAAAGTGTTTTTAAAAAATCGTATCTTTTTCACTTAATTTTTCGGTAGTCTTTATTGATGCATTGACACAGTATTGTATTATTATTTATTACCACAATATATTTATAAGCGATATTATAATATCACTAACGCGTTAGTACTCGTATATCGTAATGGTTTTTTGTGTGTAATGATAATCGTACAACTTTTATCCCTCTCAAAAAAAAAAAAAAAAAAAAAATTAAATAAATAAATAATACGAAAATTAGTACAAATAAAATATCATTTGTATCCTACAGTAGCTATATAATAATTATGAATAAATAAATAAATAATAAACGAATCATCGGTAACGATCGCCTGTGACGATTTTAACGTCCATTTCTCACACGTAGACTAAAGTGGATGTCACGCGCTTAACCTTCTTCAATCTACTTGCTGGTTTTTGTTGACAAAAAGTTAATACGCACGATTTCGTTTTCATCGCTAAATTCACGTTCAAAACAGGTGAACTCGAATGGGATTTTTCTCGATCTCTTGGGGTAATTCGAGCACAACAAAAATCCACATTTATTCCAGAACGTTAGTTTTTAATACCATTACTATTATTTTCATTTTTTCTTTCTTGTTTATCATCAGCAACAACAATTTTCTTCAAAGCTAATACATGTGCAATACATTCTAGCAGGAATTGTTTTTTGTTGTTCTATAATTATTTTCATACTAATTACTCATGGACATTATCTAGTGTATAAAATGTAATCAAGAAATTAACGAAATTTGTAAAAAATGTATGGCATTTATTTTATTTTTATTTTGCATTCCATCGGATAACAGTATAATTTCAGAAAGTACCAACAACCATGAAGCCAATTACCTTATTTTTAATTTGGAAGCCGCGTTGTCTCAATAGTTAACTCATCGCCGACTAACCAAAATAAAACGAATGGCCGAAAATCAATAATTTAAAATTTTTCCCATGTTATAATGATGCATTTTTCGAGGTTGAAAACAAACATATGACAGATCTAATAAACAACATATGGCCTATTGAAAAAAAAACAAAACAAAGAAAACATATAGTAATGATTAATACTTTCATAAAATTAAAAAAAAAATCTAAATAATAGAAAAGAAATACATGACGTATTCAAAGAAAAATACTTTTATGCATAAAATAAGTTGAATATTTTATGAGCAAAGAAAAATGAATGAATAATGAATTATTAATAATCATGAATGGGATTTTTAAATTTTGGTGTCCTAAAATGACTTCCATTGTGTACTTTCATTGCAATATTATCCAAAGGCATAGTTAATAAAACACAATTATTGTTTTGCTCAAAGATTGTTTCATATACTTGCTGTAAATCTTAATTTAAAAGCCAACTGTTCTATTTTTATATATGTTTATCATTTTATATAACTATTCATTGACTATTTGTTAATTATTTGTCTTTAAATACATGCACTGTATTCTCACCTATTACGTTTATGTTTCATAAACATGACGTAGGCATTACAATTTACATGCATTTTGTTCATTTCTTCTTTAAGGAAAAAAAATTACTTAGATTCAATTACTATTTAAAATTGCAAACGATAATATTGACATCTATAAAATCATAGTATTAATATATTTTAATGTAGCATTCTATGTTAAATATTACTTGATATTTTAATTTTTAGGCTTGTGAGTTATTTAGTGAGATTTGATTTGTATATGCTTATGAAGTTATATACAATAATTTGTATTGGTAACAACTATTTATAGATAACACTAAAAATTAGACAATTCTTTATTCCTATAATACGTGACCTAATGTTTTGATGAAATGCATCCAATTTCATCATTTGATGCTGAAAAATATTCAAATTGATTCAAGTTTAAGTTATTTATAACTGATAATTTATTTTTCTAAATGTAAACATTACCCAATCACAGCCTGTAATGTACAAGCAATGAGCATAAAATAAATCATGTTTGAATTTAAATGTTTCATTCCGGCATTCAAAATCACTTAATGTTCTATGTTATAAAAGAGCCTACGATGAGTTATTTCTTGATTTTTTTAAATATATTTTTTCATAATTATAAAAATCAAATGAATTTTTTTTTTTGCTAGCACATCCTATTCCTAATTTTGGTATATTATATTATGTAATATGCACTGCATCATTTTTTTTTTTTTTTTTTTTTATTATCTTCTAGTCAGAGACTGTTATAGCTCAACAATTATACATCATACATAATATTATAAATTAAACATTGTACATTATACATAGTTACACAAAATAAAGAGTCTTGTAAGGTTCCGACGTAGCGTACCCCGAAACCGATATAAGAGATAAGATAGCAGTTGAGTTAGTTAAGATATACACTGTTTAGACATAAAATAAAATACATTACTATTATGTTTTATAAGGAAAATTGTTTAAAGAAATAGCTATGAAGATAAGGAAGTTTTGGGGATTAATGTGTGTAGGACTGAAGAGAGGAGAGTAATTAGAGGACTGATTAGAGAATTGAGGTTAGAAATAAAGTTAGATAATAAGACCGAAAAATTATCTGAGGAAAAATCTTTGGTCCGGGTGGCTTCAGCGTATGATTTTGGACTGGCATGAAGGTTTAGCGCCAGAACTTTGGTTGAAGAAGCCTTGAGGAGTCTTGGGTTTTTTTGAGCGCTAATGAAGGCAGGGCAGCCACCCCTGAAGTTGGCGGTATGGTCCCCGGAGCACAGGGCACATTTGGCCAGGATATTCCGATCTTTGGAACATTCATTGGTGTGATGATTTGCTCCTCATTTAACGCAGCGCGCTACGTGGTGACAATAATTTTGCGTGTGGCCGTATGATTGGCATTTATGGCACTGCGGAAGACCGTGGTTCTTTTTGTGCGGTTTTTCTCTAATGACTTTAGTGTTAAGTAAATACGAAGTTTTAGTGATATCCACATTGTTTGCATCTTGGGAAACTTCTATAAAAAATAGAGGTAAGGGGCGTTTGTTTTTATCTGATATATTTTGAACATGTACATTGCTATTATAGGTATCCTTAATACTTAAATACGAATAAGTCATTAACTATTCGTCTGAATTTTGATTTCAATATATAAAAATTTACAGAAAAATTTTTCGAACCGATTTGCGAGGTAAAAAAAGGGGGTTGCCATTTGAAAAAAAAAGTTTGTATACCCACAGGATAGGTACACTAAAGGATACACAAAAAATAAAAGTAGTGAAAAACATATTCCTTAAGGTAACTTGAACATTCCAAAAAAAAATTCAAATTTTTGCATTTTTGTGACCAAAAAA
Source organism: Therioaphis trifolii (assembly GCA_027580255.1). NCBI lineage: Eukaryota > Metazoa > Arthropoda > Insecta > Hemiptera > Aphididae > Therioaphis > Therioaphis trifolii. The sequence goes on along the minus strand of CM050404.1, from coordinate 109,494,284 downwards.
GGGGGTGAGTAGGTTTTATAAATATATGTTACGGGTAATGTTAACATTTGGATAATGTCAACATTATCCGGCTAATGTCGACACTAGCCATGCGTTTTGGTTAATGTGTAGTTTTTCGTTTATATTAATGAAATATTAACATTATCCGGATAATGTCGACATTAGCCAGTCAACATTGGATAATGTTTAAAGTTAAAACTGAATTCTATTAATTAATAATAGTTAATATTATAAACTTGGCAATAAATATGGTACTTTGCCACAATTATACACCAGAAATCAGTTTGGTGTTGGTCCGTTATCTTTAATACCGCTTGATGAGTTGGTACATGTAGAAAAATCATTGAGAGAAATTGCGAGTAAAATGTCAGATGGTGGTGGTCAAGGATATAAAAGGTGTTCATGTAAGGGGAAATGTGACACCAATCGGTGTAAATGTAAAGCATCTAGCATTTTGTGTAATTCAAAATGTCACGGAAGCATGCCGTGTAATAATAAAGAATAACACATTATGTATCATTAGGAGGTTAGGTTGTTAAAAATTAAAATTTAACTCATATTATTAATATTATGTATTTTATGGTTGTTGTCTTAAATATAATTAATATTGTTAATAATTTAAATTATTGCGTCTCATGTATGATACATTTTTATGATTGTTAAGACATTATCCGAAAGTTTTTGGCTAATGTAATATTACCCGGTTAATGTTAACATTAGCCAATATTCGTGGCGGCTTATGATGACAGTTGGCTAATGTCTCATTAGCCGGATAATGTCGACATTATCCAAATGTTAACATTACCCGTAACATATATACAGGGTGTTTCACGAAGATCTGACATGTTAAATAACTTTTGTTCTATTCAATATTTTTAACTAATTTTTTTAAATGAATACTATAGCCTAGCGTTACAATAAAATTACATCAAAATTTATTTTTATTTTTAAAACTCAAATTTCAAATTTTAAAATTTTACTTTAGAGTTTGAAAAAAAAAATCAAAATAGCCATTTTGTAAACATGATTTTTAGAAAAATGTTGGTGTTTGAAATTCTTATAAAGGTTGGTCCGTTAATTTTCTATGATTTTTTAAAATTTACGAAAAATGTAATAATATGTATCGTTTAACAGTCATCAGATAATATCACTAGTAAGATAAGCAATTTAATTCGATTTTTCGTAAACTTTAAAAAATCATAGAAAATTAATGGATCAACCTTTATAAGAATTTCAAACTTTAAAAGAATTTTTCTAAAAATCATGTTTATAAAATGGATATTTTGATTTTTTTCAAACTCTAAATTAAAATTTAAAATTTCGAAATTTGAGTTTAAAAAAAAAAAAAAAAAATTAATGTAAGTTTATTGTAGCGCTAGGCTATAGTATTCATTAAAAAAAAAAAAAAGTTTAAAATATATATATTTATACTTTCGACTCGGTATGATGTGATTTGAATATAGTAACATTCTTATTTTATTTTTATTTTTTTTATTAAAATAGAACAATTTACAAACTGTAACATATGTACAATAAGCAAATAGGCTAAAAATAGAATAGTATTTACATCACATGACTAATATGAGAAGGGATGCTGTCCAGTGACAGTACCCCCAGGTGGCATTTAGGTAAGGTATTTAATAAATCCCTGCACCAACGTCTTTTTAACCGACGATGAGGGTTTTCAGGCAAGTTTACTATACCTTGAATGGCAATAAGTGGGTTGGCATGAGTAGATAGTTTTGAGTGCAATTTTTTATAGTGGTTGGATGCAACTTTGTTTATGGTTTCAATGTTAAGATCATTTAGGAGTGAGTTGTTGGAAACGTACCAAGGTGCGGAGGTTAATAAACGGAGGATAATTGATTGAAATGCCTCAATTGTTTTTATTTGGGATGCACAACCCCATATCTGTATTCCATAGGCCCAAATGAGTCTTAACATTGACTTATAGATAATTAGTTTATTATTGAGGGAAAGATTTGATTTAAGAATAGGACGGAGGAGGTGTAATTTGCTGTTGAGTTTTTTCTTGTTGATTTCAAATGTGGGCCCCAGGTGAGACGTTTGTCTAGGATCAGGCCCAAATACTTAATTTGGTTTTCAATTGGAATTTCTATACCCTCAAAATAAAGGACAGGTGAGATTTCCTTTCTTAAGGTGAAAGGAACATGGAATGAATTTTCAGCATTAAGTAACTTAAAGATAAATAAACCAAAAGCAGTTCCTATTGAGATCCTCAATTAAAAACATTAAATTTTACTTTACGTAAAATTATCTTTTTGATCATGTCAATTGTCATCATGATTAATTGGAAATTCAATAAGATATAGAGATAATATAATAATTGGTTTATGCTTAATTACCCACTCACTTTAAAACCAATTACAAAAAAATAATATTAACTCAATAATAATAATTATTTTTCACGTGAAACATCATTATTAATTAAATCGAGAATAGCAGTAAGTATTAGGGATTATAGTATTTAAATTCATTCGAGAGATCATTAATGAGTAATATGATTTAAATTAAATTTTACTAAGAAGAAATCGTAATTATTCAAATGACTTGACTCATTAGTTATTAATATTGAAAATTATAAAAAGATGAGATTATCACTCATGCTATATAAAAACTATTAAAGGAATAACAATAATGGGGAATTTTATAACTACATTATTTATTTAAAATTGTTATATGCATATTGGTAAACGATATTTTAAACGAAGTTGATACGAAATAATATTACTACAAAATCAATAGAAAACACACAATTTAAAGTAGAAAACAATTAACACCGTTTTGTATTTGGATGTACAACTTATTATTGCCAAGACTGCTTTTCCCGGAATTGATAACACTAAAATAGTAAAGTTAGCGAAATATTATACAATAAATTACGATTAGCAACTAAATTGTCTAATGAAAACATCCAATGTTATTCATCATAATTAATTAATGGTGTAAGCAAATTTCTAATCGATAATCAATTCGACATGAATTAATTAAATTATCCAAATTAAGGTACGACATGGTTGTTGATCAAGTCATAAAAGATTATAAAGAATAATTAATGGTAGTTAATGATAACGCTTTCCTTAATCAAAAATAATTTCTTAGATATATTTAAATCGGAAAATTAATTCACTAGTTGTTCTTGAGATAAAACCAAACGTAAAACATAATGGTTTAAAAGTATTAATACGGCTACCATTGAATTGGCTCCCAATTTCGGGTAAATATAAAGTCGATCCTTGAATTGGCTCCTGAAAAATGTATATTTGAATTGGCTCCTTAAATTGTTAAATATTATTTTTTAACCAGGGGTTCTCATATTATAGGCGTTTACTTTTGCGACGTCAACCTAATATAGCCTGGCAGTTAGAACTCAAATAATATAATCTACCACTGGATATACCTATAATATTCTCATTACTATTATTTTTTCCGAGCCCCATGGTGCGAATTAGTCCTTTTTTTTATTATTTGGTTTTGGAAAATTGCCAATTACATAATAATAAACAAATATTGCTCTGACTGTAAATATGTCCATATTCTATAAAAAAAAGTGATGAATACTTGTCTGTTTCATATAATTAATACAAATGCATTGTTTTAATCAAATAATTGATAACACACAAGTGGTAAAGTATTAAACCGACCTGTTTTTAATTGTTGTGCTGTAGACCAAAGAACGTCTGGGTTTGCGAAAAAAACATAAGCTCGAGCCTCCTAGTTGTATTTAAGTTAACATTAAATTCAATTTACATTAAGAAAAAAAAGTCAATATAGGATATAAGACTTACCTTATCTACTTCCTCTCCTCTCGAAATACAGCAATATATAGTAACCACTTGGGAAGATACCATCGACAGATATGTACATGTCAACCTGTGTAGATTATCGGTGTGAACCCTTGTGACGCGTCTGGGTCCATAAACCGCTAATTCCCGGAAGGCTTTATCAACATTCGTATCATTATTTGAGAACCCATACAGTGTTATAATAATATGATGTACCTGCGTTTGATGTCAATGATCGAATCGAACCGATCAAATTGGATTGAGTAATATTCCGACAGTCTGTGATGAAAACAGTCAATTTCAATTTTGGTATTTTTCTTATAATATTATAAATTAATTGTTGTTGTCATTGAAATGTCGTTTTGTAAATAAAATTATTATTATACAAGAATAAATACAGTTTTATTTTGTTATTTCATTTAACGTGTGCTATGAAAATTATCATATACTACTAAATTTAATATATCAACGTGTGTAACACGAAAACCTGCATGATAACATCACTGAAAATAACGATATTTGAGTTCGCACGAAGATACTGACGTATCATCCGGCCCATACATTAAACATACATTATATGATATCAGTGTTGGGAATAGATAACAAATAATTTATCTAGATAAAGATAAAGATGATTATAAACATTTTTATCTAGATACAGATAAAGATAATTATAATAAATTTTATCTAGATAAAGATAAAAATTAGTACATTTTTATCTAGATAAATTTGAGATATATTTCATGTTTAATTTTGAAAATATTCAGGATCTACATCCTACAGGTATAAGGTAAAAAATAAAAATACATGTACTTTTTTAAATAAACTTCATAAAAGATGACAAATCATTCTCTGACTTAAAATTAAAATAATAATACATTTCTGCATTTTTAACAAATTGTTGCAAATGGCTACTTCACTTTCATGATAGTACATATTATAATCTCCTTTCCTGGGTCTCCACACGAGTTTTTCTCAGTAATCTTTTCGATCAATAAAAAAATAAAAATAAAAATTAATAAAATAATATATTTTAAATTTCCTTTTTTTTTCAGGCCATTTAAATAAATTACCTATCTAGATAGGTACTCATTGATAACTAAAATTTTATCTAGATAAAGATAAAGATAACTGAAAATAAATTTATCTAGATAAGATAAAAGATTAATAATTGTTATCTAGATAACTTATCTAGAAATTTCCCAACACTGTATGATATACAGTGAACGTTCGGGGAAAAAGTACCGGCAGAGATGTGTGTACGTTGTCAGTCACTGTGGCGTACCCCAGCGGTGGTCGTTGACGGACAACCAACACTCGAGAGACTTCACCCGTACGTCCGTTACGATGTAGTGAGGGTATTTAATGAACGACCTGCACGCACACTGACCGAGAGACGTGAGCGTGAACGCACGTGCGACTTTTGATCCGTCCTCTTTCTCCCATTCTTCCTATCGGCAACAGTTGCACGCCCGTTGTAACGTACACATACTTATACATAATGAGGTCTGTTCGGCACAAATTGTGCAGACTCCGATGAGAAAATAGCTCAATTCTCGTGTCATGTCTCGTCGTATATGCGCGTATACTGACAACAGAACATAATATTATGATGTGGCTAACTATACACTGGGGCGTACGATATAAAATATTAGTCCGAAACCACGCGAATACGTTAGTACGTTATTATTATTATTATTATTATTATTATGAATACTGTGATCATTAATTTGACGGTATATAATTCGTCGTAGCCGCGGTGCAAAATTTTTTGTTCGCTGGATTAGACATCAGACCTTTGCAGTCCGTACCATTATAATGTAAATGAGTGAAAAGTAATACAAACATACCACCTTGACGTAGGTTCTACGATGATAATAATTTGGTTTCAGAAGTCAACGACGTGTTATGGTCAAAATACGCGTTATAATCATATTATTTTATGAGATATCGTGTTACAGGTACCTAATAATTATTTTAAATGTCACTCTATTATATCATACTGTTGTAGATTGACAGTGTTGATTGTTTATATATAGTCTTCATAGTACGAGGTACAACGATTCACATTAGGCCCTTATCAATACTATGAATAAATTGATAGTAATAGTACTGTAATATTTGAATAGCGATTTTGGACACATTTATTTGTTCGTCAATTTATAATATTTTTTCTTTAAAAATCTAAATTAACATGAGAAGAACTATCTAACCCTCTAACTACACTCTAAAACACCGTAAATCTGTATCTGCGTGCAATAGTCAATTCAATCTTACCAAGTTTTGTATTAATTAATATGTTTTGGGCAGTTTTTACGATCAGTCGTGTGAGCTAAGTAAAGTTATGAGAAAGTAACGTGAATATTTTTTTTAAATTTGCCCGTTATTTTAAGTGGTCAACTAAAATTTTAGATAATGAGTATCTTATATTTTAAATGAAGCGGATCATCTATTCATTTTACAATAATGTTTTTTTTTTAGTTTTTTTTTCTTTTTTCTTTAAACACTTTATGGTATATTTGATTTTATCTTTAAGTTCCATCCAGCATCTTTAATTATCAAAACATTTGTCTAGTTGGTACTTAAAAGTGGTAATCTTTGTCTATTCTGTATAGTTTTTCCAGGCGCGAGGATAATCTGCCGAAAATCGAGTAAAAAATGATAAAATGTTCCGTAAATGCAATGTTCACTTAATTATTCTAAGTTATTTACACATAAATCAAACAGTGATGTTGGTAGAAACTTGAAATTTTAACAACATATTAAATGAAATATCGCTTCTAACATAACAAAAATTTCGAACAATGCAATATTGGGGTTAAAATAAAACTTTCAGATATCTTGTTAATCAAAGTTAATACATTATACCATTTTTAATAATTGAGAAAAAGTTTTGAAAATGTAATATGATCATACTCATATATCATTAACTAGACACGGAAAATTTTTTTTTTTTTTTTATCACGACAGGATTTTTTTTGTAAATGTTAAATTATATTATCATACGATTTTTATGAAATAAACTATTTTTACATTCAATTCCAACTTAAAATTTTTACTGAAAAAAAAATGGCCGATCCAATTCTTACAAAAATTTGGTTGCAAATAAAACAATAATTTTTAAATCGTTTGGATAAAAAAATCTCTTTTGTCAAGAAAAAAAAAATAAAATTTGAGTAAGAAACCTGCCGGAAATTAGACTATAAATTGTCAAATATGTAAACGGTGTATTTTTATACTCAAGCTTTTGTCAGAATTGTTTTACTAAATATATTATCAGTCGCTTCTTTAAATTTAATAACATCCTTCCATATTATTTTGACCAAGTTGCGAAGAAATACTCATGGCGAATAATGTCCTGTTTAAAAAAAATAATAACTTCAAAATTCCTAGAATTCCATTCAATGTGTAATATACCTGGAGAATGGATTACTCATTTTATTGTCTCTAGTGGCTTTTATTGACCACTGATGTCGTTGTCAGTTTAATATACTTTATTTGAAATAATGTAATACTCTTTAAAATTTTTACAAAGTGACATTATTTTATTGGTATGTTACAATCAAATAAATAATAATAATAACCTTTCAAAATTATGTTATACTCTGTGACATTCCGTTGATAGATCAGTATATTATTTAATCCCGGGTTTCTTTGAGTATTTTTATTATTTGGGTGATGATTATTTGAAAATTTTAAATTCAATCAGGCAATAAAATTACATTGACTTTTATTAGTACTATTTCACTTCAGAGAATTTAAACGTGCGTAGGTTATCAAATTTTCTCTGTCTCTTTTAAATTGTTTCCACACTTAACCAGATAAATTAATGATGTTGATAGATGTGCATAATTTTTGTTAAATAAATATTTTAACCAAAATAAATAAAGTCGTTTGAAAACCTTCAAAATTATAACTTTATGAAAAAAACAAATACTGCATCGTGTTAATTTGGTATGAAATAAATCGGCATGCACATTCTTCTATTAATTATAATTTAACATTTAATTTCATGTAACTCATTTTAAAATGTTATAAATTTCTAGTTATATTACACACACACACACACACACACACTCACACATTTTAACTCATAAAAAAACTAGATGCATATCCTAAAGACTTTTAGTATTTCTGAGTGAAGCGATGGATCATATGGTTTTATAATGATATTTATTTTTTTTTTCTGAAGAAACTTTTTGCTCCACTTAACTTTTTCCGAAATTTCATCTTGCAACTCTGTAGATTGGGAATTCGATGAGGATAGATTATTTTGGGTTTATTAAGTTCTCATCTCAATAGTTTTTCCAAGCGAGCGGAAAAACAGCCTAAAATGGACCAATAACGGCGAAATTCGCCATAAGCGACACTTTCATTAAATTGACTTCGGTAACTTCATCATTACTACAAAATTAATGTTGCTAGAAAATTTAAATTTCTACCATATATTATTGATGTATTACTACATGCTTTAAAAAAAATTTCAAAAAAAAAATTGATAATATCTGGGCTAAAAACAGAATTTTGAAAATACCTTGTTTATCCCTAATTAAGTTTTAAATATTTGACAAAAACTTTTGAAGATTTAATATGACTTTACTCATACTCTTTCGAACGATTTTGAAAATATTTCAAGAATCATGACAAATGCTATTTTTATAATCGTTTAAGTAAATTATTACGTACTTAATACACTTTTTTTTGTGTCAATTGTAAACTATAAATATTTATTTAGAGAAATAGATCAATCCAAACGGTTTATATAATTTCTGAAACTTTGCTCGTATCGTTTAACTAAAGAAATGATAGGCATTTTCTTTAAAATTTAATTTACCCATCCACATTAACTTGGCCTAGGAGTGAGGAATATTCCATGGAGCGAAGTCTGCACTTTTTTGAATTACGTATCTTAATTAGTTTTGATGGTAGATAAAATGGTAGATATTAGATGATATATTCATTAACCACGATTCAGGGCAATTAGCGAGTTAACATTTTCATCTCATAACAATTGCAAGGAAGGAATGGTGGATGAAACGGAGTTAGTGGAATAATCTCGATACTCACAGTTCACCCAATTTACTATGTATTCATTAACATTATTTGTATAGTTATTTTAGTATCTATGTGGAGGAGGTAACAATGTGTAGTATGACGTTTTGTGCAAAATCCAGGTGATTTCATGATGATATTTTTAAAATCATTGGTATTATCACTTATATGACGTCATGGTACTAGTTATACAATTATTGTAAAATATACAGTGGCGAAGCGTCATAGGAGACAATGAGACAACGTATCCCCACTTAGAAATTAGAACACGAGACAAATAATTTTGTTTTATAAAATATTTACAAATTTGAACGTCATTCATTATCATGTATGTTTTCATATTGTTGTAATTGTTAAAACTTAAAATCGGTTTTTCGTTGTACATAATTCTTAAAATAGATTAGACGCGGCGATAAGGCCGTGAAAACGAGCTGGCGATGCGGGTCATTTCAATATCCAAATATGGTAATATATATATCATAGAGACGTTGCAACGAAACGTCTCCCAATAATAGGCGAGCGGGTACAGGGGAAATTTTAATGTGAGTGGGGTTTACTATATACGCAATGAGACGTGTCTCGCCATCGTCCGGTATAAGTCGCGATATGTACGTGTTTATTTATATTGTAATTTAAAATTAGTAATCATGGCTGATGATTTAATTAATGTCATTTTAAACGATGGAATTAATAACTACTCTTACGGAAAAAAATTTGAATTAAAAAATAAAAAAACATGTCCCTTATTAAATTTAACGACAGCTGACGGAAAATCAATTCGAAAATTTCAATTTGTGTGGTATTCAAAATATAAATGGCTTACAGGTAGTCAAGTAAGAAATAAATTATACTGTTTTTATTGCTTATTACTAAGAGGAGAGAAAACTTGGAGCCAAGAAGGTATATCAACAATTAAAAATTTCGAACGTAAAGCACAGAAACATGGTATTTCTGAAAGGCATCTAGTTTGTCAGGAACAATTTAAGTTACTCGGTGAAAATATAATTGATCATGCACTATCGGAAGGGTGACGTTTAGCAACCATAAAATATGATGAACAAGTTGGCATTAACCGTCGCATATTAGCTCGATTAATTCATGTTGAGTGCTGTTTGGGGAAACAAGAGTTGGCTTTCCGGGGACACGATGAACGAAAAAACTCATCAAGTAAGGGCAATTATTTAGAGCTATTAGAACTACTATCGCAAGAAAAACAAATACTCAAAGAACATTTTTTGTCCAACTCTTTATTTAAAGGAACGTCTAGTGATGTACAAAATGATTTGATTGCCTGTATTACAGATGTTGTAAATACAAAAATAATGACTGATTTAAAAAATGCAAAGTTTGTGTCTATACAAGCCGACGAAACCAAAGATGTAACGTGCAAATCACAAATGAGTATTATTTAAAGATACGTCGTTGACAACAACATCGAAGAGAGATTTATAGGTTTTTTCGACGTATCAAAAGATAAAAGTGCTGTTGGGCTCTCAAATATTTTATTGGCAGAAATAACCAAATGGAATATAAACGATAAAATGATCTGTCAGACTTATGATGGAGCGGCCGTCATGGCTGGAACACAAAATGGAGTCCAAGCCATTATTAAAAAAACGTATCCAAAAGCCCTATTTATTCACTGTTATGCCCACCAACTAAACCTAATTTTTTTACACGGGTCAAAAAATATTATTCCGGTTCGTATTTTTATAAGGGACCTTACAATGTTCCACACATTTTTCAGTAGATCACCAAAACGAACTGAGCTGCTTCGGGAAAAAGGTTTTAAATTGCCAAAAAGTTGTGAAACAAGGTGGAATTACCATTCAAGAGCCGCATCTACTATAAGTACACATTTTAAAGAGTTACAAAAAGCAATATCGTACGTTACAGACGGGGAAGACTGGGATCCGATTTCTATAAGTACGGCTTATGGGCACTGCATAAATTATCAAATCCAAAATTTGTCTATTTATTATGTCTGTTTCATCGAATATTTATATACTCGGATCATGTATTTTTAATACTCCAAACAAAATGCACTGCGGATGTACAAACTTGCATTAATGAAATAAAAAATTTGTCTACGCAATTATCAGCTATGAGAAATGACCAAAATAACCGAGTGTTGCAAATCTGCAGTAGAATTGAATAATGAACTTCAATATACAGACAAAGATGTAAATATCATGAAAAATCTGACGTATGAAATATTGGACTCAATAATTATCCAAACTGAAGTTCGATTTCAAGATTTTCACATTTTGAAATTTATTGAGCTCGCAAACAACAATGAATTTAAGAACTACGAAAAACATTTTCTAATTGAGAAATTTAATCAACTACTAAAAGTTTTCCCTGGAGTATTCGAACAAGAGAGATTACAAAATGAATTGACAATTATTTACAATGATAATAACAAACACCTCCCACCTAAAGAATTGCTGAATTATATTATTAAAGGTTGGTACATAATTATACATTAAATTAAATTAAAAACTATGTGTTAAATTGCAATATAACCATATTTGTTTCAGCTGAATTACAAGAAGTGTACGTAGAGCTTACAAAATTGTTACAATTAATTTTGTGTATTCCCGTAACGACGGCTTCCAGTGAAAGAAGTATGAGTACTTTAAAAAGAATCAAGAAGTTTCTAAGAAATACAATGACACTCGATAGATTCTCAAATTTGTGTACTATAGCTATCGAGAAGAAAATGTTGAGCGAATTAGCTACAGACCCAATATTTATTGACAATGTCATTGACTTATTTTCCAAGACAAAAAATAGAAAAATAGATTTAACATATAAATTGACGTAAATTTGTTTTGTAACGTTATTTTAATGTGAGTTGCATATAAATTATAATACAGTATATATTACATTTTATTTTGTTTGTTATAATAACCTTTTTTTTTTATTAATTAAAGGAAGTTGAACGTTTTTAAGTATATTTCATTTTGCTTTTAATTTTTTGAACATTTATTTCTTACCGTATAGATAAAATAAAAAGGGGGGGATTCCAGGTGTATTAGGACAATTTTTTTTTCAATGTCTCCCCAACCAAAAACTCACGTCTTGCCACTGAAAATATATTGGTATGTCTCAATAGCAAATGATTATGGTGACATTTTTCGAGATTATGAAGATGATCAAATACTGAATTTGCTTTTTTTTGTTAGATGACACATTTTCATATCAAATGTCATGTTTGAATAGGCATTTAAAAAAAGTTACTTTTTATTTTAATTTTTTGAAACTATTGGAGATATGCATTAAAAGAGATTATTTTTCAGAAAAGATTAATGCTTCAATTTGGTATTTTCATTTACTTACTTGCTGATCTCTGATATTTTTATTTTTCAAATAAATGATTTATTATTTAATACCATATTATTGTGATGAGAATATTTCGAAAATATACGGTACTATATTTTGGCTCGTATAATAATGTTACTATGTATGAAAAAAATAATTGTTATATACATTGCTATTCATATATAACTTTTAATGAAATTGTTTGTAGTTATTAGTGGTACAAAATATATTAAGTGAACATTCTACTAATGAACACCACACTATTATACTAATGATAACTTTAAATAATATGTATTTCGTTACTATCACACCGAATACTCGGAAAGATGTTCTTACATGGTAGATAGAAATAATTAAATATTAACATACATTTTTTTGGTCGGAATCTATTTTTTTAAATATTATTAAAAAAAATATCCTGGACACAACTTGTGTAGCCCAATGCACATAATTCCTTATTTAGAACTACTATCTTCACCTCACCCAAATGTGTAATTGTAGCAGGCAAGTGTATTTATGTTAACGTAGTCAAATATCGACGAAATTCAAATACTTGCTGTCTATACGAAGGATCTACATAATGTGTATTTACCCTGAATTATGCAAAAATTTGAATTTTTTTGATACGAAATGTAAAACAATAACATAGCTACATTTGTATGGAAAAAATAATTATTTCATTATTTTGTATTAAGGTGATTTGTAATTATTCATTTTCTTAAATGGTTACGAGGAAACTATCATTTATTACAGTGATTCTCTCCAATTAATAATCTTTTTAGGTTCACCAATATACAAATAACTTATAATATCTATTGAATATATATTATATATTTAATAATAATAAATAACTATTAAGGTGTTTTAGTAAATATCATCATAATAATCATTATTGAAAATTGCAGTTAAAAAAAGTTTAGGATTATCGATAAAAACATTGTAGGTTACATTATAAGGGGCCGCGGCCTCAAAAAGAGCGAGAACAACTATATTATAACATGATAATATATAAAAAAAAAAAAAAATATTTGGAAATCTTGATATTTAAAAACAAAATATTATACAAATTGTGAATTATATTACCCTAAACTTCAATCGTTTATATCTCTAAAATATCAGTCCAATTATACAAATTAAAACTTTTTGTCAAATATTAAACATTTTAATAGAGATACAATTTTTATAAAATTGTATTAAAATTGAATAAAAAAGGTATTTTTAAAGTTATAATTTTAACCAAGAGCTGTGAATTTTTTTTTTGAAGCTTTTGTGACTTATATGTCACAATTATATGGTAAATTTTAAAGTTTTTTGCCTCTTTAATTTCTAAATTATGACTAAATAACTAAAATCTATTTAATGATAGTGTCATTTATGGAAAATTTTTAAGTTTTTACTCGGTTTTTAGGCAGTGTATCCTCTCACCTGAAAGAAGTGACAAAAATGAACACATAAAGCAGGGTTCTTCAACCTTTTTATGGATAGGGCCACACATTATTTTCTACAAATCTCGCGGGCCGCATCCGTAGTAAAAACGTGTATTTTATTCTAAAATTCAGTTTTACTATTATAATTTGTATGATTAAAATATTTTCAATTACAAACTATCATTAATATCATTAAAATAGCCAACATTTATAACATCCAAGTAGGTAATTTAATTTGTTTTATCGCTTCTATCCCAATTTTTTCTTTGGGATCATGGTCATTTTATTTTTATCTAAATAGAAAAGATGCATGTTATATTTCAAATGTGATCGCGGGCCACAAATAATGACAAAACGGGCCACATGCGGCCCGCGGGCCGTGGGTTGAAGACCCATGTCGTAAAGTATCATCTACTTTGATATAAAAAGTTTATGAAGTTTTTAGAGCATTATAACTACCCTAAAATGTATTCAAAGACCAAAATGAAAAAAGGATGTACTTCGTACCGTGAGATTTGCTCCTTGGAAGAGATAATGGAGATGAATATATTGCTTTTTTAAGAGACGATAGCTCTTTTGACTCGAAATTAACTTCAGAGAAATCAGTTAATTTCTTAAAAATCGTGTTATTATTACCTTAAATTCTTATGAAGCAGAATTTCGAGTCACATTGATATATATTTAGCACAAAAGTACGTAGATATGTGTTATTCAACTAAAACCACTAAATAAAATATGATGCAAAACTAACATGATCTATTGCTATCATGATAATAATTACTTCTTACCTGTCGTACAAAAATCCTTTGAATTAATTGAGATAACACGCCTTCAGTACTCTTTAAAATGAAACAATTTTTAAGTTGTACAGAAATGTTGCATTTTGCAAAACAGTTTACGTATTTTGTACAATGGTTTGTAACATAATTGGTCGGTAACCTATCGAGTACTAACAACACGTTTTCGAGGAAAAAAAATGAAATCAATTGATTTCCCCTAATGCATTCTCTTTTAATCGACATGCGATTATTCAAAAACGATGATTTTTGGCAATCGCACGTTTTGGATTGTCACCCCCGAAGTCTCGTGGTGCACAACAAATTCGTCGAAACGCGTGCGCGTGCGCGCGCTCATGTGTGTGTGTGTGTGTGTGTGTGTGTGTGTGTGTGTGTGTGTGTGTGTGTGTGTGTGTGTGTGTATGTCACGCATTGTCTCATATTTACATTGTGTCAGCGCGTACGTAACACGATGGCAATAATATTCGCGGAAAATAATAAAATCCACCGGCGGCGCAGGCTGTGAATCGCGCGTACTTGCTCGAGTGTGCGTACGTCGTGTCATGTCGTCGCGGGCACGTGTGAAACTTTCGGCGCGCCGCCGGAAATGTCTCGCCGCGGAAACGGAAAAAAGCGGCGCGGGCGAACTCGAAGCGGAGGGAGGACGTCGATGATGGGATGGACGATTATTGCCTGACCGGCCGACGTGCGCCGGGTGCCGTCCAAAACTTTTAAATTCGATTACCGAGTTTTGTGTTTTGCGCGCGACGTGGGCAGACCCAGCGATCGCGGCACACATCCGCACTCCACCTCCCCCGCCCTGAAACCATGATATAAAATATTCCACGCTGTGTACAGGAACCACGGTGAGTCTTGATATAAAAACGTTAAACGATATAAAAACGTTTGCAAGAAGATGAAAAACGAAAAAAAATTTTCTTTTATTATTGACTTTGTTTTGATTTTTACTTTTACGTATAAAAATAATTAGGTATTAATAATTAGGTATCATCTTTCGTTTAGTTATCGTTTTCAAATGCATACGAAGACATAGATTCAAATGTACTATTTTTTATTTGGTTGCCAATACCAAAATCCGAGAACGATGTCTTACAATAACGACGGGTACGATGAATGATGGTATTATTAATTGTTGTATTCGTATAGTGTACTGACATAAGGCATGCACTTGAAGTCTGAAATCAATTAAACACTTCTAAATGCTTGAAGAAAACTATTTAATTCAGACATTTCACCGGAACTATCTCAATATGTCATAAATATTTTTTCACGAAATTGATTATTTAATCAACATGGTGAATTTTACAACTAATTTTAGATTCTGAGTGAAGCGAAGAATCTTATGGTTTTACAATGATGTTTATTTTTTTTCCCTTTTTTTTTTTCTGTAAACACTTTTTCGTATAGAAATCCTTGTTAAAAAGTTTCGTCCAGCAACTTTTTAGATTTGAAATTGAACTGAGATGGTACTTTAGAGAGGTCATTTTTCCAAAATCTCCATGGTTTTTCCAGTAATCAAGAAAAACGGTAAAATCGGTAAAAATCCGCCGTAAACGAGATTTTCACTGTTCAGATTTTAGGTATTTAGTCATAAATCGAAAAGTATTGAAGCTAGAAACTTGAAAATTTTATCCAATATCAAATACATACTTTTTTATATTGGACAACATTTTCAGAACAATTATAGCACTTTTGACTTAAATGTAGAACTTTTAATTTACCAAATTGTTTGAAAGTTTTTATGTAATATAATTTTAAATATTTGACAAAAAGTTCTGAAAATTTAATATGACCTTACTCATATACCTACCTAATTATCCTAACGAAAATTCAAAAATCGTGACTCAGTATTTTTTGTATACAAACTTTAATAAATTATTATAACTCACCAAAAATTATACAAATAACCGTAAAATACGTAAACAGTATTTAAATAATAATATATTATATTACACTGAAGCTTTGCTGAGAATCGTTTTATACTAAAGAAATGAGTCATCGTTTCTTTAAAACTTAATACATTCATCACCAATATCTTGTCCGAGGACCGAAGGGACAATGGACGAACTATTACCACCATCATCTCACTTACCAGCTTTTTTTGTTATTACATTTGAAAACAACTGGTTCCTTCTTGACAATTTTGATAAATAAAAAACCAAAGTTATCACTTTTACCCATATTCGCTATGTTATATTATTTTTTTATAAGCCAATATGATTCTACATAATATATTAAATGGACGTGATTAAAAAAAAAGTCGGGATACTTCACGCCATGGGTATTTTTTGGTACTCGGACAAGAAGTTCTTTGATAAGGCACTTTGACGAATGTTATGTGTAGCTAGTCGTGGTATATTATTTTAAATTCGAAATGAAAGGTGTCGTGATTATTGTTATATTTATCAACGTAACAGTTCAATGTAAAATTTTGAATATTTTATCAAAAACATAAATATAATTGATACAAATTTCAACGCAAGATTAAATTATTCAAGTTTTTTTTAATAAACCACTGTTAGATGTAATCACTATGGTTTGACTCTTGAAGCAGGACATTTTTTTGAAGTGTGACAATTTCGAGGAGATATCACAGTTTAATTTAGCGTATCTACTAATTAAAAATAAATAAGAAATCGAGCTTTTAGCGAAATCTGATGGTAAAGTGAAGCCATATGGAAAATGAGAATGAAGTAACAACGTGAACGATGTAGAGATGTTTGGAGAATCAAAGCTGGGGGTTCGTTTCTTACGTAGAGAGTTGAGTTTTTACATATGAGAAGTGAAGTTTAGGAATACTTTTGTACGTCACTTTTATCTAGTTAACTTTATGTTATTATTGCACAAGACATTCTTTAATGTTAGCTTCGTGTTTGCTTATCGGACAGTTGATACTTGATAGTTGGGGGGCTTTACGTGGCCATTTAGCTCTCATATCCATTAGTATATTGATACATAATATATATATATATATATATAACGAGTGCAAGAGAGTGATAGATTTATTCACGAATCGCGAAGCGTGGATAGTGAATCCTGTGTTGACAACAATCAAAAAACCGACTATATTTGAGAATACTAAGTATCAAGTCTTGATGATTTTCCACTTACACATACATTAGACACTAAATATTTCTAAAACGTTAACAGTAAGTTAAAAATACCAACTGAGTTGAACAATTTTTCAAAATGTCTCAAATGAGATGTTACTTTTGAAAAAAAAAACGGTTGTTTATAAACCTCTTTAGGAAGGCTACAGACCCAGGCCCCGACATAATTAGAGACATAGAAATAGTAAATACCTTTGACTTTATTCATATTTAAAATTGTTTAAGTATTAAAACAAATAGTTTTACAATTAATGCTGGAATCTCAATTTTAACGAGTTGATAAAATTATGTATTGAGATTAAGTTCAATTTATATTAAATATATTAACATACATTGTATGTTTTTCAATGGAAGACTTGGTTAAAATGAATCGTATTGCAGTAAATGTGTCTTATTGACATCGATCAAAGCATTATGTATTGCGTTTTTTTTTTTATTTATTTACAATAAGTTAAAACTGATTTGAAAAAGTAAATGTGACCGTTTTCCATACTTCCCACCATTACTCTTAAATCTATTTTAATTGGTTTATAATTCTAATTATCGTTGAAAATGGTTTGATTAGCATACATAATCACGCGCAAAAGTGGCAAAGTTTAGGGGAGCTGAAGAAGAAAATGTATTATCTATTCACAAAATATCTCTTTCTTAGATCCGGCCGTTTTTTATAAAATGTTGATGCAAAAGAAACACATTTAATCTCCATATATATATATTTATTATATTAGTATTTCATATGGTAATATTTATGTTTTATTATTTTTAAATTTCCGAAAAATGTAAGCCAAATCTAAATCGAACCACATGTGCCAAAACTTAGTGAAAGTTGTTTAGGTGTACATATTCGATGTGATTCAGACAAGTCCAATTAGTGGTACTTCTTCTTGGTATTTATATATTCTGTATAAGACCGTATCACTATACACCTTTAGATGTACGTCGGAAAACATTACGAGAAACGAGAACACATTTCACAAACGAAGAAACTGTTTTGCAATACTGTATTCAATGGGAGTACCTTGGAAAAAGCTGTAATTATCAACGCCGACCACTGGCCAACACTGCGATCCACTGTACTATTGAAAATAAAATAAAGCGATGTGCCAAGTCAAGGTTCCTGTCGAATATCTAGATCGAAACCACCATAGTCTATTATGTTCTATCTAAAGTTGAACATAAAACGCTGTTATATTAACCTTCACACCAATCAATTGTCAATCGAAATAATACTGCCACGAGCACACTTGCTAAAATGAGCGCGTTCAAAATTTCGCTGTGTTCGATATGGTTTTCAGGTAAAAAAATTGTTATGAGGTACGCCTTACAGTTTTAAATTGTTATTTCCTATTTTTTTTTTTTTTTTTTAAATATGTCAAAATGTTTTAAGCCCACAGACCAGATACGATGCGTCGTAGACTTGCACATACACGTATTATATTGTATTGACGTTTTATTACATCAGTTTTACAATAACGACCAAACCGTCGACGTCGAGTCGCATTTTTTTTTTTTTTTTTTTATTGCATGTGTTAGATTTACTTAAGTCTGTGTTTGACACGTTGTACGAGTAAAATAAAATATATACGTTTTCTTTCCTGGTCCGAAACAGCGTTAACGCAGTATACTTCATACCCCGCGAACAATTTTCCCGACAAAAACTATTACGCGCCACGCTCTAACGGACGCCAAAAATACAACACGCGCTGCATAACCACCGGGGGGAAAAAAGTTTTCGTACAAAACAACGAACGCCGAAGTTACGACAAATTAATCGAAAAGAAACGCTTGCGGCGCATTTGTCGGTGCTTCGAATTTCGTTCATGCCCGATGATACGTATATAATACGATCTATATCTGTAGGTTTTTGTAGGTGCGCCAATCGGCGAGTAATAACTATACGAGTAATAACTATTAATTATTATACCATACGATAATGAAAGGTGTATTTTTGTGAGTCACGCTCGGATATTTATAATCAGGGTACAGACTCGTTCGCATATTTTGTAAATCGGGCTGCGAGTTGTTGGGTCCATCCGGTCTAGTTTGGAAGCGAAAACCACGTAACAAAAATGATCTATACAAATGTGCGTGTATATATGGAATTAGAATATCGCATGTGTCATATTATTCCCATGATCAGTTTATAGTTTCAACGCGTAAACATATTTTATTACTACGTTAGATATCATTGAAATAAATACGATTTCCCCTAAAGTATCTAATGAATTTAAACCTATCGTACAGTATAGGTTTGTTTACATTACATAAAATAGTCCTAAATTTATTTGATTTGGCTTACGCCCTAAAAATCTAAAAATGTTTAGTGAAAAGTCCTACTTTTAATTAGAAAAACATTAATGACCCAGTACGTCTTATTATGAAAAATGCTTTTTTTAAAAACTATTAGTTATCAGTATTGGTACATTCTGTAACCTTGGTACATTCTCAAAGGCGGTTTTACAGCATAGATAACTAAAATAAATATTCAAAAAAAGGTTATTTTAGATTCTGAGTGAAGCGAATGATCTTATGGTTTTACAGTGATGTTTATTTTTTTTTCCGAAGACACTTTTTGCTCCAATTAACTTTGTCCGAAAGTTTCATCCTACAACTCTATATATCGGAAATTCAATGTAGATGGTACATTCAGGATTTATTAAGCTCTAATCTCAATAGTTTTTCCAGGCGAGCGGAAAAACAGCCTAAAATGGACCGAAAATGGCTCAGTTCGCCGTAAACGACACTAACATTAAATCGACTTAAGTAATTTCGTCATTCCTAATAAAGTATTTGATATTTGACAAAAACTTTCGAAAATTTAATATGATTTTAGCCATATGCTTTTCTAACGATTCTGAAAAAAATTCAAAATCATGATATATGGTAATTTTTTTTAAGTTTAAGTAAAGTATTATCTGATTATAATATAATAATAATAAACTGTTTTACGTCAATTTTTACTTGAACAATTTATTTGAAGAAATCTCAACGGTATATTTTATTTCTGAAGCTTTGCTCAGAATCGTTTAACAAAAGAAACGATATTCTATCTATTTCTTAAAACTACTATTTCTATCATTTATTTGAAATTCAATACACTAATCCTCATTAACTCGTCCAAGGAGTGAAGAATATCCCATGGGGTGAAATGCTTTTTTGTTTTGTTATTTAACCTAATTTAGTTAATTTAATTGAAAAATTGGAACCAAACTAATAAGTAACATAAATACATATCCGATTTGTATATTTTAAAATTATTAATATTATGTTCTTGATTAAAATCTTATATAAAGAAAATTCGACCTTAAAATGATAATTTTAAACACGCAGTTGACATTTTTTGTACGCTCATCGCCGAGTAATACGTTGTATCTCTTCACGATCAATGTATACCATTTAGGTGAGATAGGCCAGCAAGAAACTAAAAAAATCCTTTATTTCAACCTACATATTTATCAATCAACAATTTTTAAACGACGATATTCAGTTCAATATTTTAAGATTTGAATTAATTTATCGCAGTCATTGGTCACAAAAACTTTTCAGTGGCGTATTTAAATTAGAAATTATTATGCCCTCACTTTTCTCTGACGTGAATAACTCCCGACGTAAACTAAGTTAAAAGATTGAAAAAAAAAAAACACGTGAAAACTCAGTTGACGTGTGTGTCACTCAGATAACCATCGAATTCTGGTTGTTGGTGCTTGACACAGCCCACACGAATAATATATGTGTCAAATTCGATTGGAAACTTTTCACCCGGTTCCGCACAGTATCGCGTACAGGTTAGATGTCTGTGCACAAACACACACACACACACACACACACACACACACACAAGCATCACATGACGCATACACAATGCCGAGACACAAATCCAACGAATTCAAAACACGTATAGACGTGCAGCCACCCGCTACCCATACATATTAGTCTTATTCCTCCCTCTCATACGGGCGTGTATATTAGTGGGTCAATCTATATGGTGTGCAGATGTGTGTACACGTGTGCGTGCGTGCGTGAGTGGGTGAGTGTGTGTGTGTGTGTGTGTGTGTGTGTGTGTGTGTGTGTGTGTGTGTGTGTGTGTGTGTGTGTGTGTGTGTGAGTTTAATACAAGGTATTTTGCGCACACGCCAAAGTAATCATAAACCTGGCGGATATAAGTATTGACACGGTAAAGAATATAATCCAGATTGATGGCCCCCGGGGACTCGCGGGAATCGACCGGTTTCCACTGCTCACTCGGCTGTGATTCTTCGACTGGAAAAGCCATTACCGTCTTCGGCGTCCCACCCGTCCTAGCCACGTCTACCTGCGGATCCACCGTCGCACTCACCACTGCCGCCGCTGCTTACCAGACTCTGCCCCGGTGCGGTAGGTTCTTTTAATGAAACCGAGTCGGTGTGAAACGCTGCTGTTCGGTGACCGACGTTTTTAAAAACGTGTGACGAAAAAAAGCAATCCGTTTGGGCGGAGGAAAAAACGGAAAAACCAAAAGTTTAGGAGAAAAGAAAACCGCACGTTGACACGACGTGTGTGTGTGTGTGTGCTGGTGTAGATTTTGTTTGTACTGTGTTCGCGACAAACTTTCAAGAAAACTTTGTATTCGCACATGCACGTATATACAATATAACGACATTGGAGTACGATTTGATTTTAACCTCGAGTGTGCGAGACGTGTCTTAATCTTTGTGCTGTCAAATTTTTATTTACAGGTAGAACACTTTACGATACGTTTTCGTTTTGTTCCCACGTGTGTGCCCAGTTTTTTTTTGTTATTTCACTTCTTACACGTAGGGCAACAACGCCCTTTATGCTACAGGTCTAGTGAGATATAATATTGTACTTTACTTTCATTTAAAAATTGATCTTAAATCCTTCAACCATTGAAAATGTCGAGTTCGTTTGTTGTCACAAGTTACTATTTTACCCTAACCAAAATATTAGTAGGTATTAAAAATATGTAATTTTCAATTATTAAATAAATATTTCGGGTATAAACAATTTATAAAACCAATATCATTGATTTTCTGTACTTGAGAATAAATTAATTATATGAAAAATTATAGAAACGATATTATTAAAAATTGGTTTAAAATACAAATCTACGAGATAATGTTTCAGAGTTTATCTAACATCTAAGTTACTATATATTGATAATTCATTAATATATTATAATATATTTTATTTAGTATTTTATAAATTATATTTTGATAATTTATTCATATATTAAATGCTATACAATTTCGAAAAAAAACCTTTTATGAAAATACACAATGAAGAATTGTACATATATTCGAAAAATGTACTAATGTAGCTATTTATAATTATAAACTATGTTCATCAGTATTCAATAATAGTTTAAACGGTTACATTGAAATATTGATTGAATCATTCAGTTGAAGTTTATTCATACATTTTACTGTAATAATTGTATTAAAAAATGCATGATTATATTAATTTAAAATATATTGTAAACGTGGGGATAATGTGTGCAATCGAATTTTATCAGTATCAAAAATATACGTGCAATAAGTTTTTTTTTATCTGCACATTTCTAGTGTGTAAATAATATTTACGTAATCACTCAGGATTTCTATAATAATCGTGATTATTTTTTCATCGCTCATTTTACAATCTATGATTGAATCATAATTCCGTATTAGTGAAATGCATTAAATTAAATTATTCAGTATCAAACTTTTTCAGAGATTAAAGAATTACTACGCAGTGCATTACTTATAATGATACAATGAATCACTAAAAATTCAATACTATAATTCGATTTTTCAACATATTTTTCATTCTATTATTAAATTTCATATTGACTGTAAAATCCAATATGAATACATACATTTTATTTTTATATTTTTATTTCCTTGGTTTTGTATTTTACGTAGGTAATAAAATTAATTTTCAGTATCAGTTCTATTTAATAGAAATTAATTTATAGACCTATTTGATATTAATGATTTCATTTTTGCGTAAATTCAATAATGATTTATGATTATTTTACTTCAAAATTTAATGTAACCGATATTTTTATACTAATATAATATACTGCTTAAATATTAATTATATTTATGTCTCGTTTTTATTTTAAATTATAGAAATTTTAGTTTGAAAATGAAGCGAAAGATTTTTTGGTTTTTCCATAATATTTCTTTTGTTTCTTTTTTGTTCGAAATATTTTTAAAACTAGAACCCCGTATGTAAGTACATATTGAACGTTTCAAGAAAAATGTAACGAAATAGTTTAAGTATACGAGGAGTTTTGAAATATCATTGATAAATATTAATGTAGAATCGTGGACTTTGAACTAAAGATGTATAAACTAATCTATGAGGAAAACTATATTCATGCATATTTTATTTACTACACTTTAAGTTTAAATTTCCATGCAAGAGCACTGCGGAGACTATTGCAAAATATAACAATTTTAAAAGTGCGATTCATATTTGATTGTTTACTCATTTTTCGTGGCTCATAGTACATGTAACTCATTTTACGTGTTGATATATATTTAATTAAATAAATATTTTTCATCTACCTACCTAAAACGTTAATCTGTAAACAGTAAATAGAAGATTTTTTTCCCTCAATTTTCCGTCATTATAATTATTATTATTATTATATACTATTCTAAGCAAAGTTATGTATCAAATAATTTACAACCGTATTTATTTATTTTTTCTAGAGATACTTTTTCAAGTATAAAACATCGTTCGAACGTTTTGTTTAGTCCCCATATTGATAAGATATTTTATCTAGTTGATACTTTTATTTTTAAATTGAGAGGTTATTTTTATCTTTTTTTTTAAAAGTTCTATTTATATTGGAAAACCACAAAAATTTAATTTAAAACGATAAAATGTCGCACGTAAACGTACATAATAATTTTTATGAAAAAGACTTAAGTGGTATAGTCATGATTCCAAAAGTCACCGTGCAAGAAATTTAAAATTATAACCAACCATCAAAAAATCTCTGACACAGACTTGACCAAAATTTTTAGGCTTAATTCAGAAACTCTTTCATCCCTCATTTTTAGAACAATTTTGAGAAACAAAATATTTAATATTTGATATGAAATAATATACTTAATTAAAGGCAATCAAAAAAATCTCAAAAATAATAAGTCAAACATATTTTACACCAGCGTTCAAAGTTAGAATTTTAATTCCGGTATATTGCATTGAAACTTAATACGTTTTTCTAAATCTATTATACCCAATATCGATGCGTATACAATTACCTTGCTTAACTTCTAAGTAGTTATGAATAATCAGCGGTGTGAAGAATACATTGTATTTTTATCATTAAATTGTAAATGCAATTTATTGTTACGTTATTTGTGGTAAAATATTTTGATAAAACTATTAATCATAATTTTTCTCAGACTTTATGACACTCCCAGAAATATTTCATTATTAATATACTGCTTTTAATATATTGGAAAATATACACTATTTAGCAAGATTAAACTCATTAAAACGTTGAATATCGTGTAGGTACGGTAAAATTATTTTAATATGTTCATTTCTGTACACTTTTTTTTATTTATTTTTAAACTTTTGTATAAATCAGGTTCGTTAATTAATTATTATAGAAACATTTAAGTTTTAAATTACAACACAAATCAATATTCAAAAATTTTAAAAAGTACTAGAAGTTTTTAATAGAGAATTTATAAAAAATAGTTTTTCTTTAAAATTCGAATACAGGTTTATCCGTTAATTTATAAAATTGTTTTTATTTTCGGAAAATGTAATTAATATGTTGTCTATAAATAGTTACTTATTTAATGTTTAATGGAAAAGTAAATCGAAATCACTAATTAAATATCAAACATAATACTATTTTAATAAATACTCACGATTTTCAAAAAAATAATATGTTAAAAATGACAAAGCAAATACATAACGTTTCATTAATTAAACATTTTATCTCCAATTTTTTCTAAAAATCTGGTTAAAAAAATGGCCTTTTTAATATTTTTGTTTTTTTTTTTAGCTGTAGATTACAATTTAAAAATTCAAAATTTCGGTTCTACAAATAATATAAAAATTAAAATATACATTTTCTTCGTATCGCAGTGCTATAATATTAATTAAAAAAAAAAAAAATAATAATAATAAAATAATGAATACAAACATTTTATTTCATACTATGCAAGTTAAGTCTCCGCAATACAGACTGAATTACATTTTTTTTCTATCTTCAAAATCTCGGTTTATTCAATGTAATCCTTGAATGTTATCTTAAACGTAAAAATAAACATTCAAGTGCTTTTTCATGCAAAATTCTCTTATGAATTGAGGTGTAACATCGTTTTTGTGATTTTCGAGCGTTTTTTACTCTCGAGTCGCCGACCAAAAAAAAAATCGTGTGACCTATCAATTTGTATGAGAATTCTGCAATATAAACGGTGGTGACATTTATTTATCGTGAAATTTTAAATATCAAATTTAAATATCATTTCAAAATTACGTTTGTATGTTTCGTAAAGATAAAAACAGTTTTTAATGCAACAAATGTGAGACACAAGTTAAATAAATGAATAAATTAATAAGTACTTACCCAAAATGAAAACCATATCTGCGTATTCAATGTTAAAATAATCCATTATTCAAAATGTAAAAATAAAAATGTTTAAAATTTAGAAGCAAATTGATAACTGTTGTTCAATGGTAATTATTGGACTAAACTGGTAAGTATTAAACATCTAAAAGATATAATTTCAATTTATAACAATAAATCTGATCATTTAAAAATAATGTGAACACTAGTTATGTTATTATTTCATAATTTGTATTGGTAGGCAATATGAAACTCCGTATTTATTAATCACGTATGTTAAATGACGATAAATAAATGTCGCCACCGTTTATATTGCAGAATTCTCATACAAATTGATAGGTCACACGATTTTTTTTTTGGTCGGCGACTCGAGCGTAAAAAACGCTCGAAAATCGCAAAAACGATGTTACACCTCAATTCATAAGAGAATTTTGCATAAAAAAGCACTCGAATGTTTATTTTTACGTTTAAGATAACATTCAAGGATTACATTGAATAAACCGAGATTTTGAAGATAGAAAAAAAATTTTAAAAAATTCTTCATTAGGCCGTCACTATGAACATGTTTATACTAGTCTGCTTATTCATTTCAGAAACACCCTGTATATATATGTGTGTGTGTGTGTGTGTGTGTGTGTTCGTATAATTTTTTATATTATGGTATCTGTGTCAACACCAATTTATCACTTATAAAATCTACCAAATGGATAATTCACAATGACTAAAATTAATGAGTGAGTTTAACCAAAAATAGATTGTCAAACAAGAACTAAGTAGTTATATGTATAATGAGCCAAAAACCTAGAATATAATTATTTGTTAAACACTTGTACGTTATACAAAAGTGATATACACTATATTTATCAGGTAGTTAACAATACTTATTGGTTACGATAAGTCGATAACAATAAAATAAAAACTGTAAAATCATTATTAACGTTATGCATTCAATATCCTTGGACGCAGATAACTCGTGGAAAAAAAATTACCTGGCCAAAATTTGTATTTTAGTATACAACTGGTTGTCCTCCAAAAAACTAAGGCAATTAATAAACTAAAAGAAATACTTATTACTTATGATACCATCAAAATAATGGCTACATGAAATTTTATGTTCGAAGTAATTAATATCAACATTTAAAAAACTGGTAAGAGAATAGTGGTGGAAGTTTGTTTTTCGTTCCTTTGTACCTAAGACAGAATAACGATGATTAATGTAGGTAACCTTAGAAGGGCTTGCACTAATACAATTAGCAAATAAAACGTGTATAAATTTTAAATTTATGAAATATTATTGTTTTCGAAAAATGATAGAGAACCAAACAGTTTGAGTTTCTCAAGTAATAAAATCAGCATTAACTAACTAGTTTAAGTTTTTGAAAAAAAAAATCTAATGATAAAGAATATTGCTTTTACACACACACACACACACACACACACACACACACACACACACACACACACACACACACACACACACACACACACACACACACACACACACACACATATTTTTAATACGCATACCTCTATTTAACAATGAAATAGACAAATGTTAATAAAATATTAATATTATAGTAATACATAACATCGTGAAGTGTGAAGTATGATGAGTTGAACTACAATACACAAATCACGACTAATAATTAAGATTTTTTTTTATATATTATATGTATTTTCTTTTGATATTGATTTTATAATTATACATGCCATTCATACCATGAATTGTGATGAAATTGAAAATAAGTAAATGCATAAATGCATTAAAAAATTTGTTGGTTGACTTTGTTTCTTCCCTAACCGTATAAATCTTTTTATAAAATTTAAACTTATACATGACTTATCATATTGATTCCTATTGTCATCATAAAATGAAATGTATTAACTTTTCTTGAGAAGTTATTTTATGTATAATCTTCATAATTTCATATTAAAACGGATGTAAGTTATGACTGTTAATATCTTAGAAAAATCAGATTTTTGTATGGTTGTTTTTTCAAAAGCAATATTTATAAAGAGAAAAACTAAAAAAAAAAAATATATTACAACATTAAATATGATTATGTTACGATTTAAAATATCTTTTTTTTCATAGTTTAATAAACTTAATGAATTTATTTTGAGACGACATTCAATCATAAAATATTCTTGATCATTAATTCACCTATGCTAATCTTGGATGTAGGATGGCGATTTAAACGTACAAAATTAATAACATCAATTAAATTTATTTAAGTATTTGGTGAAAATTACACAGTGAATATGATAAGCATACTTTATAATAAATTTAACAAAATTAAAAGCTCCTTTTCTTTAGGAAAAGTTTTACAATATTATTATATATAGTGGCATATTTAAGATTTTAATAATGTGTGTTAGTTTACCTTGTGAGAGTCCATTATGTATTGCACTAACCTACTGCTAAATACAAAGCAGACCGTTCTACTGTTGGTTTATTTTTTTTTCGTAAAGGGTCATACTAAAAATATTTATTGAAAAACATTTATAAATACTGTGTTGAAAATTATTTTAACCGTATAAAAAATATAAAAAATTGTGCCATCACAAACGCCATATAAATTTACGTCTTAAATTTACGGAATATTAAAAAAAAAAAATATATATATTTCAATTAAAGTATAATATTAATTAAAAATTATGACATGATAATTTTTACCGTTTCAGTATTTTTGTTTTCCTCTGATTTTATTTTACTAAAACCATATTATCTGTTGAAAAGATAAAATTGTGAACAAAATAAATGGTAAAGTAATAATGTTAATACTAGGTAATTTAAAGTCATAATTCACGCGCATTTAGTAAACCAGTGGAAGAGAAACAACTTGAAAAATGTTGTTAATTAGGTGACTAAGTCATGTTAATTATATATTTTATACAATTATCTATACGTATTATTGTGTGATGAAAACCATTTTATCATAGAGAATTATTTAAAGATAACGAAAATTAGCTATTTTTTTACTAGCCACCATATGATAACACATTTGGTATTTTATTTTATACCAATTCACAACAATATTAATGACAGTAGCAATCATAAAAATCGAATAAAATAAATATTATACCTCATTAATGAAGTTCTTAACAATACTCAAAACTTATCAAAGTATTTTTCCACCATGAGTAAAGTATTGAAAACGATATTTTTAAATTAGTTATCGCACATGATACTTTAATAAAAACGCTCTAACATAAAAAAAAAAAAAAAAAAAAATAATAAAAAAAAATAATAATAAAAACGTAATCCATAATATAATATCTAATACAAGTCATTCGACACATATGTTTGATTCAAACTATCTAATAAAATGTATGACTTAATCATATAACCAATTTCAAATGTATTCTTATAATATATGTTAAATATTTTTAGGGTTTGAATGAAGGGTCTATTGGATGTACAATGATATTTGATTTGTCTTACTTTTTTTATAAAGCCATGGTTTGATACACTTAACTTTGTCGAAAAGTTTGATGAAGCTAAATTTATATATTGAAAATTGTATGTTGATAGCATTTTGAGGATTCATTTTCACTTATCTCGATCGTTTTTCTAGACGTGAGAAAAATGTTTGAATATCTAATTAAATTAGTAAAAAAAGTAAAATTTGTCTTGAATGATATTTTTACTTAATTGATTTTATTTGTTAAGGTATAACTTAAAAAATAATGTTGCTAAAATCTTGATATTTTGACCATATAGGAATGACACATTGTTACATACTAGATAAAAGTTTCAAAAAAAGAAATTACAATTTTTATGTTAATAATATAACTCAGTGCCTTGTTTATTAAAGATTTTCTTTAATATAATTTTAATATCTGACGAATATTTTTGATAATTTAATATGATAATACCTACTTATTTGCTTAATTTACTATACTAAAAAAATCTCAAAAAATTGTTGTACAAGTATTATTATTATTATTTTTTTAATAAGCATTTAATTGAATTCTTTTTCCACTTAGTCGAAATTGACTAATTTTAAAAAGTTTATTTTTAATTAAATGTTTAATACATGATAAATAGTTCTGGAAATTAAACTCGGCCTTACTTATATACTCAAATAACGATGCAAAAAAAAATCTTATAAATCGTGACACAAGATTTTTTTAAGAACATTTAATTACAATTTTAAATGATCTTTACGGAATATTGACTATTTTTATATACATTTCCAACTTAAATTGTGAATACTAATGATTAAACTACCTAATCGTTTCTAACCTTTAAACATAAATATATATATATATATATATATATATATATATATATATATATATATATATATATATATATATATATATATATATATATATAATATATATATATATATATATATATATATATATATATATAACCACATGTTTTGAATCTTTTGGTAAAACATATTTTTCCCTTTAAAAAAAAAAAAAAAATAATCATATTTGACAAAAAAATAATCTATCTAACAATTAGGCTTAAAGCAGTTAAATGAATTATGAGCAAGATCAGCATATTTTAAATTGAAGCTTTTCTTAGAATCGTTTAACTATAAAAAATATGTATGGTTGCTTTACAATTCAATACACCCATTACCATTATCTGCTCCGAAAATAGAAGAATAACTGAAGTGTGAAGTATGCTTGACTTTTTATTATGACCTTAGTTCCAAGTTAAAAACCTTTAAGAAAAATCCTGTTTTTATTCAATTTAAAATACTAATTGTTTATTTTTTAATTTGAACATCTTACTTTTACAGAATTGTTATGTTTAATTTGTAACACTTTAGATTTAAAGTTCTAATTAAAGCAATAGATTCCTCTTTTCATTATTTTATTCAACAGTTAAATTCAACTCTTCCATAGATTATAAATCCCTCTGTGTACCTAAAACAGGCAATTTTTTAGATATTTAAGAAAAAAGATACCGTAAAAGGTTTAAAAATGCTGTACTCATAAACAACATAAAAAAAAAAATGGATTTAGGAATTTCGTTATGACTCTAAGATTAATTAAGTTAGATAATTGTAATTTTTTTCTAACATTACAATTTTTCTCATAATAATTAAACTAAAGTTTCAAAGAAAACTGACTATTTTGTGGCTCAAAAGTATATATATATATATATATATATATATATATATATATGTATAAATTGATATTGAGTAATTTGTACTTTTTCATACAAAGACCTGCAAACTTAAATGTAAAATTACTCATATATTTAACGAATTATATTGAAAAAAATCAAAATTATTATACCAGTGTTTTGACTTAACTGATTGTTTTTACGGCAAGTTCAAATTTTAAGAATGCACAAAAAAGTCATGCGAAAAAATATTTCAATATTTTAGTGAAACAAAACTTTTACTGGATTTAAAATGAAAAATGCTATAAGATGTTTATAAAAAACATCTGTTATGATTTTTAAGATTTTTTTATAATTTTGAATTTAAAACTTGATGTTAAACAATAATTTAAATGATTCAAATTTTCCTTTTTTTACATAAAATGGTAACTATGCAATTAAATAAAATATGTTTTTTACTATAGATTTGCATGCATTCTGAAAAATGACATGTTCATGCATTGAAATAAGTAATTATAGAACAAATACATAAATAGTCCAACAAATCCGAGTATTTATTACATTAACTAAATCAACCAAAACATCGAAAATAAATAAATTAAATTCTGAAAGTTAATTTCAACATTTTAATTAAAAATACATTGTATTTTAATTAATAAAGATGATGTTTATTATAATAACCAAATCATTATACATTTTTTTTTTTTAATGATCATTAATGCACTTTTTCCAAACATTTTTAAAGTAAAATATTATTTAATCATTTTTAAAAGTTTGAATGTGTAAAATGTATTCATTCAAATATTCTACTCAAAATATACCCATAATTTGTTATAGATTGTAACGTAATTTTCATTTATAATATATGAATATAAATATAAATAATATATATATATATATATATATATATATATATATATATATATATATATATATATATATATATATATATATGTGTGTGTGTGTGTGTGTGTGTGTGTGTGTGTGTGTGTGTGTGTGTGTGTGTGTGTATTTAAGTTTATATTTTATTAGAATCATCAATGTCGTATTCAATCATAATAGCTAATCATTTTTAGAATCAATATTTATTTTTTCAAACATTTAATTTTGGTTTGGATCGTTTTGATGGGATATTTAACAAGTTGACTTCAGGTTCAGTGTATTATTTATAGAAGTTACATTGGGTAATGAAAAATCACTCATAAGTCATAATGTCTTCTTCTTTAAATACCTGCGTATGTGACCAGTATGTGAAAACGTATTATGGCAAATGTTCGCTCGTTATTCTCACACCAACCCATGGCCCTTGAAGTTTTCCTGTAAATATGGATACAGAACACAGATGTTATTTTGTATCAAAAATAATGTGATCACGATGATGAACATTACCTATATTAGAGTATTTTCAATTTTCGGCTCTATGATATTATTTGTGGGAATTAACGTTGTACGAACATTGTGGTAGGATGAACATTTTTGAACGATAAAAGGAGTGATTAAAAGAAACCTGGAATATAAAAGTAATTGAACATTGAATATTTAAAACAGTCATGTCATTAATCACATAGCACAAATTATAATTCGTAACAAATCTGTTGAAAAAAAAGCAGTCAAAATTTTTTTATAGTCAAAGAGTCGTGGATGATTAAAATTATCTGTTGGTATTAAATGTTGAGAATTGAGAACTCTTAACTATTGAGAAAAACTGTGTTTTATACCGTTGTACAAGAAACATTTTAACAGGAATAACGATACACCATTTTTAGGAGTAGGTACACGTGACTTTTATTCATTAATATAATACGGAAAACTCACTGAAAAAAAAAACATCGTTTTAGTGGTATCAGTTTTTCGGGACATCAGCATAGAGGAGCGCCTATTACCTGTTTCGGATCTCGCAAAAGGCATATTTTTAGTATTGCTAATTATGATTTTTCCACATTTTTAAAGAGTCAACTGTTGAAAATCATCATGTACCTTGCCTTCTCGACACCTTTCTTGGAATCACTTTGTTCCTGTACGGTAATGGCTTGTGCTTGATCTCGTGGGGTGACGATCTCGATCGCTGAGCGTTTATAGTACGTTCCAAAACGCACCACAACCGTATACGTGGGCACTTATCAGACACTCTCACTGGTCTTTTACTCGGTCACTCAGGCACGTCCTCAGATCCTGGGGACATTCATTCTCGTAAAGGTAGGTACAACCAGAGCCGTGCCGTTAAGGTTTGGCGCCCAGGGCAAAATTAAAAATATTCGCCCCCTATTTTATTTATCATTAATCGTATTGCATTTCATTCGTATTAAATTAAATTTTTTTTTTACAACATATTTCGAACATTGATTTGACAAAAAACTAAAGCTAATTGTAATAGTAATTATCAAAAAAAATAGTTAGGTATAATTTATTAATTTATACCGTATTTAATTAATTAAAAATGATACATATCACAAATTATATTATATATACATATTATATTTACAAATTTAAACTTAATTTTCTTGGACTTTAATGAAAAAAATAATATTATATAATACCAAAATGCAATAATTTGTATCTGGTTTTTATTTACTATCGCTTATCGCACTCCGCGTGCTCGACGTGCAGTCGATTTTGAGATAAAGAATACGATAATTTATTATAAAGCCAAATAGGCAATACAAGAATAAAACTAAAACGTTATGGTTGAATAATAATAATTATTATTGCTCGAACATAGTCAGAAATTTGTTCAGAAAAAATGTGTAATGGTCCAAAATAATTGTAAAACAATAATCTTTCTCATATATTTTATTTATGTAAAGTTTAAAATATTATAAAAAAAATTTTTGGCGCCCCTTTAAGCCATACGCCCGGGGCATATGCCCCCTAGGCCCCCCCCACGGCACGGCTCTGGGTACAACAAACACTCCAGGAAACCGTTATTCACGGCCGCTATGCACGAAACCTCGTCTAAGACCGGGCGCACACTGAAAGAGGAAAACCGCTCCGAGCTGCTCGGATCAGCCCGGAGCTGTTTGAACAAAATAGGAACGCGTGTAAAACAATTGACACGCGCACACTAATCAGTCAACATCAAAACCGAAAATCAAAGTCACTGGTTTATTTTACGAATAATATATCACCGAACACCGTGTAAACACGTTATTTTATTCTTAATTCTTCGTATTACATCATTATTTTATATTAATCTTTTTAATTTTAATAAAAAATTACACCAAATTAATTTAAAATTAAGTTATTTTCTAACCGTTTTTTGTTTATTTCATGCATCCAAATTTTGCGTTTTTTATCACTAGTACTTTAAATATTTAATAGAAATTGCCACATAAGTGGTACAACGACGTCGTTTTCGTCAGCACTCATCTTAACAACTGGTGTTTAATAACAAAAATTAATCTGGAATTATCGTCTTGGTCTGTTTTGTTTTGTCAGTGTGAATGGAATTTGTTCCGAGCTGTTTAAAACAAAATGTTTCGATTTTTTTTAACCATGGTAAAAGATGGGCTATAAGTCACGTATTATGTTAAAAAAAATGAACTTCAATATCTGCATTATATTAGGAGTAATAACTACTGACTTTTCAACTAATTTACATAATGTATATTCGACTTTGTACTATCCAAATTATTTTCAACTTTTCAATTATTTTTTTGAAAGTGTACTTAAAAACGCACCATCTCACTGTGTCTATGATTCTGGTTTGTGAGACCGTTGATATGGCTATGTGGAAGCTATGGATTTCACGAAACACATTTTGGGCGTTGCTATCGTGGACGACCGTTCTCGTGGGCGTACCGCAAACATCCACTACCGGCGGAAATTTTGCACGGTTTTTTGTTCCAGGAACAATCGTCCTCGTCGAGGTATCACGAATACCCTACATGGCCATAACTTGTGGTGACCCATTAGATTCCTTATACTACGCATATTCTATTTAGTGTTTATTGGGAAAACAGAAAATAGTCTTCCTTGTCTTATTTCTACGGCTTTTCCGCATAGCCTGAAGAACAGACGGTCGTATTGATCTCTGGCCACGCCGATTAAGACACAACTGGCAACAGTAGACTTTTAAATTAATTTTTTTAACAATATTTTGGAACAGTGTCATCCTATTCTTAGCAGCAAGCTTAGTTGCACGAAAAATATGTCAGCTATGTGAAAGTGAACATGCCGTAAATATGTTGTGCCTTACTGCCTTGAAAACAGCGAGTAGCAAAAGTTTCACCGTAGCTTGGATCTCAAGTTCAATGGTGAGAAGAGTTTGATAGGACTAGAAACACGAATACTGTCAACATGGTAGGTATGCAATATACGATGTAAATATTCAAATAACAATCAATTATCAATATCATCAAGTGTATCGTTTAAACGAATAGGATTATTAAACAGATGGCATAATGTTATTTATGTACATTTCCTAAAACGTATCAGAATATACAAATTGGAACACATTTCATGAAAAAAATTTGGTTATAAAATAAATTATTTTAATTCAGGAATAAAACAAAATAAATATTATTAATATCTTGAAAGACATTATTCTCTCAATCATGTTGATATATCACTATAAAATATCCAGCTTTAGTAAATCCGAAATTTATATTGACTTCTTAAATACAGCGTTATTCGTTTTATATACATTTCACATTTATTAAGTGTGCAAATTATAAAATACTTTTGTTGTACATCAATTTATTTTTAATTGAGTTAAAATAAACTTCAATTCGAAAATTACACTTTATTTTTGATTTTATAAAATATTATAGGTACGATTAATTGGTATATTTTATATTTATTATGAATAATACAGTAAAATATGTTAAAAAATCATTTTTAATTTAACATTACATTGCTCTATATAACTTTTATTTGCACAATTTATATTCATTAAATTATCGATGTAATTTTAAAGTTTGAATGTTTTGTCTATATTTTTCAATTTATTGATCGATTGAGTATCAATATGGTGTGTAATATTTATCCAAAAAAAGCCGGTATGATGCAGGTGTTTGGTAGAAGGTCATATTTACCGCTCCAGTTCTGGGACAAGATAGTACATTGGTATTTACTATATTTGATTTTAAAGATATGACAAATTATTTCTTTATTACAATTTTTCTGAGCAATGCTTCAGACCGTATTGGTGCCTACACATTTTAACGTCTTTTTAGTCTAATTATTGGTAGGTTTTTTTAAATTAAGACTGATATGATTTTGAATTCTAACTCAGATATAAAATTGCCATCACCAAAATATTCAAATATCTTTTCTTTCTACATATTGAGTTTAATAAAGATCGAGTAGACCAAATATCTTATAAACTAGACATTTTGTTTAAAAACTGTCAATTTGTTAACATTATTAAAATAATTATTAAACATTATTAAACGCATATAATAAAAACTCCTGACCAACAGTTCTTTTAGAAGAAAAGTAAGGTTGGATTACATTTTAATATTAAAAAATAAAAATTTTATTATACTAAAACGTTTGATAAAATTAAATATTTCAAGTTTTATATTTAGCTTGATAATCGAATCCATATAAGAATGTTTTTGATATTTGGAAAAATTTTCAAATTTCTAGAACTTTTATTTTGGGATTTATGGCCAGTTTTCACTATATTTTTGTGTTATTTTGCTTTGCGCTTGGACATGGTGAATATGGTGAATAGAGAAAGATTACCTCTTCAAAGTAGATTTGATGCAAATTATTATCTCTAGAGAAGCTGAACGTATCGTTGAGATGAATACTGCTACCTGAAATGAGGTTTAAATCATAAATATATATATATATATATATATATATATATATATATATATATATATATATATATATATAATTATTAAAAAAAACATAATTATGAAATCAATAGATGTTCGCTTCACTTTTAATCTAAAACAGATGTGAGTTCAATAATAAAATTTGTTTTATCTGAAACATGAATGTTATCATTAATAAACTTAATACGTTGACAATCGTGTTTAATTAAAAATTAGGTAATACATCGTATATAAAAAAGAAATTTTAGTTTAAGGATAAAAAGTTTAATCCATTTGTAAAAAATGTTTTTCAAACAATTATTTTCATGATATCAGTAAACGATGCCAAACATAAGTCCATGTATTACAATTAATCATTAAGATGTGTTTTGTTTTTCACCAAATAATAAAACACTACATTTTCTAGTCAACATGTGGTTAGATTTTAATTGGTTTTGGAGCAATTGCAATAAAAATTGATCACGCTATCGCAGAATTCTAATAAATTAAAAACATCATTTAATACTTCCCATTTTTCGACTTAAGACAAAGTAATCTTATTGATGGGCATCAAGTTAAAACAAATTCAAAGTAAGAAAACATGTTTTTTGTTTATTTTTTTTTCTAATTAGAATGTATAATCTGCCTTTAAAAATAAATAGGAACGATCTTTCTGCTTACCAAATAAAAAAGTTTCACAAAGTTAAAGCATTGGGCTAAGAATGTTTAATAAGGGAACAAAAAAAGTGATATATACAAAATAATACGCTTTAATCACAAGATATTTTTACGAACTAAATACGTACTTAAAAAAGTCAGTACAACATTGCGTAATTTGAAGTTCTATAAAATAATAATATTAATTCAACATAATCTATATTTAGTGAGTTATTCTTTGAGTTTTCCAATGAAAATAAATCATTATTTTAAATTAAGGAATTAAATTCACAACTTGACCGAATACATTATATTGGAAGTTAGTGGTGGATATATTTTATAATTTTGTTTACGAACATAGAAGAAAAATGCAAAAATGCATAATTTTTATAAATATAGAAATAATGTAAAAAAATATTATCATTGATATGTACGAATTACGATCATCTTTTTTATTTATGTTCTTGCTCAAATTTTTTTTGAAGAGTTTAATTAGTTGATTTTTGTATTTGTAAAAATATATTGTTTTCAATGATGTGTTTTTCAGTTAGCAAAAAATTGTATTTATTTTAAAAATATATATTTTTTGGGAGGGAGGGGAGAAGCACTTAAATTGTTTCAAAAGTTATATTCGTTGATTTTGAATCTTTATTTCAAAGAGTGAAAACATACACAAATGATACAAAAAAGAATATTCGATAGTTTTCAAAATCACTTGATCGATCAAACCTATTCAAAATGTCATTGGAAGTATACCTTAAAAAAATGCTCTTATATAGGATATCCGGAAATAGTTCTAAAAATGGAATAACTTTTCTTCTATTCAATATTTTTCAATATATATATATGAAGCCATCTCTTGATAATTTAAACCTTCGATAATTAGAAACATCCGGTTATTCGAAGTACTCGTAAATGCTAGTTCTCTTGAAAATCTCGCGGTAATTCGTATAAAAACAATTCATTTAAGTACACTTAGTAATTCGAAATTAAATTTTGCGAAAACTAGCCACTTACATGAGACAATTCGATGTTTCATTCGTTTAACGCTCGGCAATTCGAAGTATATTCACCAAATATGTTTCTTATAATCGTGTAGAAATTTCGATATTATTATCATGACAACTTTATTGTGCAACACACCTCCCTCGCTCTATTCGATTGAATTCGAATGAAGGGGCTGTCGATATCTATATATTATTCTATCCACTTAAGGAGCAGTCGGTTGGCTAATTCCTACTACACTAACCGGTCTTGAGAACCGGGTCGTTGAAATAATATATAAATAAAGTTTTCCTAGTTATATTTTACAGGTCCAAGAAACTTATGACCTGCGTTCAAAAAACTAACACGTACCGAGTGTATTAAAGGTGCAACGAATATATTATAAACTTTATAAAATAAGTATAAAATGTAAAGATACAATTAACACTATCACCTGAGTAACCCTGTTCTTGAGGGTAGTGTATGTAGACCACAGGTGTAGCGGAGTACGAGTGAAACGAGCAACTTTATAAAAATATATTTATTTAAACACTTATCTAAGGTGGGTTATTTCACCTGTAGAAATTAAGTGTGAAACGATTAATTAATTTATGTAGAGACAAATATTACTTGTCTCTACGTTGATGATAAAAATGCTACTCTTTTACGTTAATGTTAAAACTCGACTCGTTTCCGTTGATGTTAAAACTCGACTGGTCACTCATATATTACGTTCAGTATTCGTACTCTACACGTCCCTGTGTTCTGTTTACCTAAGCATATTTATCTGAGCGCGATATTAATGATGAGTTAGTCATTGCAATCGTTACAATTACCCCCTTTGCCATTTAAAATCTGCCCTCAGATTTACTAAAAAAAATGAAAAAAAAAACCTGAAAACAAATGTGTGTTAGTAAACAAATGATATAACCTTTGTTTAATTTCGACGTTGGACATCTATTCCGTTCTTCTCGGATGATAATGTCCTGGTCGGAACATCCCTCTTTAATTTCTCAGGGTATATCATTTGAATTATATATGAGGTTTAATTATTTCAATTATTTTTATTAAATTTATTAGACATGTCTTTAAATTTTTATTTCCCTATTATATTAATATAATCAATGAATGAACAAGATAATGTGCAATAACATAGTACACCATAACTATGTATATACATTATACATTTACAAAATCATTATACATAATAAAAAGTAAATTGTTCATAAACGTTTACATACTCAATGAAAAACGTTGCCAAAAATTGAATATGTTTACAATGTTTTGGAGATAAAATTGACATGCCTTTAAAATTGTCTATTAGATTTGGGTTATACAATAGTCTAAACAATAGTTACTCAGGTTCACAATGATTTCAGGATTAAAACTATATGTTAGTAAAAAAAAATGTTCATGTGGTACAATACAAATATAAATAAAATTATTAATACAATGTAGCTATTAAAATAGCTGTTTCAAAAAATATATTTTTTTATTTTAAAATCGTATAAATATAATATTTTTCCTAAAATTGCTCGTTTTTGAAAAGAAAAACATATTTTATAAAGTGTATTTTAATTATTTATTACAAGCTAGCAAGTTTCATATGTGCCACTAAATTGTATTGATTTAAAATTTCTTAGTTTTATAGCCACTATGATATTATTTACTCACCTAATAAAGTAGTAGCTTCAATAAATTAACTCGGTTTATTATTTTATTTAATGATGAAAAATAAATAAATTATTCGATGTCTCATTATTCATTCTTAATAATTGAATCGAGAATATACAGTTTATATTAAGTTAATATGATTATAAACATTCTAATATAAAATAAATAGGCTTATTAACTATGCTCTATTTTTCTACAATGGCTTTTGTACTATAATAAGTATCAGCTCATAAAAAATTAAATTTTTCCTAGTGTGTTATTGTACACATATTTGGAACTAAATAATATTGATTAAAATAATTTATCCATCATTGTAAATGTATAAAATTTTAATTATATCAAACAAAAAATATATTATTCGAATCCTCACAATAATTATATTCATGACATTCATTCTAGGGGGGTCAATGTGGACACAAAGTTAATGTAGACTCACAAAGTCTCTTTCTAGAATATAAACATCCAACATACAATTATCATATCTAATCAATAACATATACATTTTTTTTCTACAATTTTATGCATTTACAAATTTATTTGAAATTGTTCTAGGGGGGTCAATGTGGACACAAAGTTAATGCAGACTCACAAAGTCTCTTTCTAGAATTTAAACATCAAATAAATAATCAAATGATCATAAAACAAATTTTACAAATTAATATAATTTGATATCGTTAACTCCTAAATAACATCATTTTCTATAATAATAATCCATAACCGTATTTTAACCATTTTTTTTTTTAAATTAATTGCGAGATAGTTCATTGTAAAATTCTTGCAATGTCAACGTAAAAACTCCAGTGGCACACACTAAAACATTGCTCTTATTACAAAAAAATGATTGTAATTTAGAAATCGAAATTATATACTTAGTTATTGAAGTGGATACTCGGGATATTTTTTTTCTTATTATATTAGAATTAATTTAATATATCTAGTTATTTTAATAAGAGTATTAACTAATAGCACAATACAACCCCATGAGTCGAAGGCAATAACACCTTTATGACTTACATATTATGTATGAATACCAGATAATTAAGTTAATATATACCTAGTTAAATTTATGCTGATATTGAGTCCATGATTTTCCCATAAGAGTAAATAAAATTAAAAAAAAATCTTGTCAGCGGTATATTTTGCGTCATTTTGAATTAAATTCTGGAAAACTGTTGACTATTATAATTTTAGTTTTTAATTCGTATATTTTCGCTATAATTCTGTTTTGTTTTTTTTTGCACAGTTTATATTTTTAATATATTATATAAATTTGAGATTAATAGAATATTCTTAAGAATAGTAATAAATATTATTTGTTTGGTGAAACTTTTTTATGTGTTCGATATGTATAGGGACATTTTTTAATTCCCCATTCTTTGGAAGTTCTATTAAATAAGCATTAGGGTTTAATTTTTTAATTATTGTGTATGGGCCTTCGTATCTGTTAGAAAATTTGTTTTTGCGGACGGGTACTTTTACTAAGACCTTTTCTCCTACTTTAAACTCTATTTCATATTTATTTTTGTCTTTATATTTTTTTTGATTTTCGAATGCTTGTTTTAATATATCAGGTATAGTATTTCGGACTTTTTGTAAATTTTGCAGTTCATGAATAACTGAGTGATCGCATGTATTTGGAATTAAAGCAATGTCAAAAATTGAGTTTGGTTCGTAACCATGAAGTAAATAAAATGGAGAGTATCCGGTTGAAAAATGTATTGCTGTATTATACGCATGTAAAACTATTGGTAGTATATCAGACCATTTTCCATTATCTTCCGTAATATAAGGCGCTATCATATCGGAAATTATTTGATTTTGTTTTTCAACATTACCTTGACTCGTTGGTCTGTAGGCAATACCTTCCGTTTTTTTTATATTCAGAGCCGTTAAAATGTCGGCAATTACTTTAGCTGTAAAATGAGTACCATTGTCCGACCTAACAATTTTCATTGCTCCATATGCTAAAATTAAATCTAATAAGAATTTTGTCGTAGATTTTGCATCGGCGTTTCTACATGCTTTCGCGACACAATATTTAGTTATCCTACAAGTGGCTACTAGTATATATTTAAAACCTCTCGACATCATCAATGGACCAATATAATCGATTGTTATATCCGAAAAAGGAGTCCCATGTTCTATAGGGTATGTTTGCATTTTTCCTACTTGAAGAGATTTGTCTGGTTTACGTTTTTGACAAATTAAGCACGAAGTTACGTATGATTTAATATGTCTATGCATTAATGGCCAATAATATAGAGATCTTATTTTATTATAAACTTTATGTACACCTAAATGAGCTCCTGTCATTTTGTTATCATGGAAATTTTGTATGACTGCGGTAATAAGTGATTCTGGAATCGCTAAAACTGGTTTTGGTTTACCCTTTATTTTTTCTTTGTAGTATAATAAGCCATTATCATTGTTAATAAAATATGCCTTAGCTTTATTTTGCCATTTAGCATCAGAAATATCAGGATTTTCAATAGCAGTTATTATATTTTTTA
The DNA here is from genome assembly GCA_027580255.1 of Therioaphis trifolii. Classification (NCBI taxonomy): domain Eukaryota; kingdom Metazoa; phylum Arthropoda; class Insecta; order Hemiptera; family Aphididae; genus Therioaphis; species Therioaphis trifolii. Next base: position 109,451,505 of record CM050404.1, on the reverse strand, counting down.
AGTAGTTATCTTTTACTTGCATAATTTTTATATTAACTGGTTCTACTAAATTACAATTTAAGATATTACCATTTAAATTTTTTTGAATAAAATTGTTATAATTAGTAGTGTTATTAAATTTTCGTTTATTGTTTAATGTATTTACTGTTGGTTCGGAATCACTTTTGTAATTTGTTTCTGACAATTTAGTAAAACCAATTGGATATCGTGACAAAAAATCTGCCGCCTGATTAAATATACCTTTTTTATAAATTATTTTGAAATCAAAACCTATTAATTTAGTTCTTAATCTATTTAAAATTGCTGATTCCGACTTAAGTGTTTGTAGCTGTATAAGATTTTTATGGTCTGTCCAAACAGTAAAATGTCTACCATGTAGATATTGTCTAAAATGAGTGCATCCAAAATATAGAGCTGCCATTTCTAATTCTAGAGAAGAGTAATTATTTTGTGCGACGTTTAATTTTTTAGAAGCATAAGAGACGGGATGTATTTCGTTATTTTCATTTTTTTGTTGTAAAATTACACCTAAACCTTTTTTCGAACCATCGGTCACTAGGATTATTTCTGCATTGTCATCAAAGTGAGCTAATACTGGTTTATTAGTAAGTTTATTTTTTAAATCATTAAACGCGGTTTCATGTATTTCGGTCCAATTTATTGGTGATTTTTTCGTTTTAAATTTACCTTTAGTTAGTTCTGTAAGAGGGTGTGCTAATCTACTGAAATTAGGAATAAATCTACGAAAGTAATTAGCTAAACCTAAAAAACTTCGAAGTTGTTTTATTGTGTTAGGAGACGGAAAATTTCTAATAGCTAAAAGACCTTCTCCGGTTGGTCTTATCCCCTGCCTATCAATAATATTTCCTAAGACTTTTAATTGTGTGTAACCAAATTTGCATTTAGAAATTTTTAATTTTAAGTTATACTTTTTTAGTCGATCAAAAGTTATTTCAAGTGAATTTAAATGTTCGTTGAAAGTTTTTCCGAAACAAATACAATCATCTAAATAACAACAATTTATTCTATAACTTAACCCTGCCATAATTTTATTCATGACCTTTTGAAATTTTTGTGGTGCATTCGTAAGACCGAAAGGGAGACGTGTAAACTGATAATGTCCAGTTGAAGTTGAAAAACTAGTGATTTCTTTAGAATTATCATGTAATTTTAATTGATGGAACCCTGCCATAGCGTCAAGACAAGAAAAATAATTATTTCCGGCTAGTGTGTCATAAATGTTTTGTATAATAGGTAAAGGAAACGCTTCCTTATGCGTTTTTTCATTTACGCGTCTATAGTCTAGAACCATTCTATATTCTAAAGCGGTTTTATTTGTTGTGCCTTGTGATTGACCTTTTGGTACAAGAAATACAGGAGAGGAATAAGGACTTAAAGAATGTTCGATTATACCGGCTTCTAATAATTCTTTAGTTTGTTTTTCGATTTCTTTATTTTCTAAAGTGCTTAATTTGAAATTACGTAAATTTACTGGAGTGTTATCTGATAATTTTATTTCTATAGGTTCTGTGTCTACTTCACCTAAATCCCACTTAGATTGCGAAAATATACTAACGTATTTTTTTAACAAAGTTTTTAATTTATTATGTTGCTCATTTGTTAGTTCTGGGTTAATATCAAAATTTAATATTTTAGTGTCCGGCAAAATATGATCTAATTTCTGCGTATTAATTTGTGGACGTTGCAATTGTGTTTCACTGTCGATTCTCACGTTGGCATAGTTTTTTCCACTTAGTCTATCTCCAATTTTATAGCGAGATTGTAAAATGCTGTGTCGTGATTTTAAGGTGGGAAACTCATTTACTACGACAGCGTGTGAAATAATATTTTTATCTTTATTTGAAGAGACACCAGGTGTCCAGTGATTTAAATTATAAAAAACACATAAAAATTTTCGTCTCGGTTTGTAAAATGCTAACGCTGTGTAAATATTATCATCATTTGATTTAGTTTCTTGTAATATGATTAAATTGAAATTAAAATGGTTTACTACGGCCGCTAAGTCTTCAGTTTCTAACCATATTGGTTGTTTGAAGTCGGTTATTTTTAAAAGATCTTTAATTTGGTTAAAAGATATGTCGATTTGTTCATTACGTAGTATTTTAACTAAACTATGGATACCACAATAACCATCGTCTGGTACGTTTTCTAATTTTACGAATTTTGAAGCTATCGACGTTATTTGATTTTCCGATAAATTATCTTGCTCGTTTATTTTTGCACTATTTAACTTAGATGATTCCAAAGATACATTATTTGTTTCAAAGATATTTTCTTTATTTAATTTATCACAATTTATTTTTTTTATGTCAGAATCGTTCGTTTTTGCGATTAATTTATTTAGTAATGAAATATTTTCGTCAAATTCGTTTAAGTTTTCGTAATTATTTTGAAAATTAACATCGGTATTATTTTTATCTAATTTTACAATTTTACTTTCTCCTTCACACTGCTTATTAGTGAAATTACACTCATTAGAAAAAAGTTTTGATTTAAAATCAAAAATAACTTTATCATTTATATTTTTATACATTGTAATAGAATTATTAAAAAAATCTATTTGTACGCGATATTTACTTAAAAAATCGGTGCCTAATAATGGCGGTCCGGCAAGATTTGATACTAAGAAAAATTGTATTGGGAAAGTTAAATTATGAAAAACTATATCAATATCTATTTTACCCTCTACCTTTAGAGTTGAACCATTAGCTGTTTGAACTTTAACATTTTTTGTTTCAATTAAAGAAGTTGTTGATTTTATTTGTTCACTATTTATGACAGAAATAGTCGCACCAGAATCTAATATGAAAGTAGTTTCTTTATTATTTATGTGTCCTAATATCTCTAATCTAATGCCTGAAGTTAGTACTTCATCAATAGTTTCAGTACAACTGGAAATTCGTTCACTATTTGATTTATTTGAATTTTTTATGATTGAATTTAAATTAGGATTTTCTATTGGAATGTCAAGAGGCGACCTAATATCTACCTCATGACTCACGCGTTTTTTTGATTATTAAATCGTGTTTTATTTGGATTATAATATTGATTTGAGCGACCTGGACTCATATCTTCAGATAAATTATTGAATTGATTGGGGATATTTATTTGATTATTTGGGTAAGAGTTTGGTTTTGAATAATTAAATTTCTTATCGTCAAAATTTTGATATTGTGGTTTGTTAAATGTTCTATTATTTTCATATTGAAAACTAGAATATCTATTAGTACTAAGATTTTTTATATTATTACCATTTCTATAACCTGCCTTATGATTTTGATTAATCATGGAGTTTCTATTATTAAAGTTTTGTCCTCTATTAAAATTTGAATTTGCATGGTTATAATTATTTTTATTAGACTTATTCTGCACATTATTAAAATTCCTTCCTCCGTAATTATTAAAATTACCATTATTATTATAACTCGTATTATCGTAATCATTATTATTATTATTATATCTTTTATAATTATTTTGATTTCTATTGATATTTCCATTATTATTGTATGATAATTGATTTGCCACAAAAGCATTTTGTTCTACCAGTTTTTGATTTAAAGACTCTATTTCTGCTTTAAGAGCATCATAGTTATGTATATTATTTCGTTCATTTGCAGTTGCTTTTGCCGATTCTACTTTTCGTAAATTATTTTGTAAATCTAACAGTGTATTGTTATTCATTAATGCAATCGGGTTATAGAAATCAGGTGGGAGAGCTTCCAAAATTAAATCAATTTTTTCGGACTCTGTCATATTTGGGTTTGCCTTACGGGCCAATAATTGAAAATCTGCTAAAAATTGCGAAACGGTTTCTGTTGATTTTAATTTTCTATTTGCTAATTTAAGTTTTAACATTCTAGTTCTACCCGGTGAAACAAAATGTTCTTTTAGTGCTGTCTCTAATTGAATCCACGATGGTGTAGGATTATTAATAATAAAATTTTGATAAAATGCTCTCGCGCTTTTTTTTAGATAAATAGGTAGATACATAGCTTTTTTATCGTCAGCCCACTCATTAGCAACGGATATTAAATTATAGTTCTCAAAAAAATCGTTGATACATTCTTCAGGTTCGCCATTATAAAACTCTGGTTTAAAGAAAATTGGTTTTGACATAATTTGAAAAAGCTTCCGCGACTTGCGTGTATGTAACAGTTTTAAATAATTCTTTAAATTCTGTTGGACATAAATTTTTGACCTATTTAAACCTATCCAAATATAAAATTGACCAAGTACGTTGCGAAATATAAATAGTTTGATTATTACCTATTCTTTTGAGGTAATATTTGAACATTTGCTTGAAAAAAAATTAATCAAGTACTATAATATTAACCATAAAACATTAACCTCCTTCAGAAAACACGGGTCAGTATTGTGCTAGTAATTATGAACAGATTTTGGGGACAAGTTACCCGGCGCCTCCACCAAATTGCAACACACCTCCCTCGCTCTATTCGATTGAATTCGAATGAAGGGGCTGTCGATATCTATATATTATTCTATCCACTTAAGGAGCAGTCGGTTGGCTAATTCCTACTACACTAACCGGTCTTGAGAACCGGGTCGTTGAAATAATATATAAATAAAGTTTTCCTAGTTATATTTTACAGGTCCAAGAAACTTATGACCTGCGTTCAAAAAACTAACACGTACCGAGTGTATTAAAGGTGCAACGAATATATTATAAACTTTATAAAATAAGTATAAAATGTAAAGATACAATTAACACTATCACCTGAGTAACCCTGTTCTTGAGGGTAGTGTATGTAGACCACAGGTGTAGCGGAGTACGAGTGAAACGAGCAACTTTATAAAAATATATTTATTTAAACACTTATCTAAGGTGGGTTATTTCACCTGTAGAAATTAAGTGTGAAACGATTAATTAATTTATGTAGAGACAAATATTACTTGTCTCTACGTTGATGATAAAAATGCTACTCTTTTACGTTAATGTTAAAACTCGACTCGTTTCCGTTGATGTTAAAACTCGACTGGTCACTCATATATTACGTTCAGTATTCGTACTCTACACGTCCCTGTGTTCTGTTTACCTAAGCATATTTATCTGAGCGCGATATTAATGATGAGTTAGTCATTGCAATCGTTACAATTGTTATTTCTTATTCGTCTCTTATCGTATTTTAATTTTTTGAAACTTTATTCACTCTAGAAAATACTATTGAAAAAATGAAACTAAGTTCAATGAAGCAGAAAACAATTACAGATTTCTTCAAAATATAATAATATTTTATGATAATAATTTACTTTACTTTTAAAAACAGAAAATATGTAATTGTAATAACTCTAAATATTTTATAATTACGAACAATAATAAAAAACAAATGTTTTTCTTAACTCTCAGTAATTTGCATTTGTTTTTTTTTTTACTCTGATATTTCGATTTACTCAGCAATTCGAACTCTCGGTAATTCGAAATTTTTCAGGAGTCCCGCCAACTTCGAATTATTGACAGTTGACTCCAATATAAATATTATATATATATATATATATATATATATAAATATATATATGTATATATATTTATATATATTTATATTTATATATATATTATTTTAATTAATATCATATTACGTTGCTAAAATTTGTACGGCTAAAAACATTTTGAACATAATCTACCTAAAAACGTTATTTTATAGCTTTTTAAAAATACCAAAATTATCAATTTATTTGAACGTGGTTCTACAAAATTCATCAAAAAATACAGAATAAAATAAAAGTTACTGAATTTTTTGAATCATTCTGGGCCGCTCTGTATAATATCAGGTACATGTGTAATTCCAATAATTATTTTATTAAATATTTAATGTTTTTTCAAATCTCCTTGTTTTTTAATTCGATGACTATTTACTAAGGGGTAAACACGAACTAAAGTGGTTTTTATAATAAAAAATAACCATGTAACATGCACAATCGTATTATAGTATTTAATAAAAACGTTATTAGTATATTTCTTTATAATGCGTGTATTAGATAGAGATAGTTAACCAGAGATTAATTCAAAAAAATATTCTGTTAATGAATTATACATTCCATACTTAATAGCGTAAGGTAAACATAATTTCCCTTTTAATTAATTATTCAAAATTCAAAGCAATGCTATTTATTTATAGTTGTAAGATAATAACTGAAATTGAAATACAAAATAATTTTAGATTAATTGTTCAGCTAGTAAAATTACGTATGTTGTACTTTGTTGGAGTGGGTATATTAATAGAAGTATTCATTTTTTTTTTGTTTCTATGGATACACATTCAAATTATTTTTGAAAAAATTATTACTAATATTCTGATACCAAAAATTTAACAAATAATCTAATAAGTAGAATATAATAATTGTCTTATATATAACCTAGTAAGTTATTTTAGCCAAATCATAAGTTCTAAAATATTTTTCATCATGATGTAAGCCACGATACAATGAGTATTGCCAGACTCATTTTGCTTGACTATACTTTCAGTTAGTTCTAAAACAACTATTGAAAATTGATAGAAAACTCAAGTATAAAAGTTGTAAGCTATTTCGTGTTATGTGATTTTAACCAATAACTAAAATGGTTAAAGTTTATTCTTTGTTATTTCTCTTTCGTAGTTTGGCACTAATGCATTTTTAAAACGAAATATTATTTATCAATGAATTCACAACCGTGTCATGTTTAAATCAGTGGTATTCCATTTATTTAATTACTAAATCAAAATACCAACATTCATCAAATTCTTAAAAATCCATTTCCACAGAAAACCTACTATTGAACATTTTTCTGGTACTTTTGTGAACGTTTGCAGACGTTAATGCAGTGCTTCTCAAACTATAGGCCACGGTTACTGGGGAACGTGAAATATTTCTACAATTTCCTTGATAATTAAGGTTAATATAATTATTTTAATGATTATTTTTACACAGACGTATCTATGTGAATGGCAATTTCATAATTTCAAATAATAAAAAACTATAGATCATGTCTCTCAGAACAGATTTTAGAAGCTAATTCATGCATCGCTGTTTTAAATATATTACCACTCATTTATGACTCAAAAATATACAAGTCGTCCACCTATCATATATATATATATATATATATATATATATATATATATATTTATTTACAAAATATATAGGTACTATACATGTGTACGTTTAATAGTTATGAATATTTAATTTTTATTTATGCATATCTTTTTAAAGATTAAAATTATCATGACATTTTTTCAAAAATAGGTTAAGTGTTCTAAAAAAACGTATGTGAATTCACTATGTAGGTACCTATTTAATATGTGTTCATTGTATATGTATGACCAATAATTTAATTTTAGTATATAGTCAAGAAAAATAAAATGATACCACTTTGGGGGACGTAACAACTGGACATTAAAACTCAAGGGGCCACAAAACAAAAAAGTTTAAGAAACAATTTATGCACCTCACCTCACGCATTTCTTAATGAAATCAATGACTGTATCATGTGGATTATGCTCATTCTCGTAATAACATTTTAAATTAGTAATTTTGAATGAATTGAATCTAAATTCATGAAGAACAATATTGTCTTATTTTTAGTAATGAGAATCTCTGTATTTTGATTCAACCATTTTCAATTATTATTATTATTATTATTATTTTTTTTTTTGATGCACTACTAAACATATTGGTTAAAAAAAAACGTGTGGCTATGAATTACAAAAAGAATAATTTGATAAAGAATAAAATCAAGATTGAATAATTTTTTTTTTTGAAACACCCTAAGAAATTCTAAGAAATGAATCGATTTTAAACTACAAAACAACCAATTTTAGAGTTTTAAAGTTTTAATATCTTTTGAATTTGCACTATTAAATTATTTTACCTTTTATTGAAAGCAGCCAAGTCAATATTTTCAACTCCATACCATTAAAGTAAATTCTGAATTTGGTCAAGTGGTTCAGTATCGGTTAAGTAACTGTAGGGGTACTACATAATATTGGATACTAATAGTCTTGTGTTGAGAGAATTTAACTGATGATTCCGATTAATATATGATTTATTTACTTTTTTTTGATCATTCTTATAATAATATGTATATGTACAATTATACAGTGGACTTGATCAGGAGAACGTTTATGTTTTTAAAACAAAAATACAATTATATGTCTACTAAAACTTAAATATTATCTGTGGGAATACATAACTAAAAAGACTTATAAATTACATATTCTCGCCGTATTCAATCTGATCGTAGTAACTAAGCATTATATGTTCTACAATAATTATTCCTGAAATATATTTTACACTTATTCAAAACCACTTATAACCTATGGTTTCAAATAAATGCGAAAAATTGAAATTTGAATATTAAAAAAAAAAAACAGTTCAATGAATTTTTAAACATTTTTTAATTTATAAATAATCTGAAGACTTAAAATCTTATGATGGACCAATATTTGTATCAGATATAGTTTGATATTTTTTAACAGTATTTAAGTAGACATGATATTAAATACTTATTTAAATTATATATTCAAATAGGTTTTGGATAAGAAAAAAACTATTGATTCACAGTAAAATAATTTAATTTATAATTTTGACTTAAACTGCCTTGAAAAATAATCCCTCGAGCTAACTATTATAAAACTTTGAACATAAACAGGAATAGAATCCTATTTGAATAATTGTTCAGTTAAGAAAATTATTAACTTCATTCATAATTTAAAATCGAAAATTCAGTTCGATAATAAATTAAAATAATGTATGAATAAATAATTTTAAATCTTATCCATTCTTCGTTTTAGTCTGAAAATGAAATATATATATTTATATATTTATATATATATATATATATATATATAAATAAAAATATATATATATATATATATATATGTATGTATGTATATAATAACAAAAATCATAAATTAAAATTGTCAATAAAAGCTATTTCAATTTTACTTCAAATTGATTTTAATTACATACTTAAATGTAATCTAAAAAATAATTTCGCATAAAATAAAAATTAAACGACTGAACAAAATAACCAATTACTGAATCACATGGATGGATTCTAAAGGAATTAAAGAATTATATCTGAAGCGAAAGTTTTTCGGTCTAAATAATATGTTTTGTTGCAATTCAAAATGCAATTACAACTGAAGGTGGAAAGAAAAAACATATTCAATATAAATTCTGGAAACTTACTAATAATACTAAACAATACTGATATTAACTTTGGGGTCGATTTAGAATTTAAATAAGTATCGACGTTTCATGAAATTAAGAGTTAATACAATTCACTGATATTCTATGAAAAATTTAAAAATATGTATAGTAAATTACAGTCTAGTTTTATGAATATAATTTTCCAAACAACTGTAGTCCTGTTCGAATATTCATGACATCTTATGAGAATTCAATATAATGTTGAATTTTAAACTTCAGTTGCCAATTTTCTGTTATTCAAATGATCCAGTTGTCACGATTCTTATCTAAATCTACAAATAATTTTATATTTACAAAAGTCAAAATGAATTCATCGATAATAAATATATACTGAAATGAAACGTTGCTGGTCAACTCGTTGAGCACACTGCATTCTCTTCCTCCGTATAAATAAATTTACATAAAAAAATAACAATGACATCACTAGGTGTTTTTTTATTAAACGTTTATTTTTTTTCTTGTTATCATTCACTCGTCCCATTGACTCTATATAAAATGGAGTACACTTTTTCATAACGTCGTATACGTTGTAAACAAAGCGGTTTTACAAATAATGAAATAAAAAAAAAAGTACATATATACATACTGTATTAATTTTTCAGTCACGTACAGGAATAACTTTGCAGATCATAAAATTCCTTACATTTTTCTATCGTCAAAATTGTTTTCTATAAAAAATGTATTTATGCAAGTATAAATGAAAAACCCACACAAAAACACACACACAGAAGCATGGTACTAAAACATATATTATATATTTATGAATGTGTATATTATTTGTTGTATGTTGTAGATACGTAATAATATTTTGTATAGATGCATGCAAAACAAAACGTATAAAACAATATTTTTTTATACCAAACAAATATATTATATTATATACGAAGTACACGTTGACATACACAAAATCACAATTGTTCTGGAATATCTTAACGTGTGTATGATGTTTTTAATTTACTTTAGGACTCTTAACTACACGATAATCTGTATTTTAATTTACAGATACATATTTTGCATTATATATTCCATGTGTATTGTGTATATAAATGTGTCAAATTTAAGTCAGAGATTCAAATAATGTACAGTATATTTGACAGTTAAAAGATTGATTTGAAAGCGATAAAATGTAATGTGTACATAAATTATCAATAAAATTATAAATATATTATAATAATACGTACCATCCTATAGCAAAATAAAATAAATTTATCAATCAAATTTAAAATTTCACATGAAAAAACAAATTGTTCGTTTTTTATTAAATATGTGTTTTTTATTAAATATATAAAAAATCTAAGTCACATATGATTACTATGGTTGAGATTAAACATTATATTTAACTAAACATATCAATATATTTTACTTGCTCCGTGGCACTGCTATTAAATTAGGTGAGATCGCAAAAAAATTGTTTTCGTGACTTTGGAAAACATGTGAGAGTCACTGGTTGAAACTTAATTATCCAACCAACCATTATCCAAAATAATTAGAGGTATTGATTTCACTTCAATTAAAATTGTAATAATTCACTTAAATCTTAATTTTAAATTATGCCAATGGTTGCCAACGATCAGTGATCGAAAACGATAACATTATTTATCTCGTTCAAGCACAATGTAACAAATCCACATATTTTATAAAGTACTGTTTATAAAAATACAAGAAAATCTTCAGTGATATCATTTATAATATTTCAACGTGAAACTTCCAGAAATGTATGATGGTGATTAGTTTTTGATAGTAAAATATGATATTGGATTAATTCCGCAAGGATTAATGTAATACAATTTAAGAACTTGTATTGATAAATAATATAATATACAGAAGAACTTAAATTATTACTATCTTACAATGAAATAATTTTGTTGCGATTGAAAAAAACACCATTAGTATGTATAAATGTTTTATTGTATTAAAAATAGAAAAACCTAACAGGTTATAATTATTCTGAATCGAAACATAAACCGATATAACATTTTTATAGTTTTAATCCTTTATGAATAAATTTCGTTGTCTCCCTCCGAATTCAATGATTTGCGTTTAATTATCAAAATCTAGTGTGATTATGCGATTTTCACTAGCTTATGTTTGTTTTCTTAAAAAAAAAAAAAAAAAAAACTTGACTATTTGTTTATCAATGATTATTAATAACAAATTGTGCAACACACATTTTTTAATTTCAATGGATTATTTACCAACCGTGAACATTTTAGCCATCAAAGAAGAGGGTAAAGGAAAGTAAACGTCTTATTTGCATATCGGCTGTCAGCTCGAAGTCCAAAGAAATTGTTGTCTTCTTCGTGATCTTTGGTCAAAGTAATATAATATAAATAATATAATGCTATGATATTTTGAAATTATGCATCTATGTTTGTTATAGTAAATTCAATCTTCACACGGAAATAGAATGCTCTTCATGTTACGCGTTTATCTACTGTAACGCAAGTGATAAAACTACACGAACGAGCGCGTGATTTGTAAATATAACCGTGTTCACATACGAGTCACGCGGAAAACGATAGAAACTCGTCGTTACCATACATGAACATGGTTCATTTTTACAAGGGACATAGTAATATTATTATGATTTTTATTTGAAATTAATGTTTTGTAAGAGCACACGCGTATAATATGAGAGTAAGTTATTCGGTGAATCGCGAGTAACCTGAAAAGAATGTTTGGTTTTCGAAAACACAACATTTATCGAGTTGTAAAAAGAATGTTTGCAATTTCAAAGAATTTCAATAACACCAAACACTACACCGGAAACCTAACCTAACCGGTAAGAAATTATTATTTTTGCGTTGAAAGTTTTCTGAGCATCCCGCCTGTATGTCTTGTAATATACATAACAAAATCGTACATGTAAACTGCTAATCATCAAATTTAAAAGTGTTTGGAAAACAAAATCATACAAAATTCAACATCGATAGAAAGTAGTCGTTTGTAAATATTATATATATTTCCCGGACAAAAGTAACACCTAAATAATACCCGTCCATATGCATACATATGTATGTATAAATAATTATTTCTTTAAAAACAAATTTAATTTAATTTTCTTCATTCAACAATAAAAAAAAAAAAAAAATAACTCAACTTTTAAATAATATAGAAGTTCCTAGCAATGTCTTTTCATAGAGATTATTATTTTTACTGCTTTTAAATATACAGTGCATATTTTACTCGCTAATATAAACACATTTAACGTTGAAATAAAACTTCATAACATAGTAAATTTTACACGCAAACGAAATAAAAAAATTATAAATTAAAATTTACCCTATCAGTCAATGATATTGTACCGTCTTGATAATGAAATAGTATAAGAAGATTTAAAATGATTATTGAAGAAAACGATTTTGTCCAGATTTTTATAAATTTTGAATAAAATAAAATAGGACCTTAGATAAACTACGGTTGACTAAAACTCACAACATTTTTTCTTCTTTTGCTTTGGCTGTTTTACACGAGTTACGGTTTTGTGTTTCCTCATTGTGAGCCCGTACAACTTTCTATAAAACTTTTAGGTGCGTTAAAACTAAAGTTACGGGGTTAAATCTCAGGGAATACACCACCACGTGTGTATAGTTCCAATATATATTCAGAGAAGACAAACAGCACGGGAAATCCGACTGCATGTGACTTTTGTTCGATCTTAGACGTCCGTTTCACCAAGTTTCACTACGTATCCGCCAGTACCGGGTAAAATCAATTTTTAGGATTTACACGGAAATAAAACTATAGGCCCTATTAATGAATTTAAAATCCCGTTTGAATAATGCGAACAGCCTTTAAAAAACACTGGGTCGCCCTGATATGTATATGAACAGGAAAACTTAAAACTTTTTATTCTATAGTTCAATGAGCCACGAGGATATTGAAACAATTGTTTGGAAACGTGAAGTTTTATATAACTTTTACTGATTTAATATGACCTTCTGTCCTTCCATTTCAATTTGGAACATTCGGTCGATTTGGTTTTTGCGGTACACCCAAAATAATGTAATTACAATGTTCGGTTAATAAATTATTAAAAGTTTTTACTTACCACATTTAATTCAAGAGAATACCAGTGGTACGACTTGGTTTTGTCATCATTTACAAATTTTTATTTCGTAAAAATAAATAATAAATAAATAAATAAATAAATAAATAAATAAATATACATGTATATTCAGAAAAATACTAATTTTGTAATATAATGTGTATTTTGTTTTCTAAATTTATTCATACATTTGTAAATTATTGAAACCCAATGTTCAGTCAAATTCACCTATAATGATCTTTAAGGGACCTAGACAATCAGATCGTTATATTCGGATTATTAAAAGTAACTTGATTTTTTTGAAAAATTGATTTGTTTAACAAATTTTTACAGCATAATTTTATTTTTTAACATTAAATGTACATATTTATAATTTTCAATAAAAGTACAAATTATATTATATAGTATACGTTTACGATTTGTTTGAAAAATAATCCATTATAGCGGTTTGTTTATAATTTGAATAAGACGTTGAATAAGACAAAATTAGAAATATTGTTTAATGCCATTGATACTTCTGTGCGTATTTATATCACTGTTAACCGAAACAAAAGTACGCACCTGATCAATATAAAAATACATTTCCGAAATAGACGTACTTTATATATGATGTTTTCACTCTCTTCATCAGCTTGTTTACTTTCATCTTCATGAGCAGTCAAAATAGACTTGACAATTTATTCTGCATTTGGTTCTTCGTTGGTCAAAAGAGCATCGTCAACATCCGCACGAGACACATTATCTGTTACAGATAAAATTAAGAATTATCGCTTTAAACGAAATCAAATACACTGTACAGTGTACATGTATTATTAATCGCTATAAGTGATTATTAAAACCAATATTCATTTCAAAATAACATCGCTATATCTCGATTACCGTTTTAGCCGATATTGTTATATACGAATAAAACTTCTACACATAACATATAAAACCAAACACATATATTGCTTGGAATCGTTTTACCCAGAATATCGTTATATCCATCATCGTAATAAGTGAATTTGACTATATATATATATATATATATATATATATATATAAGACTTTTAATTTAATCTTTCAAGAATTGACCACAAATAAACCAAACCAATAATGTGTTGCTCTAAACATAAAGATTTTATTTATTATTACATAATAATATTTATATTATATACAGAACTTACCTAAACATAAAGAAACGACAATAAATGTTTGTTATTTAATAAGATGTCAATTCCTAAACTACTAACTAGGTATTACATATTTCTTATTACATTTAATTTATGTTATCATAACTTACTTAATACTTATCATTAATATTGTTATCACTTATCACCTTATAACCACATTAACCGTGCAGAGCGCGGTATAATACAATTTAAAGAATGTGGTATATTATATTCTTTACATCTCCCCCACCAGGGCAGACAATTTTCCGTTAAATTTTCGTCTCTTAGTCAAGTAACAAGTTCAACTGGTTCTACTCCATCCATTGTAGAAGCCGGACTAAGTTTCGTTATATGGAAATTATTCGATTCCGATTTTTTGTGACCTGTGTTAATCCTATAGATTGAATTTGATATCCTATCTATAATCTTGTACGGTCCAATCCTCAGTTCATCCAGTTTTCTCCTGTTCAGTTTGTTTCCATTTTCCACATACACCATATCTCCTACGTTGAATTCCATGTCTTTTCGATTTTTATCAAATAGCTTTTTGTTATAATCATGTGATTTTATTGTATTCTTATATGCTATTTTCCTATCACATATCCAATCCATTTCTGTTTTTTTTCCTTCTTTTAATTCATGTGGCAATATCGAAACATCTGTACCATATAATAAATATCTTGGCGCAAACCCCGTAACTGAATGATCAGTATCATTATACCTATTTACACATTCTTGTGCTATTGTTGTCCAAGCTAATTTTTTTTTTTTTTTTTCATTGATTTTACATCGAATTTTGTTTACGAGTGTTTGATTAAGTCTTTCATTTATGCCATTTGAGAAAGGGGTATTTATAGCAGTAAAAACCATCTGTATCGACTTTTCACTCAAAAAACGTTTAAATTCTTTTGAATTAATTCCCGGATATTGATCGGTGAGAAGGATACCTATTTCATCTGCGTCTACTATATTGTTGATTAATTTTACAAAATCATCCGCACTCTGTGTTTTTGATGTTAAAATGAATGCATATCTTGTGAAATGATCTACTAGTAGGTGTAGATATTTTTTTTTAGAGTTCGAACCTCCAAACCCGCCAATCGTGTCTATTGAGACTATCTCAAAAGGCTTTCTAGCTGGACCTAGATGAGACATTAAACCAAATTTGTCATTTCCTCTTGACTTGTTTTTTATACATATCCCACAGTTTTTACAAAATTGTATTATGTTCTTTGTCAAGTTTTTCGCTGTGTATACTGTACCAATCTTCTTTTGCATTTGTTTAATACCAATATGGCATAAGTTTTCATGTATATTCTTTATGAGTTTAATGCTGAACTCCTCTGATAACATTATTTTGTTTTTTTTTTTTTTACACTTCTTAAAATATACATTTTTTTCTTTTATCAGCTTGTTTTTTTTGTTTCTTACCTCTTCATTATTTTTTTGGTCTGTTAGAATATCATCCAGTTTTATTAGATTTACTATTTTCAATTGTTCTTCTTTATTTTCATTTGTCTCCAACACTGGGTTTCTGCTTAGGCAATCTGCCTCCAAATTGTTCTTCCCTGGAGCATATTTAATTTGAAAGTCATATTGTGATAGATAGTAGGTGAAATCTCCTAGCTCTTCATCAGTCCTAGATTTAATGTTCATGTTCTCTAATGGTTTGTGATCGGAATATACTGTAAATGATTTACCTATAAGCCAGTATTGCCAGTATCTTACTGCTTCTTTGATAGCTAAACATTCCAAGTATATTGCTTTCTTTTTTTTTTGGGCTGCATTTAGTTTTTTCGAGAAGTATGCCACCGGTTTTTCTTTTCCATTAAGCTGTGTTTGTTTGAGAATGGCTCCAACACCTTCCAAGGATGCATCCGTGTAAATCTTGATTGGTAAATCTTTATCAAAAATTTCTAAAATTGGTTGTGTGCACAGTAGTTTTTTTATATTTTCAAAAGCTTTTTGACACTCTATCGACCAGATAAATCTTTGGTTTTTTTTAAGTAAATTGTGCAATGGATTTAGGATAATTGCACTGTTTGGTATGTATTCATGATAAAAATTTATTTTTCCCAGAAGCTGTCTTATATTTTTTTGAGTTTTTGGAACAGGAAAATTATTTATTGAAACTAGATTATCTTTTACAGGCCTGATAGAGTTATTCTGTATAACATGACCAAGATATTTCACCGAGTCTGTTGCAAATGTGCATTTTGTAAATTTTAATCTGAAACCTTCAGTCTGTATTGCCTTTAATAACTGTGTTAAGTGACTAATGTGGTCATAAAAATTCTTAGAAAATATAAGAATATCATCAATATAGTTAACAGCAAATTCTGTAAGTTTATATTTCCTCAATATTGTACTTAAGACTCTCTGAAAAATTGCAGGTGATGTTTTTAAACCAAACGGCAGACAAGTCCATTGAAAATGTCCTTCCTGTGTCACGAACGCAGTCTTTTTTCTATCCTCCATTCTGAGTGGAATAGACCAAAATGCAGAATTTATATCTAATGTCGAAAAGTAATTGCAGTTCCTTGTCTTTATCACTAGGTCATCAATCAGTGGGAATGGTTGTGCTTGAGGTACTACTATTTTGTTCAAGTCTCTGAAATCTATGCATAGTCTGGTTCTTTTCTTATCCTCTTTCTTAAATGCTAATGTTACTGGTGCAGCAAATGGACTGTAAGATACTTCAATGAGTTTTTTTTCAAGTAATTTTGATATTTGTTCTTCTATCTCATTTTTGTCCTCTACGGAGCATCTATAAGGTCTTTTACTACAGTATTTGTCAACTGTTAAATCAATATGTGCCTCATATTCTCTCACTGTACCAACGTCATATTTATCATTTGCAAAAATTGACTTGTTATTTTCAATTAGTTTATTTATTTCATATTTTTGATTGTTAGTTAAATAATCTATCTTAGTTTGGAAGTTATTTTCCTTTATATTTGTAATTTTAGTATTTTTTTTGTCTTCAATTTTATTTTTTTTATTTAAATTATTGTTGTTTTGAGTTATTTTTAGATGTTCGTTCTGAATAAGTTTGAATTTTTTTATAATATCTAAGCCTATCAAGAAGTCATATTTGAAATTTTCTTCATCTATGATGTGAACATCTACTTTTTCTTCAATTTCATAAATTTTAATTTTTATGTTTGTCAAACCATTTGTTTTTTTAACACCATTAATTGTTCTTAAGTTTGCATTTTTTATATTTTTCATTTTTCTGTATTTTATTTTTAATAATTTAGAATTTATTAATGAAACATTAGACCCAGAGTCATATATCCCAAATATTTCTAATTTATTATCTAATAGCAGTTTGACTTTAATTAATGGTGTAACAATTAGTTTTTTTGATCTGTATCATTTAATTCAGCTTCAACTACTGAATTATTTACATGCTTGATGTAATTTTTTTTTTCTCTATCATTTTCTCTTGTGTTGAACCAACATACCGATTCAGGGTGGTAACGAGTGCCTTTATTAAGTTTTTCACAATTTTTACATGGTTTTTTTTCTTCATTTTTTTCTTTATTGTTCATGCTTAGAATCTTTTTTTTCTCAAAAAAACTTTTTTTTTTTATTACCATGTGTTCATAGTTGCTGATCTCACTAAACAAATCCACAGTGTCTTTTAATACCTCTCTATCAATTCTATTAAGTATAAACTCTGGTAAACCAGCTGCAATAAGATCTATCAAGGTACCTGAATCAATTGTTCTTCTCATATCCAACAAAAGCTTTTCTTTTTTTATTGCATAGTCCAGTAACGAACCATCTCTGTATTTGTATAATAATGCATAAGTTACTGGGTTCCAACCTTTACTTGAAAATGTTTCACAAAATTTGTTCTTCCAAATTTTCCATTCTGAGTCGCCTGTTAATTTTATTATCATAGAGCTATACCAATCTGTACAAGATTTATCCATAAATAATCTGAGAATTTCAATTTTTTTGTGATCCTCATTAACATCAAAGCGAATGCATTCTTTTTCAAAATTATTTATCCAATGCCTTGCATTTAAATCTTTGCTTGTAAATTTTTCAAGCACAAATTTTTCTGAAATGTTCTTTAAATTTTGATCTCTAGGTACCTGTGCGTTTCCAACTAATGTCTCTAATAGTTTTAAGGTATTTAAATTTAAAGCATTTAAACTATCTTTTTCTTCTTGAATCATAGTGTTGGCAGGTTTACTTGTTATTTCTTCTAAGCACTGGTTTGCGAATAACATGTTATCATAATCATCCATGTAAACTTTTTTTAATTCCTCAGTTAGTGGTATCCAAACTTTTCTAAATTGGTGTCTTTTTTTTAATGAGCTTTTCACCATATTATAAATAGTAGTTGTACTCACCTCTTTATGGAAACTTATCTGTTGTAGTTCTTCCGGTATAGCATATGTTTCTTTAGCTTCAGTGGTAATCGAGGTTATGGTCATCAAATTTGATTTTCCATCGCTTGATGGTTTAACCATAAATTCAAATTGTAGCTTCTTCATATTGTTTAAACGAAATTGTCGTTTTATAAGACTTTTAATTTAATCTTTCAAGAATTGACCACAAATAAACCAAACCAATAATGTGTTGCTCTAAACATAAAGATTTTATTTATTATTACATAATAATATTTATATTATATACAGAACTTACCTAAACATAAAGAAACGACAATAAATGTTTGTTATTTAATAAGATGTCAATTCCTAAACTACTAACTAGGTATTACATATTTCTTATTACATTTAATTTATGTTATCATAACTTACTTAATACTTATCATTAATATTGTTATCACTTATCACCTTATAACCACATTAACCGTGCAGAGCGCGGTATAATACAATTTAAAGAATGTGGTATATTATATTCTTTACATATATATATATATATATATATATATATATATATATATCATCACCGCTTCATGACTCTGTAAGTTTTCGCAACCTCTGTCAATACTCTCCAACTTGCACGATCCTGGACCACCTCTTCCCAGTCCATAACTTTTAACCTTTCTAGGTCTTGTTTCACACCATCTATCCAACGTTTTTTTGGCCTCCCCTTTGGTCTCTTCCCTACTGGTTGCCAATCCATGGTTGCTCTGGGTTTGCTTGTTGCTTATATCCGTTTTACATGCCCGCACCATTTTACCCTTTGTCCTTTTACATGACTTGTTATCTCAGGTATTTTTGTCATTTCCTTTAATTCTCTATTTTTCTTTCTACGGTAGAAATTCACTACATCATCATAATTATCGTATATTATACGGGTCCACAAATTGTTTTTAAAACTTTGTTTTCAAAAGTCCTTAGTCTTTGTTCGACTCATGTTGTTATGGGTCATACTTCGTATGCGATTGTGGGTTTTACTATCGCCGTATAGAGACGTGCTTTTGTGCCTTAAGAGAAGATCTTCGATTCAAAGTATTCAATTAGAGCAAAGTACGCTCTTTCCCCTTTATTAATTTGATTGTAAATTTCACTATACTAATCATTGTTTCTAGCGATTGTTGCGCCAAGGTATTTGAAACTTCGAGTTTTTTTTGAATACTTAGTCCTCTATTGTAAGGTTTTTATCTACACTGTTCTCCATTTCCATACCTACGATATCCTCTTCATTTATCGTTAGCCCTATCCTGTTGGCTTCGTTTATCAGTGATGTTGTGTTTTGTACATCTGAATCTCTACCTTCACCTAGAATGTTTATACAGTCTGAAAATCCTAGGACGTCCAATACAATAATTACATCTATTTCGATTCCACGGTTGTTTATTTGTACGCTACGTATCACTTTTTCGAGAGCAATGTTGGAAAGTAGTAGCGGGAGCGCATCGCCCTGTTTTAGCCCAGACAGTAGGTACATCAAACTCGTCTGATAGAGTGTTGTCCACTTTTACCTGGTGGCTGGTACCGTGTGCCATTCATGCACATTGTTGTCAGTGAGATACATTTTTTGGGGAATCCAAACTTATACGTCATTATGTAGTACAGGCTGTCAACGTGAATACTATCGTATGCTTTCTTGAAACCTACGAATATCTGCCAGAGATTTGACATGAACTCATGTTTTTTTTCCCATTAATTGTCCGATAATTGATAGTTGATCAATTGTGGATGTATCTTTTCGGAATCCACACTGGTAAGCCTCTATACACTCCTCTGTTATAAGTGACAGTATTCCTAAAAGTATTTTGGAAAATATTTAATATGTCGTGTTCAATAAGGCTATCCCTCTGTAACTGTTACATATCACCTTGTTTCCTTTTTCGTAGAGAGGTATAATTATGGCTTTTTTCCATTCGTCTGGCAGTTTTTCTTCGTCCCATATCTGCTTGCATATTATATGTGTTGCTCCGCGTTATCTTTTACCTCCTAGTTAATATATTATATATATATTCATTTAAAACTACTCCACCGCTTCTTATGTCAAAAAAATAATTGAAAATTACAAAATATAATTATTGTTCTTTTATTTATTCAATTGAAATGGAAATATTTCATCCAATGATGTTTTTATTTTATATAAAAATTATAAAAAATTAAACTGAACTAAAAATTAAATTAAATATACTCGAATCAAATTATGACTTTTTAATATTTTCGTCGAACTGTTGAAGTTAATATTTTGAAGTCTGAAAAATATGTTTGTACTATAAATTAAAAACTATCATTTATTTTATGAGTACATAGGTAATTACTATCATACCTAAATTATTTTAAGTAATTTTGTTTAATCAATTCTAGATGATTAATGAAAATTAATTAATGTAAAATTACCATTTTATATACACACATGAAAAACCTGATTAAAGAATTTACGAGCACAGAATTTTAGTCCGTATTTTCAGGGTCTCATTAAATCCTTTCGTTTCCAAACGTAACAAGTCGGGTGGTCAATCGAGTCACACTGTGATCTAGTATACACAATGCAATGTGTGTTTTTTTCAAAAACATATCGCGTAACCTATGTGTGTGTGTGTGTGTGTGTGTGTGTGTGTGTGTGTTTGTGTGTGTGTGTGTGTGTGTGTGTGTGTGTGTGTGTGTGTGTGTGTGTGTGTGTGTGTGTGTGTGTGTGTGTGTGTGTGTGTGTGTGTGTGTATCATCGTAATGACGAGTAAACCTTTGTAAAACCATCGCTTTTATTGTTTGTCACATACGTTGGTTACTAGCGGAACATGTGAAACGCACGTGAGAGAGTTACAATAATTATTATTTTCAATTTATATTGGTATTCAGTCTCGGTCATTAGTGAGATACGATTAACGAAGAAAAACATTAAATTAATCTTCCGCTAATTGTCGCATTTTCGTTCACCAACCAACTGCGGAACGTAACTTTTAATCTCGCTGAAGTTACTTCACGGATAATAATTATTTGCTAATGATTAGAAACTGAGTTGAAATCTATTTTCTGTTTTGAAAATTAACAATAAGTGCTCAGGAAAATATTATGGGTATTGGTGATTATGAGAATAACTGAGTATCAATTTCTTCATATGCACAACATGAGTCAGATTTCTCGTTGAGGAGGGCTAAATTGTCTTCAAAAACTTTCGAAAACTTTTTCGAAGTTAAGAATTTAATTGAAATATTAAATTAAACAAAAACCTAATGTTTTTAAAGAATGAAATATACTTGTTTTTAACTTAAACTGTATCATGTTCACCAAATGATGTTGTAAATTATAATTTTATATAGTAAGAATCACGTGTATTGTTGGAATGGAATTTTCGTGTGATACATAAAATAATGTAAACTATATATTATATTTTGTTACATAATCTATGGAGAAAAGCTTAAAGATTATATTTAATATAAAAAAATGTAAGGAAAGACATCGGAAAATTTAAAGAAGCTATGCTCTTCAACTATTGATGTCCTGCAATTTATTACAGTAAAGTATTAAATATTTTCAAAGATCAAATTATAGTCTATTTAAAAGAAAATAACTAAAACGTTTTCACTGCATTTCACTACTCGTGTAGCATGATATATTAAAATAAAAAATTCATCATTTTAAATTACAAAATACATTTACTTTGGTTACACAAATATAATATATGTATATCTGTATATATTTTATTTGTAATATTGATACTATTTTTTGTTTCGTAATATTATGTGGATTGCACAAATCATTAATATTTAATTGCAATATAATGCTCTTATTCAAACATAAGTTTTATTAAGTGTGATGAACTATTTATACTTTGGTGGATGAAAGGTACTTACGTTTAATAATTCCGATGCATTGCAATATTTTTTACAACATCATAAATATGTTGTCATCAAAAAATAATATAATTATAAGACATAAAAAAAAACAATCTTCGACCTTTGGTTAATTTTAATAAAATTGAAACGTGATATTTTTTTTGAATTCATAGTATTTTTAAATGTACTGCACAGTATACATATAAATAAAATGCCATGAAAAAATTAATATACAAACTTCAGATTGTTTGGACAAGACGGGCATTTAAGTTTCTAACTTCACGCCTAATTTCGATCCACTTTACAAACAAATAATTATAAATATATGTAAACCACACTAAAATAGGAATAGTATAAAGTTTGAGAACCATCAAATAGTCATTGTTTTATTGAGCGATCTTTTGAACCTCTCCAGAAGAAAACTTTTATTAAACGTGTTTAAAATAGAATTACAAATAATAAGTTTAAATAATAAACTGGAAAAGAGCGTGCTGAAATAATATTCATAATTTAACCTTATCGCTTATCGTTAATATTCATTGTTATTACCATATTCTTCCAGGCTCAATGTTTTCACTTTGCTTGTTAAAAACTATTGTTTCAAAATAATATCTTCCCAACTTGTTCATACTTATAACATCTTAGCAAAATAAATACACGTTAAGCAAGTAAACAACATACCAAAATATAACATAAATTTACATAAAATCCTTTCAAAATATATTCCAAAAGTTTTAATTGTAGCATATAGTGATACCTTATAATATGAAAAAATCTATACTATGTATATGTTTATTGTATGCATTTGACTATTTTTGCAAAAACAAAAACTGGAGATAAGTACACATAAATATTCAAAATATAAAACTTCATAAAAGAGCTAAAAATAATCAATTTTTTATGACTCAAGTTAAGAAAGTTATCTGATGAACTTTTTTTTCGTTATTAAAGGTGATAAACATAAAGGATATTTTGCATATTAATTTTGTTTTCAATGTTTCAGTTTTTCTCTAAGTTTAAAGATAATCTTGTACAAAATAATACAATTTATAACCACACAACTTTTTATGATTTATGATTTTAAAATAATCAATTCAATAATTTTCAATTCTTAAGAAGATAAAAATTGTATTTGATTCAATTATAAAATATTGTTAAATCACAAAAAACCTAGTAGATAACTAAGATTTGAATTTCAACTCTATACACTAATTAATATGTAAATGAAGTACAATTCATATAAATGTTAAATCTAAAAATCAAGCACGAGTTTACGTAAAAACAATTACCTTTGGAATAATAATTTTATTATAAAAACAGAAGGTACTTCACACCATAAGATATTCTTCAATCGTTAATAAAATAATGGTTAAGGTTGTATTGAGTTTTAAGGAAACATTATTGTACATTATTTTGATAGTAAAACAATTCTGAGAAAACCTTTAGTATAAAATATACTGTTTATATATTTTGCCATTTTTAGTCTTATTGTCAGTACGATTTTTTTCCATCAAAACCATTCAAAATATTTTTTAACACAGGAGACATTTGTTTAACAAAATTTTCAATAATATATTGTTTTATCTGTATCCAAAAATCCATAATGATTATTGGGATCAATAATTTTTCATGCACATTTTAATATGAAAATTGGTATAAACCCTGTCAAAAATGTATATTCCGAAATAGATTATTTACTTCTTATGGTCAATTAAGGAGAGAGACCACAATTTGCTTTGTCATTCTTTTGAAAAACGAATAAAGTAAATACTTGTTTATCATTAATTAATATTAACTTTCCGAGAAACCCAGTTAAACTATTGGCTGCGGTGATATCATAATAGTTTAAACAAAAAATGTGTGTGCAACATTTTTTAATCGTCAATTATTGTTTTTGTGAATATCGTAACAGTTTCAAAATGTTCTGCTAACTGCACTTTTTGTATGCATTGTTGCACAAATCATACGCGTTTTCAGAGATAATGGACACTAGATGTAAAATATACTGACAATACAATTAGCTTGGTGTTTTTACACATTGAACACAAAACTCTCAAGTTCTTTGTATTTATCTGAAACAGGAATATTGTCTACGACACATTTTAAACGTCTAACATCATATATTAACTCACCTCTCAGCTTTAAAAACTATAAAAGATTTTCATTCAAAATTTAAGAGGATGCAAAACTTAATTGGACTTCAATTTTAAGAAATTATGATTTTCACATACTTTGGTGATTGGTATTTGCTTGGCTCCTAAATATGCAATAGACTTTTCTTGAATTTTCCCGAATTTCCAAATTTTGTTTTCAATTGAACTAGATTATATCTGATGAAGTTATTTTATTATTTTTTCTTTTCTCTATAAAGCCAATACTATTCAAATGTGTACGTTTATTTTCCGTAAATAAACTTTAACATTAGAAGTCTTGTGATAAATAAACTTAAGTATAGGTTTACATATGTTATATTTTCTGATCTGTATTCTTTTAAAATCAATTGAAAGATATCTTAAAACTCATCATGTATATAATACATACAACGTGTCACAAATAGTTCTACAAATGCAAAAACTTCGATCCTATTGAGTATTTTTAAAATTTTTTATTTTATTTGATGACATAATGGAAATATCGAAAAAAAGAGAATTTAATTTTAAAATAAATGTTAGTGCTTAACATTTGAATAAAAAAATCGTCCACTAATTTCCCACAATTTTTTTAAGTTTTCTTCGAATTATAATTTTAATAAATATCGGTAATTTCCTATCTAATATTTCCAAGACAAGTTGATAGATTTCAGTATCACTAATTTTTTGACATTGCCGTTTGAGATAACTTTTTGATATGATTGTACATAACATTATATTAATTTTGTATACTAAAAAGTTTGAACAATTTTAATAAATCAATCACGTTACTTTAATAAGACATTTTACCATAATTTTTAAAATTTAGTTTAGAAAATGACTTTTTTAATATTTTTTAAACTGTAAAATACAATTTTTAAAATTTTCAAATTTTGCCTCTGAAAATAAAAAAAACATATTTTTAGGCATTGCGTTAAAATCAACCATCATTTGTAGCGTAGTAATTTTTTACTCATTAAAAAAAAAAAAAAAAAAAATGTATATATATATATATATATATATATATATATATATATATATATATATATATATATATATATATATATTGTATTGGACAAAAGTTAAAGCATTTGTCAAATAACCATGGGACACACTGTATACATAGACCTTTTTCATGTAACACATTTGCGAAAACCCTATAGTACTTTTTTTGATTTTTTCGTAAAGTTATTCCAAAGATTCGGCGAGTGTCCTCATGGAGCCCATTTTTCAATTTTTAGTCTTGGATATAACGGCCCAAAAAATATTTTATTTTTCTAAAGACACTTTGTTTCGAAAAACTTCTCGAGTGCCTCAAATTCATCCGTTTTTGTACTTTTGGCGGAGCTAAGGGAGGGCATCATATACTATATTGAAATGATACAATTTTTCGATGAAACATCTGAAAATTTTCATGATTTTTACAATCTGATTGAAGTAACTAGTTGTCATATAAGTGCCTAACTTTTTCCCGAATTTTGATTATATAAAGAGAGAAGCTGGGTGAGCTCCCACTGTATTTCAATAACTAAGCTCCTTGACAAGGCATATAAATAATTTCAAAATTTTTATTTTTTTCTAACAGAGCTGTTTTAAGGGCAGTCCCCCAAAATGTTATTTCCGTTTTCTTTCCCTCATTTTTTTTTCTAAGAAATAAACGTTCGAGAAATATTGACAGCCTAAATAAAAATGTTTAAATAAATATTTGATTCTCAGGCATAACTTACTGCCTTTTTGGAACCTTATTCGTCTAGTACATTTTAAAAAGGTTAGCCAAAAGTTGAATGTAATGTGAAAATAATTACATTCACATTTAAGATACATTTCAAAATTCGTAAGTCAGCATTTATTTTTATTTGCATTCAATATTAAAATGTTTACCAAAATCGTAAATTATAAGTAAATAAGCAGTATTTTTCTTAAAATTCTCATACAATATAAAACCATAGCAGAAATATTCTGTTACCAATATATCCACCACATATATTCCCATCTATAGTTTCATAAGTTTCTAAATTTCATAGTGATTGATTAAATACATTATTTTTTACACACGTTTAATTTTGGTATTAAGGATCAAATAACTCTGTTTACATAAAGTTTCAAATTTATTTTCATTTGTATTTCATAGAAATCTTAATTCTTTGTGATGAGATTTGAAATTTGTATTGGCACAAGCTTTTTCATAAAAAGAATTTGCTATATTTTCATTTTCATATTAATCGATTGCGATAATTTGTTTGATATAAACTTAAAGAGGCAAAACATTAAAATTATTATCTGATATTCACTCAGAATCGTTTTTGTGAAACCAATAATTCATTGTTGATATCAAATTTTAAATATAGTTGGTACAACACGTATCATTCGTCAATCGTAAAAATCGCTCATCTAAGGTTTTTTACATCTAACTTAATTATATATTACCAATACTGAAAAATATACAATATTATGCATTATATTATGAAAGATAATCATTCCCGTTTTCATTTTGATGTTTAAATTTGTATGATTAAGTAAATAATTTAAGAAATACAGTGTTTTATTTATAGAATAGTAGTGTGGAATAGCGAAGTATTTGTATTATGAAAAATAACTATAGATAATGAGAGTCTAAAATCGAATAAAAAAAAAAAAAAAAAAACATCATAATAATGATGGGAGTACTGATATTTTTATATCGATAAGTAGGTATGTAAATAGTATTATGTCCAATAACTGGGTGCTCAAATTTACTATACAAATTATTATAGTTTAAATATACTTCATAACTAACATAAAGTATGTAATAAAATAGAACATTCAGAGGATAGACCAATTCACTTGAATTCCCATGGGCTTACAATATTGTGATCGTATTTCGTCAATTGTGATTGTATCGATTTTCGAACGCCAAATATAAAAATATAAACAAAAATGCGTGGGGAGAATTATTAAAAATTACACTAGATTATAATATCTGACGGAATAACGGAGGCGTCTTTTACTATAGTAATATTGTTCGATGATACAATATTTTCACTCATTAGTCACGGAACAAAAATGTAATATTTGAAACGAAATCAGTATTTACTACTAAATATTATAAAGCAGTTTCTGAGGATGAGTAGACAATTTTGAAAATCCGTGTGGATTCAAAAAATAAATAAAGAAATCTGTGCCAAGTTTTTAGTATTTTTAATTTATTTAAATTAATTATTATTTTTTTTTTTTATTATATAATTTCGTTAAATTATTATAGGTTGTTATGTAAATAAACAATTAAACGTGAGTAATCATCCAAATAAAAATAGTTATGAATCTGAAATTCCGTAAAATCTTGGTTCTGAATTCCCTAAATTTTTAAAAAGAAAAAATTAAATACCCAATATTGACTGAGAAAATGAGCGTAGAATGGTAAGAAAAATCATCCTGCATATTACAGATAAGTTTGTTATTGATAATGACAATTATTTTCATTCGTCTGTTAAACAGTTGACAAAATTTTTGGCAGGCCCCTGAAGCTTGCGAGTCGTAGCACAAAAACGTTACCTAACAACCAAGGACGTGTGATTGTGATTTTTCTAGTAATTTTTCGCGTAGATACTACGTGATTACGCAGTTCCGACCACCGATCAAACGTCTGTGATATAAACAGAAATTTACACGCCCGGTTATCATAGTTTTATGTACTCTTAACGCCTACCAATCACTGTGTTTCATAATTTGAGCATCTGGGACGACGACACGGCCCACGGTCGTACGTCTCTTCACACCCGCCACGACTGTCTCGCACCCATTGCAGTCAGAGTATGTTATTGCGATAGGCTGATTCTGACGGGTGAGACACGTTTCCGTCAAAAATATACCTTTCCATTTTCCACCGACACACTTTCTGCCAAACAAAATTAAGACTATTACTCAAATAATATTGATTAATAATCAAGTCTTAAATTGTGTTATTTTTAATATGAGTAACAGTGAGCATCGTATACATGGCTCAGGCACTAAAATGTAATTTTGTATTTGCTAGATTGCGATTAGCCCGATGCATTAAGTAACATTGATTTATAATGTACAATCGTTGATAGTGAAAACAACACAGAAAGGAACGTTAGGAACTAAATAAAAACCCACTTCAAGTAATTGAAAGACATTTAAAAAATATTTTCAACATGTATGTAACTGTTACAAAACTATGAGTTATGATTATCATAGATTTTCGTATCTGTATGGTATCCATATTGCGTTGTATAACCTTTTAAGCCGGTTGGCACCTACAGTCAACTTTATCATTGTTATCGTAATTTTTCTAAATTCACGACAAGAAAATATAAAATAAAATCTAACTAGTATTTAGTTGTGTTTGTTCCGCCATACATCGACCTATACTATCGAGTATTCGTATTTTCGAGTGTATAATATTATTCATAGATTTTTAATTTATTAAATAAATTTATTCTATCTGTGATGTTTTTATTATCAACGATAGTACCACTACAATTTTGTTTGGCGGAAAAGGGAAAGGTGTATTTTTGGCGGAAATCGGCGATGCCCGTTTCTGACAACGTCAACAACGACGACAGTTTTTGACTGGTAGCAAGAAAATTTAAATTAAAATTCCATAAAGTTTACTGTTTTCTTCATCGTTTGTGACTTTAATTTCGCATAAACACTTTCTAAACGATGTACGTACACACTTAATCTAAACTCGGTACTCCGAATATTGTATTTTTAATTTGTACTGAAGAAGATTTCGATTGTTCGTTATAGTTTCATCATCAGAGGTATAGTTCTGTTCTATATGTACGAAGCCTTTGGATGCAACATTACGATTAATATCCACTAAATACAAAAAGTAATATCGCAAATACTTCTAGTTTTATAATTACTTTAGTTGCAATCCACAATAAGTGAATGAAAATTATTCGTTTATCCATAGTATTTAGGAAAAACTTGTTCAATTAATGTTAGTAAAATAATTAAAGATCAATTTTTTTATTCGTTTTATTGTATTTATTCACGAGTTAAAAAAATGGTATCAATATTATTAATGTGATAGGATTTTAAAATAAAATGTATTCTTACTGGACGTTATGATCAAGGAATTTTGCAACTAAATAAAAAATTAATTATCTGCATCCGACTTTGACTCAATATTTATAATCGTCCATACAAAAAATACTTGATGAAAACAAATTTTAATTATAGTTTAACAATTATTAAAGTTCTATCAAAGAATGATATTATGTCCACGATATTTATTTAATATATGAATTAATACAACTTAATATTTATGTTAAATTCTAATAATATAATTTCAATTATATAATTTAAAATAATAAAACTCACTATTTCGGAAATTTTATTATTGCCTTATTTGATTATATTATATCCATAAAACATTTTGCGAATATATTCTGTTAACAACAAAATTAAAAATAATATTTTATAAATATAAATTAATCATATTTGACGCATGCCTGCTATGTCACAAAAGGAACTATTTTAGTCAAGTATCTTACACATGTATTATTTATGTTGATTGTTTTTCAAAAATATGTGGTAAAAGAACACATAATTAATACATCAAGGACACCAATAACGTAGATACGAATATTTTAATGTTAAAATTTTTTTCAAAGATAACAATAGTGAACTGAGACGAGTTTGTTTATAACCGCAATGGTAACAACATCTGAATTTTAATCGATGCTAATGAAATGGCATTAATATTAAAAGAAAGATTATACCTTGGCTACAAATTTTTTAGTAATTTTCAAAAGGTTTTACAATTATTCATGGTACGAAAAATATTTGCACTAGTCATTACAATCAACACTTTTATAAAAAAAACGTAGGTACTCAAATATAGGGGAAAAAACAAAAAAAATCTATTATATAATACCTAACAGACATAAAAAAATATGTCATATAATTGAGTTAAAAACCATGTAATCCTGATTTATATAAAAGAAAAAGCCATCTTACAGATGTTTTATCATTATCCTCTAATACATCTTCCAATTTTATGACGACACTATTTAATTTTTAAAATTTTTTTTTTTTTCACAGAGTTGTTTCAAATGCCCTCCTGAGTCTCATCACGTCACCTAATTTTTCGTTTTTTTTCATCTGAGGGTAGGGAAGAGGATATTTATTAAAAGCTACGATCTTTTAGCGTGTTATTTAAATAATTTAACGATTTTTGTTCACAACATTCTATCAAATATTCCTCTGAGTGGTCTATTATTTACAATTTTCGTCATTTCATTTCATCATTTACGCACTCTGTCATAAATGAACACTGGTCGATATATACTTTACAAAATATTATAATAGTTTTAATATTATTATAGTTGTATATAAACACTAATCATTTCATCCTTACACAACGAATAACTCAATTATGTAAATTTCGTTATCGAAAAATAGTAAAAATAAATGGGCCACCACAAAATAAAACTCTGAAAGTGGTATATCAAGGGGTTATGACTTAAGTCGTTTTAAATATTCATAAATAAAATTTAATTATACAAATCATATTTATAATAATTCTAGAATCTTTAGAATTATTTGTAAATATTATTATTATCATGAAAATAATAATAATTATTATTATTATTAATTTATTTTTTTATTTATTATACAGGTACTACTACTATTTATCACTTGATTAACTATAAATATTGACTATATTTTTTTTCTACTTAAAAACACAAATATGTCAATTGATATAAAAATTCTAATTAAAAAAATAAAAAAATATGCATGGGTGAAGCCGAGTAATGCATCTAGTAAATTTATAAATAGAAAATCACGTGATATATTTCAGTTTATGATTATAATTTATAATATATAGTAAAACTCGCTTAAGACGCATCCGTTTAAGATGCTATCCCGCATAAGACGCTGTTTTCCGTCGGTCCCTAGACATTTCCTATACTAGTGAATTTAAAAATTAAGACGCTCGATTTTTCTTTGTCTAATCGGGTAAGACACTCTTGTGTTAAGAAAATTATGATCAATTTTAGCAATTGTGGGAAAATAAAAACAGAAAATTTTCATATTTTCGTGTGTCTATAGTTTAACTTTACGGCTATACCTTTTTTTTTTTTCAATAACTTTTCTAGCCGTTCTACAGCATTTTATCGTATTAGCAAATTGAGTAAATGAAATTCATTAGCAAGTGTACAATTATACAGAAAACTTTCTTGCTGAAACACATTGTCAAAATCCTAAGCAAACAAAAACAGACATTTATTTTTTATAATGTGTAATAAAATATTACGTTATATTGTATATCAAATTATTTTTATTATTTAATCAGTTTAACAATCGTCATATTTGGTATACCACTTGTTTTGTTTTGATTATTAAGTGTTTACTTACTATTAATTCAATCTTCTACTGTATTGAAATTTAGCCTGTTTAACTGACAATATTTCAAATTTCAAATTCTAAATTAAGAAAATTAATTATTGGTTTTACAATAATGATTAAAATTTGTACTTTTTTTTTTGCTTGGAACTAATGTTTTAAGCAACACACTTTTGTTTAAAAATGCCTTTCAGTCCATTTAGGTATTCAAAATCGAATTGAAAAGACGAATTAAAAAGTATCAATTATACAAATTGAGTGTCAGAAAACTGTATTATCAGTGATTTGGACATGAACTGGACTAACTACAACTTCCAAAATCCTCTCAAATATGTTTGTTCATATAGAATCATGGTTTTTACATAGCTACTCCAGTAATAACTTTTCGGATGGTTATTTGATATATAGACTTGTACAACTTATTCACAACCCACACTTACGATAATTGCTGTTTCATAAATAGGTGACTTGTTTTTCAACGTTTTCATGCTGTTTTCTTGGCTTAAACAAGATACGTTTCACAGAGTGTCATTTGATATTAATTCATATTACGATTTATGATATTGTCTCAAATAAAAAATAAAGATAAATTCGATAACAGATCACTTTTTGTTTATCATATAAGGCGTGAAATATACAATTAAAATGTAACTGTGGTGAGTATACAGCATGGTTAAAAAATGCGTTTCGCGATTGGGAAAAATGCTCTTTTTATTTTTTGAAGTAAATAAACTTTCAATTTTACACTTTTGTTTTGAACTCGATAATTATATGATAAATGCAATTGCCGCGTAAACTTGTTAGA
Source organism: Therioaphis trifolii (assembly GCA_027580255.1). Classification (NCBI taxonomy): domain Eukaryota; kingdom Metazoa; phylum Arthropoda; class Insecta; order Hemiptera; family Aphididae; genus Therioaphis; species Therioaphis trifolii. Next base: position 109,418,561 of record CM050404.1, on the reverse strand, counting down.
TTAATCGATTCGGGGGTCGAAGATTTTTCATTGTTTTCAACTTTCGTATGAATGGTTTGTGAATTTTCCCCTGAAGCTCTCAAAACTATTTGAATGGTTAAAGAGCTATCAGTTGTCTTCTTTAAAACTCTCTAGTTTTATCACCAAACAAATAAGTTGGAAATATTAATCAAGATCCCACTTTTGTTTTCTGCATCATTGATAATGCTTATGAAATACGAAACATCCGTATAAAAGTTGAACTTAAATGCAATAATAAGGAAAAGATCCGGAATAATTTACTCGAGACGTTATCTGACCAACGGAATCTGTTGTAATTATTGTTCGACGATTTTCTCCGATGACGATCTTTCATATTATTATGTTTATACGTATTCCGTTAGAATACAGGTATTGCGGTGTGTTTGTACCAATAAAAATTTCATGTACCTACCTATTTCATAAAATGTTGGGATGGTAAAAAGAAAAACACAAGGATGACAACTAATTATATCATTAAAATACAACATTAATTACAGTATGCATAATGCACCCATATGCCAATCTATTAACTACAATGGGTACCATATTTTATTAAGAATCGATGAGCAATTTGTTCAAATTATTAAACCAGTAATTAAGTGACTTTTACCGGAAAATAAACAACAGACAATTAATTCATGTTATTTTATTCCAAAAACCAAGTGAACTCTACTCGAACATATATTAAAAATAGTTAAATAAACAGTGGCGTATTTAGCTTTTAGACGCCCATTGGCTAATTTAATCTGCCCTCTCTCTCTCTACGCAACTAAGAGAACAACAATATCTGGTCTAAATCGTCTAAATCTAAAACTAATTTTTTTAAATGGACACCTTCTAAAAATAATATATTTCAGGCCTAGTATTTTACTTTACTTGACATTAAATGCTTGTAGTTTGTACAGTCCCATCATAGGAATATTAATGAAATACTTAATGACAATAAATAAATAGCAAAATGGTATACAAATCTTGAAATCTATTAAAACCAAATAAGAAAAAATCTTTTTTACGATTACAAATAAAATATTTAAATAAACTATTAATTATTAAAATAATTTTAAACATTGAAACAATTTTTAGCGTCTGCTTTTTTGTTCTAAGAACACTTGTATGACGTCTTCATAATCCATTTCTGTTGTAATTTGGTTTTATATTTTTAGAAAAGACCCAAAATGTTTTGTTTTCACTCAATTTACTAATTAAAAATGATTACATTACACACGAAGTAGTTTCAAATTTCCTATATTCATACAAGTATACATTTTTTAAATACATTTATTATTTGAGTATATTTAAAACAAATTTATTCAAATTAATTTACCTAATAACTCTTAATTCTACAAAAAAATACCGCCCTCTAAAAAAATCCACCCCCAGGCTCCAGCCTACTTAGCTTGCCCCAAAATAGGCACTGAGTCCTAAAATTATTTAAAATAAAGTACAATGAAGTAAAATATAGTAAATATATTGTAACGATATTCACTAAATAACTTTACGCTCACGTGTACACACTGTCTAATACACGAATATGACAGACTGAGGTAAACAATTTACGATGTGTTACTAAATACGTAAACGATCAACAATTTATATAATTGTCGGTGAAATGAGTGATATCATGGAGTTTAAGCGAAAATGATACGTCTAATATACTTATCAGTTGTTTGTATATAAGTGCATATTCCCTAGCGAATCCCAATACACTTTTCTGCAATAATAACTGCATCAACGGTAGTTTTCGAGTACAATATGCAATTCGCCTTTGGGTATTTTCCAGATGAAAGTGAATTGCATTGAATAAAACATACCTAATTTTTTTACAACCTTGAGCTCTGACTTTGCTCAGTAGTTTGGAAATTCATGAACAAATCAAATAACATTAATGATAAAAAATGATGTTCGTGCGACCAATTGATAGGCACCACCTTTGAATTTCATTTACGACAAATTCGCAATTTATTCGGTACACTTTATAAGAACAGAGACCTAGTCCTATGTGTTATTTGTACCTTTTGTCAGGGCATAATTCACTGTTTTCCGCGTCGGCCATGAGTTTTGCGTGGAACTTGAGTTCAACTATCATTTATAATAATAACTTAAGCCCGATGAAACGCAAGGAATTCAATAACGTTTTATACTAACAAGTTCCGGCGTAACCACAAACATTTACTTCAGTGATATTCTGCCCCTCTGCAGGAGACGTGACATTAAGTTTTATTCAAATTGGTGGCGAAATAATCGTTAGAACCTGTTCGTATTTTCCCGCGGTGGTTAAATAATTCATAAAGACGGATATCTGGCACACACTCACCAACAATGGCCCACCCACTTGAACTACCAGGGTGAAATAGTTAAAAATTAAATTCAATTAAACACTGTGTAAATCTCCTTCTATGCTACTGAAATAATGCATGCAATGTTCAAAGGAACATTTTACGCAATTTCATTAATTATTATTACCTGTTACTAGTGGTTTTTTTCTTTTTAGTATTGAGGTATGTACTTTCGAATCAAACGTGGTACAATGATCGTTTAGCGTCAAATATAATATTCATCGCACGTGAAAACAAAATAAATCTTTCCACGAGTCGTGGTTATGCGTTTTAAAAAGAACTAAGGTGTCAAAACTCTGTAGAAAAAAAACAGTAAGATACATGGTGACGTTATCAAAATTCTACCAAAATTTGGACTTATTTTGATTAGGTATTTTGATGTATTGAAATTTCACTTCTGATTCAAAAGGTTAAAGGAAGGATCTAACAAATAATTAATTTATACAATTTTTTACACGTAGGCTTGGGAATTCGAGTAAAATATATACATGCGATTTTTTTTAAATATCCAATATATCAATAAGCGATTAAAAGCTGTACGTCATCGAAATCGTGAAAATATTCTTCCTTTATGCAAACACTCAAAAATTTTTTCAAAAAAAAAAAAGTCAGAAAACTTTATATTCGAAACATGTAAATTATTCCTAAAATATTTCGCTTAAGATGTTTTCGAGTATTATTCTAGTAAACTCTTATGTTCATTAACTAGTTTTATTAAATTTCGTCACTTTGAGAAATACCAAGTCTTTCTTGGAAGCCATACGTATTAAATGTTGGTCTACACATACAGTTATTAATTATAAATAAATAAAACTTTTAGTTCAATGTGTACAGCATTACTCAGGTACGCCCTAACTGATTAAAATTACAGGCCATATTGGATGATTTTATAAACGCTGCAAAATCCATTAAGGATGTTTATAAAAAAAACCAACAAAAAATACATAAAGTTTAGGCTGAAATCACTAACAATATGGTTGATATCTTTAAATGTTTCTCGTCGAATTGAATTTTGATGGTATACTTGCTATGGCCAAAGGTCGTGGATTTTGGCCAGTCTGATAGATAATGCGTATCGCGTTAACTATTAGTGTATCAGTGAATGAAGGCAGGTCTTCCGACGCACAATACTGTATGGAGATATATTTTTTACGCAATACATGCGTTTGGACGTCACAATGGGCTGAACAGATTTTCCACCGTCCTGACCGTCAGCGGTTATAAATGATAATATATACGATGAAAGGGGTTCATGGTTTTTGTTGTTTTGTCATTATAATTCATTTGGAGGCCAAACTTATACGCACACTTATAAAAGTACAAACCATCAATGCATTTATGCTCTAATTTTCATAATACTGTGCGAAATGCACATATAAAAACAAAAGATTATTCTTTTTATTATAGATTTGGAAGAAAAAGGTGTATTTGGCTATCTTTATATGAATATACATATATTTTAATATACCAATCGCATGGGTGAATATTTTCGATAAACGATAAGTAATGAAAAAAAAAAATGATAACAGCCGAGAAACGAAATGTAAATTTAAAATTAATTTAAGTAGCTATAATCGCAACCACTCTGTTCAGTAGTTTAATAATATTGTAATTTATGTGCAGAAATGTTTAGTTAATAATATTTTCCCAATTTATTATACGAGTATATTTGATTTTCAATAAAATGCTAAAGTACGTGTTGAAGTACAAAATAATAAAATATATATAAAATATGTAATAAAATGTAGTAGAAAATACATTATTATTTAGATGACTCATCAAATTCGAATTCACAAGCGATAGATCTCGTTTAGATATTTCTTTTAAAGTTTCGTAAAAATATGAAAACGCGTAAAATTTAGAGCCATAATAACTAGACGTCATCGTCGGTTAACAACCGCGCGGCGGTGGCGACGACGCTGGGACTCGTGATACACGCGTAGGTACAAACACTCATAATATATACACATTTCACGCGTTGTCTGAGTGATTTAGATCGGCGATGAAAGTAAAAAGTATCTTTTAACGCGAACTGATACTAACTCGAACAAACTTTAATGTTATACTACGCGTATACGCGTGGATACTGTGTGTACCAGCAACAAATACAATACGATAAATAATTTATGAGTTCATAACAGCGTTCGGAATAATAATAATGGTATATATGCAATAGTTATCGCTTGCTCCAGGCCGCGGGGGTGTTCGCAGGAGACGGGGAAACACATAATTCATTTAATTCGAACCCCGACGCGGAGCCGAACAAATGCTCATTGTATTTCGTTTAATATTTAATAACGCCCCTCCGTGCTGCCGTGGCTTTATGGAGTTTCGCGTGGGGAATTAAAGTTCTTTACAAGAAATTGGTCTCGTTATGTTATGACTATGCACACAGAAGCTATACGCGGTTTGTTTTACTATTGGCGGCTCGTGATGTTCAAAATGGATGGTTTGCAATTATTGAAAATGCATATTAATAAAATAAAATAAAATTAGTCACATGCACATGCAAGTCAATATTAAAATATTTACTTTGAAAAAATGATAATTAAACATAATTTTAGAAAATAGTAGGTTTACTTAAATACCTACATTTATCATATAACCAGGTGTAAATTTTATCAACTGTCAGAATAAGCAACAGTGTCGTAACTAAAAACAATTTTAAAAAATAAATGAAAAAATTACATATTTTTATATATGAAGTCAAGTTTTCGTTCTTCAACTAACAGTTCTATAACTTTATTATTGAAATAGCGCATATGCCATACAAATTAAATTTGTGAATTAATTGTGATCGAGTGTGCAGCAGTAGGTGCACACCACGGTTCCATTTATTCGTCAATACCCCCACTCATCGACTAAACGTATTTTACATGGACTGTGGGTGTGCAGCCCGAGCTGCACACCAGTTGGTGCGTATTTATTACATAACTCATCTAAATTTTAGGAGTGATATTTTCGAACTCAAGCGTTTCACCATTGATTATAAATACTAGTATTTATAATCAATGGTTTCACGTTTATAAAACTAATAATTTTGTATTATGGAATAAATATAATTTAATAGATATTGTAATAAAATTAAAATACATTTTAGCTATTTTATTTTTAATAATCTATGTGGTGTGCTCACACCTGCACACCTAGGCACGAGCCGCCACTGTGTCTTACTGTTGGTATCTGTGAGGTGTTCAATAAATAGCACACGTGTAACAAAACAATTGAATCAAAATAAATAGATCGTACAAATAGGAAAAAGATTTGTCTTTGTGAACGCGTGCACGTGTGTTGGAAATATAGGTCAACAATAATTATTTGTGTTTCGATAGTACACGTGAAGATGATCGATGACGACAACATTAAACCCAGGGGTTAGTAGTACGTTAATATAGTATAACATATTATTGAAAACTGGTAAGATGATGGTAGTCGAAAGTTGTACGTGCTCTATTCGAAGCTCGGACTAGATAACAGTGATGGGTATATTAAATTTAAAAGAAACCATGAATCATTTCATTGGCTCAACGATTCTTAGCTACGGTTCTTCAGTGTATCATATACCTATAAAATTAATACATTTCACTATTTTTAGTCTAATTATTGGATGGTCTTGTTTAAATTCGAACTCCCATAAAACTTTGGGTTTTTAGTTTGGCATAAATTTTAATTTGTCAAAATATTCGAAAAATTGTTTTCTATGCATAATCCCAAGTTTCATAAATAGTTGATTGGCCAATAATTTTGTATACGTTTAAAGCGGATAAATAATGTAAGTGAAAGAGGCATAAACAATGGTATGATAATGGGATTCGTCCTCCACCCCTCTGTTCATCGAACAAAATAATGATGTTGGTTATAGAAAACTTTGGATGGCTATTTTTACGATAAGCGAACGATACGTGTAGTATGGTATTTTTTGAAATTCGAAATCAATAATAAGTCATTATTTTAGAAAACAACGATACTGAGTGATACTTAAATAATAATTTTAGTGTCAACTAGTTTAGATTATGAAAAAATAAAAACCGCATAGTGAAAATTTGTGAAATTTTCAAATCTCAAGTTTAAACACTTAAAGAATGGCCCCACAAATAAATGTCGATTAAATTATTTTCGTAAAAATGCTTCATTTTGCCGTATTTAGTAATTCATAGCTTGTTTAAAAAAAAGTCACAAATGATTGATATGAAAATGTAATTATAGCAAGGGCTACTCCTTAAAAAACTTGTATAACAGTTTCAAATCTTGCAACAAAAATTACAAATGGTATGATATAAAAATAAAAATTAATGTGTCATTGAACTTGAAAAGTAATTATTTGAGCAGGAATTAAAATCTTTAAACGCGTGTAAAAAATAATTTATTGAACTACACTTTATACAATTTTAACCCAAGATAAGAAAATTGTTATCGAATCAATATTTTGAAATGTTATCGGGATTTTACTGAAAATATCGATAAAATTGACGCTATATCATGCTCACACGTATACGTAACAATAATAATAACAATTAAATGCAGATCGTGATCAAACAGAAACTCGGCGTGCGTAAAGCATCCTCGATCGCCCTAAGTCACGACCTAGCGCGTGTCGGTGCACTACAAATACCATATACGTGTAGTACACTGTAGATACGTACACCTATATTATAAAAATGTTGTATTTGGACTAAATAAATAGTTACGAGATATAAAATTTAATTTATAGGTAGGTTTCCTTGGTAAATTTCGAGACTGTTAGACGATTATATTTCAACATTTTGATTTGAGACTCTTCTTCATTGGTGGAAAAAAAATAAATTACATTCCCCACGGTGTAAAGATTTGGAATTCGAGAGTCGAAGAGAAGAAATAAGAGTGAGATAGAGAGAGAGAGAGAGAGAGAGAGAGAGAGAGAGAGAGAGAGAGAGAGAGAGAGAGAGAGAGAGAGAGAGAGAGAGAGAGAGAGAGAGAGAGAGAGAGAGAGAGAGAGAGAGAGAGAGAGAGAGAGAGAGAGAGAGAGAGAGAGAGAGAGAGAGATAGTGAGAAGGAGAGAAAAAAAATGTAGGAAGTGTACAATCATTTACAGTGTACCGGTGTTTATTAAAACCTGTCGTTTCACTGAAAATCAACACTGACGTAAGGAATAATTAATAGCTTTTGTTGTCTGTCTCTAGTTTACAATCCAGTTGAATAATAGTTCTTCATTCAGTCCAATGCTACTGCTTAGTTCACGTGAGCAACTAATATCAAATCATTTAAAACTTACTTTTGCACCGAATCTACTATACTCAAACCAAAACCCTTAACGTCGTGTTTAGTTTTGGATTGAATTGTTAAAAAAGAATATACTTTACAACATATGGTATTCTGCGCTTCTCAAATGAGATAATGATAATGGATATATTGCATTTTAAAGTAATGATAATCATTTATTTGGTAAAACAATTGTGATTAAGACTTCAGTCTATAAATACACCTTTTATAGGATTTATAAATTTTCAATAGTCTAATAATTGTTAGATACGTTTTTTTTTCAAAACTATTTAAAAAATGTTTTTTAAAAAAAAGAAAAATATTTTTCCACAAAAAATTCAGCACATTTTCTTCTATCTGTACCAAAAGTGTCTAAAGGTATCAACATTGAAAGTCGTAAAACTGTATCATAATTTCGTTTTATTTTTAGTTAAAAACAAGTTTTATTGAAACTTTTGTCAAGTATGTAATAATGTGTCATTCATATGGGATGAAAATTTAAATTTTATAACTACATAAAAGTTGGTGTTACGACTAAATAAATAAAATTGAATTAGTGAATGTGTCATTTACTGTCAATTTTACTAAATATTCCCTTGATTTTTCGAACGGTTTTTTTGAGAAGATAGAAAATAAACTAATAAAGTACCTACCATGAAAATGTGATTTTTGATCCACAGGATTGCTAAATAAAAATTTGGATAAAATAAAGGTTACCGAAAAGTGTATTCAGTTAAAGAACGAGATAACAAAATTAAACTTTGTTGAAAAACCGCCGTCGTCTGCTTTACATCAACCTTAAAAACTTATTGGTATTTTTAGGAGTTTTTTTTTAACTTTACCTCAAATTTTTCTACAATGGTGTATTAACCTACTTTTGAAATGATTTGAAAACCATAAAAAATTGTGCTACTGCACATTATCAGAAAATTGTTTATAAAATAATTAACTATTATATATAAATATAAATATAAATATATAATTTAATATATTTTCGAAAATTCAAATGTTTTAATTACTTTATCATGTTTCTATGGTGCAAAATACTTGAGAAATATATATTCCAATAATACACAATATATACAAATAATATTCATCGGTACCATAGTAAAACCACGCAAATTAATATTTTAGAAGTAAGGAAGAACCTTTGTACTTATTCTTATTTCACACCACAAATTCAAGTAGGTATTTTAAATACTTGATTAAAATACAGGCACATTAAGTTTTTTTTTTAAAGATTTTTTTAATTTTTTTCGATGTTCAGTATATTATGCATTTCTGAAATAATAATCAAAATACTTTAGTATATTCTAAATGAGTTACATTTATATTGATTATTTGGTTCATTTATACTCTTTTTAATCACTATGATTTTTGGAATTGGAATCGTAAAAGTACTGTTATAATTATTTTCATGCCACATTTTATTATAATTTGATGGTAGTTGACAATTTTTTTTTTTTTTTTTTTTGTATGATCAATAGTCAACGGTAACTAGAATAGGTGTTTCCAAGGCAAACAAAATATTGTCAGTAGTATATATAAAATATATAAAAACTGTTGAAAATAATTAAATGACGTTGATTGAAGGTACTTGACTTTTATTTTACTTCCTATGGAAAATCATGGTTATTTTTATGTGCCTTTAGGTACTTGTAATTATTCAATGAATCGAGTTTGAAATTGTAAATTATTATTTTGTGGGTCATTAAAATTGAGATTGTATTACTCAAATCAAATTACTAAACTACTTGATATTATTATTACTGGGCCGAAAAAAATGATTTTAATCATTGTATTACAAAATAAAAATGTTGATTTCACTTTTCATTATTATTAATTTTAGTCATAAACTAGTAAACACAATATTTTAAAAGTTCTACCCAATTCCATTTGATAATAATAAAGTAGATCTTTACAGTAGATAATATTAAAGTAGATATTATGACAATTCCAAACAAACCCAATTACGACGTACTTAATTCTAGCAATACAAATCGTTTAACTGGATTTATCTCATACTCTCCAATATTCATAGATTTTTATTACAATGCAATATTTTACATAAATGTAAATTAAAGTTTAGACAAATAAACCAAATAAAAATAATTTTCATTTTTAAAATTTGTCTTATATTCGCAAATGGTTGTACATTCTATATTATTTAATCTGAATTTTATACTGTATGTGTACTCCGAACAGAAAGTGATAGTTTAATGAACGATAAGAGCGAGACCATTTTAAACTTAGATTTGAAAGGCTTATATCATTCATTTTTTTTTTTTCATTCTATTTTAAGTTAATTATTCAATTCTCGAGGGACCTTTTTTTAAATTCGCATCAAAAATAAGGGATTCCCTTTTCGCTGTCATTATCTCACACTCGAGTCTTATCACTACAGAAATAACTTGATCCAATAACTTTATTTTGATACTAGTGATTTGAAAATTCCAGACGTACTTCGCTCTATGTGAAATTTGTTGATTTTTATACTGGATAATTGGAATAGGTGTGTTGCATTTTTAAGAAAAAATACATAATTTCTTTAGTCAAGTTATTATTCCGAGCAAAGCCTCAGTATAAAAATGTTTAATTTTTAATTGATGTATTTTACCATTTTCAGTCTAATTTTTGGTAGGATTTTCTCATATTTAATTGAAGTTTTCTTGTTGGACAAAAGATACATTTTTTTTTGTCAAACGATCCAAAATATGTGGTTCTTTTTGAACATTGAGTAAGGTATATGATATTATAAAAATATAAGGTGAACATTTCAAGCATCTCAAAAAAAAAAAAAAAAAATTATATATAAATATAATAATAATAATAATAACTTTATTGTAAAACCAATACATTGCTTTGCATCGAATCTAAAATAACTTTCTTCACAATCTTTATTTTTACCTTTAGTCAATGTATTTTATTAGAATAGAGTTTATGATTATTTGAATAGTAAAATACTATTTCAAGCTTAAATTTCAAAACCAAACACTTGGTGTAAAAGTTAAACTTTTGTAGTTCATTTGTATTATTACATTCCAATGAAATAATGTATTTGACTAAAGTATCAGTATTCTTTTTATATAGTTTTAATGACTGTAACAGTATTGTATTTGAGAGAGGTTCACGAACTTTTTTCTTCATCTTTTATTAAATTTTAGTATTTTGCACTATTTGTAACTTAATTTGAAATTGACGTTATAGCTGTTAATTTAGATTCTATTAAGTTTATTATAAATTAAACTATATCTAAATATAGGGATATTTAAAATATTGAGGATGAATAATATTTCCATGGACCTGTAATATAAGAAAAATTAGCTTACATAAAACTTGATTACGAAATCAGTATGTTTTATGCCAGTATTAAATTATAATCGAATGGGATAATTTTTGTATGGGTAATACGGTAATTATTTTTGTGCAGCTAACGTGAGGCTAATATAGTGTACTAGCTGAATTACCCGTCGTTGTCGTTGCCGGGTATAAAAATGTATGTAACCTGGCAAGATTACATTTTGTTTAATCTATTGAAATTTAAATTTTTGAAATCATATTTTATACATATTTTTTAGTTTTTAAGATAATAATAAAATTATTAACATAACCTATTCTATAAGTTATAGCTTTTGGCGGCCTATGTTCACGATAAGTTTTAGCAGTGAAGGTTTAAAATAAATGTTTTACTAATGGTTTTTTCAAAATTTTATCTACAATACTTCTTTGTAAAATGTTCAATGCTGATATATTAGTAGGCGGCAAAATCACCAAGCTATTGGATGAGCTTACGCGTGAGCAAACTACGTAGAACTGCCCATGTGAAAAACAGTTTTCTCGCAAGTCTATTCCTCAAATTTGAGAGTCTGGCCTTTAGACTTGTTTATAGTCATTGCAAAGCAGACTTTGAGGGGAAACTGTAATCGATTAAATTCGAACGGAAGATCGTTCGGAATTAAAGGGATTCGTTGTACAAACACAGTTTCCCCTTTCGCACATACAGTTAATATTGTGGCTTCCTCTATATTGCGATGAAATGTTATGACTTTGAGCCTGGTCCTACTGCTCAGTTTAGGTGGTTTCAAATTTCGCAAAACATAATAGGCGTGCCCACACGCAGAATAAGCTTATGATATGGCTTATTGCTTGGTCATTTTTGGAGTGAATATAGCTCGTACACACAATCTTTCCACAGGCTTATCATGAATATGAGCAATATCTGGATAAATTTTTGATATTAAATCCTGAACTGTAGTTACAACTGTACACAAATTTTTTGGGATATTTATCATTTAACCGAATGACGGATAATCACCATTGCCAATTTCAAGTAAAAGATCTGCAAATCTACCAGCAAACTTTTCCTCTCCAAAGTATACCTACCCTCTAACCCTCATATTTGTCGACAGTTTGAGTCTATTTATCTGAGGCCATAAAGTAGATCTTTTAAGACATGACTTAATCAGTTCTGGTCCCTTTTGGTACTACTGGTAGAGTCTGCCTAAAGTCTTCAGTCAGCAAAACCGTTTCACCACCCATTAACCTTTTATTTCCCCTCATACCCTTTAGAGATCTATTTAAAGCCTCAACACCACCCTTATGTGCCATTGTTATTTCATCCCACACTATTATTTTTGTATTTTTTTAAACTTCCGCTAAATTACTTTGTTTTAATATATTACAAAAGAGAGTGACCGCAGTTGTTAGATTGAGACGATTGAGTGGTAATTTAAAGGTAGCATGGGCCTTTCGACCACCCACGAGCAGTGTAGCTGCGATTCCAGAAGATGCCACAGCTAAGGCAATGTCGCGAGTACTTCTAAAATTCAAATTGATTACGATAGATAATAGATAAATATATCCTTTATTACTTATATCTTATAGTATGTTTTTGAATCATTTTGCGTATTATTATAATTCATAGTACCTATATGTTATTACTCATTATTAGAACAATACAATCAAATAGACTTGTGAGAAAATAGTTTTTCACAGTACCAAAATTATTACTAACAACTCGCGAGAGTGACCTGTGGGATGCGCATATTTAGGTTGTGTTCTAATACTAAGGTTTCGGCATGGGGATTTTTTCCATATTCATACTTTCTTAACCCATTTAACCCTCTTAGGGGTTGAATTTTGAAAAATATTATCTGAACATGATCTACAGCATGAAAATAATCTACTGACCAAATTTCATACTCATAGCTTCAACGGTTCCGGCTTGGCGGAAATTTCTATTTTTAGTCTTCAACCTTTTTAACACCCTTAGGGGTTGAATTAAAAAAAAAGTTTATAGACAATGCTTATATGTTTTATTGAGTATATATACTTAATTTTCAAGAAATCAGACCAAAAAAAAAAAAAACGTTTTACCCCTTTTAACCCCCTTAGAGGTTGAATTTTGAAAAACCCTTTCTTAGCGAATGCCTACGCTATAATAGCTATCTGTATGCCAAATGTCAGTCCAATCCGTCCAATGGTTTAAGCTGCGCGTTGATAGCAGTCAATCAGCTTACTGTTTTATATATACAGATAATATATGCAATTTATTATGTATTATGAATGTTCACAAAGAGTTAAACTTACCTTTAAAGATACGGAAGATATAACTTTGTTTAGTTAATTATTTATTCACACGACTTTCGTACAGTATTCGTATTAGTTATTATTAGGGTAAATAATTCAGTCGGTACTAGTCGGTCGTTAAGTGCGCACGTGTGTCAATGTTCGCTCCGTTATTAGTGTTCTGTGCAAAGACCAGCGTCAATACGCGTACGTTGCACCATAAACGGCGAACCTAGATATTACAACAATCTCGGTTCTCAAATTCCATCTCATATTGCCAAAAAACTCCCAACTGTTTATGATTCCAAGGGTAATGTTATTCCCTTTCAAAACGCGGACGGAGTAACCGTTTTGGTTCCGAATTCCAAACGAAATCTTTCATCATCCTCGACTGGTTCCCCATTACATAATGAAAAAAAAATCTAAGTTTTACGTGTCACCGAACCGGTATGCAAGGCTACCTATTGACGACGATTCTAATGACGAGGCGTTTCCCGCGTCATGCGATAACAGTCCCACAGATAATGCGGTTCGTAATTGTTTTACTTCAAACCAGCAACATGCAAAGACTGCCACTACTCTTCTCCCTCCAATCTATGTGAAAAACGTAAGCGATATTACCTCATTTAAAAACTCATTATCGAGAAGGATTGATATCGATCGAATATCATTTAAAGCCACTCAATCATACCTAAGCGTTATTTCCAAAGACGCAGATAGCTTCGACGCAGTCGTTAATTTTTTGAGGGAAACCAGTTTTGGTTACCGCTCTTTTCTTCCATCACATATACGCCCTTTTCGGGTTGTAATTAAGAACTTTCATCTTACGAAGCCTACTTCTGATATTTCCGAAGCTCTGGTCATCCTCGAAGGCCCTCCTCACACGGGGATACTCAAAAGAAACTGCAATCGCCTAGATACTAGGAGACTAGGCAACTAGGCAACTTCGCATGTGTGTTTGAATGGCTTCGTTAAACGGCGCTACTAAAGTCACCGTGACTGACGCGACTAGTCAACTGGCGACTAGACATGCCGGTCTCCTCGCTACTTAGGTTGATCTAGTTGCTTGGTAATTTTTATTTCGTGTATAAATAAATAATTTCTGTAATAAATAATTTATTTTAATTGAAAGTAAGTTTCTTTTCTCATTCTGTGGAATGCAATCGGGATTCACTTTCCTGTAATTCCTTAGCAGTTAGGTTAACCTAACAAATAGTCTGCAGTTAACATTTTTTTCAATATAAGGATCCAACATTTTCTTCTGCGTTTGTTTAAGCGGTGTTTATAGTAATGATAAAGAATAATTTCTTCATCGCTACTCGAATCACTATTAGACATTATGAAAAATGTGTTTATTTTAATTTATTTACTGTATAAATATCAATGTACACATATAATACGAAAAACTGAACTGTACTGTCGAAATAGTAGGGCAACACTAGTTTGAAAAAACTAGAAACAAAATTTAGTATACTGTGTGTGAAGATAACTGGAAACTTTCGTTGCCTAGTCACCCAGTCTCCTAGTACCTAGGCGATTGCAGTTTCTTTTGAGTAGCCCCGTGTGAGGAGAGCCTCACTAGAGTCTCAAATATTTTAAAGCAAAACGTTGCCCTACCAATATTTTACGTTGATCTAAAACCCGCTGAAAATAACAACGAAATTTTTAATTTATCATCTCTTTTCCATACTCTGGTAAAAATCGAAAAACCTTACAAGGGCAATCGGGGTGCACCTCAATGCCACAATTGCCAAGAATACGGCCACACTCGACGGTTTTGCGGTTTTCGACCGCGTTGCGTCAAGTGCGGTGGTGATCACCTCACCTTCGAGTGCAGCAAAGACAGTTCCTTTCCAACCAAATGTGCTCTGTGTGGTGGCGACCGTACGGCGAATTTCAAAGGATGTCCGTCATTTAAAACTCTACGCAAATATCAATCCAATATTCATCGCACGCCACAAAAACCTATAATCTAATTTCCTTCTAATACAAATTCAAACCCTAACCCTGACTCTAATCCCAAATTTACGATTCAATACAAAATCACGAATAAACCATGAAATAGTTGTAAACGAATGTTATAATTATTTTTTTTTAAAACCATTTGAATATTTAATTAACTACTTAAAATTTGTTTACAGTGCTTATCAAAACAAATTAGTGCGGGCAATGTATAATAAATCGTATTTAACTCGTGTAAATTTAAAAACTGCGTTCATTTTTATAAACAGTGCATTAATAGTTTCTAAAACTTCCCAGAAACGTAATCTAAAAGTATTTTGATAAAAACGACATGCTTACGCCTTGCAGTTTCTATTGTTGTTCAGCACATGTAATAATAATAACCAGGAGGGAATAGTGTTTACATCACGTAAAAAGTTGTACTTTTACAGCATGATGAATACATATAAAGCCCAAACTTCTATGAACCTAGTTTAGGTAATCAATGTTTAAAACAAACTTTTAAATTCACATGTTTTTGTATTAGTCATAATAAATGAAAAGATTGATAACCCTAACCAATAATATTGTAAACAATTTTGACAATATATTATTACAAAAAGTAATAAGTCCACATGGAAAAAAAAACTACCAGTTCAAATTGTTGTAAGTACTTCATTTAAAGTCAATGAGCAATGGTTCTGATTACTTTATTATAGATTTACATAATTTCATTAGCAAATATTCAATTTGAATTTATCTACATTAAAATGTAATTATAAACTCATTTATATCATATGCTAATAAACCTTTATACGTGGAAGATAGTTTTATTTAATATTTTTTTAAATATATTTCTACTATACAATTTTAACATATGATGAATACGATGTACACAATTATTGGGGGCAAATGTAAGTTCCCATACGATATATTGCAAGTGAAAATGACCCATGTATATAATTTAATATATAATATATATATATATATGTTGAATTTTAGAGTTCATGACAAAATTAAGAAATTAGATTTAATGAAAGTGCCGTTTACAGCGAATTTCGCTGTTTCTGGCCCATTATAGGCTGTTGTCCGATCTCCTGGAAATACTATTGAGATGAGAGCTTAATAAACCCTCTAAGTACCATCTACATAGAATTTCCGATCTTTAAATCTCTAGAGCTGCTGGATGAAACTTTTGGACTAAGTTAAGTTAAGCAAAAAATTTCTAAAAAAAAAAAAAAAACCTAAAACAAGCATCTATATTGTTATATTTAATTCATATAATAGTATTATCCGGTTATTATTCAATTCGTCATTTAAATTTGAATTCAATTGATAGATATTATTCGTTAGAACAAATATATTTTTAGTAAGTAACGTTGAGTCAAAATGTACATTTAAAAAAATTAGTTTCTAAGAAAAAATAAACATAGTGTTAAAATTTGTTCAACCTTAGTACATAACAAATATCATCGACAATATTTTTTAGATTCTGAGTGAAGTGAAGTATCTATTGGTTTTACAATGATGTTAATATATGTGAATGTTGATGGAAACTATACGAAAGTATCGAAAACAATTGGTAACTTTCAGACTAAAACTAAACTTCGAAAATAAAATTTTTCCAAACTTAATCCTAAGTATCATTTTCAATAATTGGCAAAAAGTTTTGACCGTGTAATATGATCATAATCATATATACTTAACTAAGGATACTTAACAATTTTCAAAAATCATGATTCAGGTTTTTTTTTATAATCGTTTAAGTTAATTATTTTAAGATTTTCACGGAATAGACTGTGACTGTTTTAAAATCAATTTTTAATTTTAAATATGTATAGCAAATTTTGGAATATCAAATCATTATTAACCTATGAATACAGATTAGAGCAATATGTTTGATTCTTTTGGTGAAAATAAGGTCTCTTTCATTCATAAGTGTTTTCAAAGGCTTACACAATTAACCTAAAAACGGTTGAATATATGAATGGTATATTTAACACGGGAGCTTTGCTCAAAATTTTTTGAACTAAAAAAAATATCCATTGCTTCTTTGAAACTCAATACAGCTATTGCCATTATCTATATAAATTATAAATGCACATGGTGCAGTATGATCATCATAATATATACCTTTTCTTATTTAATTTTTGTGTTATTGAATAAAATAAATTTTTGTATGACTTAAAAAATTACTTCAATTTTTTTTGGATTTATCTATGAAGGATACGAATTAATCCTAAAATAAAACTGCAATATTCATCCAAAGTGTTTTTAAAATCAGGTTATTTATATTCATAACAAGTATTATATATAACAACACATACATTTTTTATTAAAAATCATTATTATATTTTAATGTTTGGACTTTTTTTTTTTTTATCATGACTAGTACACAAGATAGCAGGGACATATTTAGATTTTTTTTTTTTTGGGGGGGGGGGCTATGGTATTTTATCCAACTGAAATTCCCCAATTTAGACTATTAAACTGAACTAAAAAGTATAATCGTTACGATCAAAATCGTTAGACACATAACATGAATAATTTGTTCATTGTAACTGATAATTATTTATAAAATTATATTGAACTTTTATGATGTACATCTGATAAGATATAATAAGCAGACTTCAAACAATTTCTGGATTCCGGGGGGGCTCATCCCCCCTCGTCCCCCAATACATTTACCCTGTAAGACAGTATTGTCATGCCGAAGTTATTGTACCATTGAATTAATACTAAACATAATTGGTTTTATACTAATTATAATTTAAACACGCGAAAAACATTTTTTGCAGTAAAAAGAATGCACATCGAAAACAGCGAATAATTATCATTTTTCGGGTATGACAATTGGTATATTTCATATTCAACACAGTTGGTTATACTAAAATCCTTTTTAGATATTAATGAATAAGTTTTATACTATTTATATTCATTCAACTATACTATCCCTATAAATAAAATACAACATTTTCTTTATCAATAGAAACAAATTTTGAAACCAACATAAACAAACACTCAACAAGATTTATGGAATGTAGTTATCACATAGTCTATAAAGGAAATTAAATGTAACTGTATGATGTCACGAGTATAAATCGATCATTATCTATTCAATATCGATTTGACATCGAAAAAATAATACGTTTTGATGAATGTACATTTAATTACAACAATGTATGGCCATAATTAATTATTATTATATTAAATGCATTTAATAAATTATTTTACTTTTACCTAAATTAGAGTGAAAAACTTTCATTCAAATGAGAACGAATAAATTGTAGGTATTACAATTAAAGTTTTTATACAAAAAACTGACTAATTTATTAATGTAAAATAAAACAAAAACGTAGAACGGAGAAACAATTTAGGAGAAAAAATAATGATTAAATGATTTTGATTGAAAGTTTACTAATATAAATGAAAATACTTTCCCACAAATACAAATATAAATTAACATAAAAGGACGTAATTCGTAACATGGGGATTTTTTCGTTCCTCGGATAAAATAATGGGGATGGGTGAATTGGACATAAAAGAATGAACAGATTATTTCTTTAGCTAAACGATTCTGAGGAAATTTTTAGTATAAAAAATATATAACATTTAATTATTTAACAGTCTTTAATTTAATTATAACTACACATTTTTTTATCAAACCTATTTTAACTTATTATTTGACAAATTACAAGTTGAGTTATACCAAAATATTTGCTAAACATGTTTTTTTTATCTATATCTAGTGTTCCGTAATGATCGGAGGGGCAATTATTTTTTTAATAAACATTTAAAGTTAAAAATTTTCACAAAACAGTCAATTCTCTAAAAATCGTACAATTATTTACTTAATGATGTCGATTGGTAAAATGTTCTAATTTATACAAAAACAGCTGTTTGCACAATTTTTATGTAGGTCATAGAAAAAAAATGCCATACGAAAATTAAATGACGCCCCGAAAAGTTCCTCTCCCCCGGACACTGATCTCCCAGATCCCATTATTTTTTCTCCGGTCCCGGGTTCCTGCGGGTTACCCCGCAACCCTACCGCATGCGGGGTTCACGATTGATTGTGGGGTAAACTCAAAGGCGTTACCCGGAGAAGGAAGACCCGTGTCAATGCGTTTTAGACGGTTATCGTCGAGACCAATGCGGTGCTTTGCCGCGGCGTACGATGCAGTTCACGTGACGAATGGTACAACATTTTGTAGGTCTGGTAAACGCGTGGAGCGCCACGACGCAAACGTGGCATTGTGATATTGCGGAGAACCGAGAATCTTGCGGACCATTGGTTTCTGAGCTTCCGACACCCCACCGGTGGTTGCTCGTCGTTTTATCATCGGTTTTTGATTGTTGTGGCTCACTCACACACCCGCTTGATCAAGATTCCATACAAAAGGGTGTACAAAAAAACCGACATATCGTTTCATGCAACTTTGCACACTAGGTATCGATTATATTTTAAATCAATTGACAAAGTCAGAGTTGTGAACTGCATTTAAATGTCACTATAATACAAATAATGATTTTGTTGCATTATTCTACGTGTATGATAATACCAGTGGGGCGTACTTGAATCACTTAGGTGTATCTTCTATCATAAAATCGTTATGATTTGTTCTATAAATACGCAAACTAGTAATTAGCAAAATCATAAAAAAATTATATTTAAATAAAATAAGCGAAAATAAATAAATATTATTATGAGTATATTATAATCAAACAGTTTTGATAAAACAATTGTATTTACATTGTAATATTTCATTAAAAAATATATGGAACGTACGGAATGAACATAAAACATATTATTCGTTTTAATTAACTGTAGTATACACAATTATAATGCATGTATTATTTAATTATTTTGCAGAAGGCTCATACATATCAAGTTATTTAAAAAACAGACACCGATTTAAGTCTCGTGTTTGAATTTTGACACTATGACGGCTAACACGTGTGTGCAGGGTATTTTGTGAGAGAACCGCTGTTCTGGCCACTGAAGATAGTAGCTGTACAATACCGAGCAAGACATATTTTGTAAGATAATTCCAAAGAGAACTGTTATTATCACGTACAAACGGCGAGTAAAGTAAGCTGAGGGTTCGCCTGCGTCGGTATTATTAAATAATTTAATTTGGCCTCTACGTTAGACGTTTTCGAACCAGATAAAATAATTGCCAATTTACTATGCTGCGCGTTGCCCGTGTCGGTGATCAAAGACTCTGGTTTCGGGTTAAGTGAGCTATTAAATCGGAAATTTATCAATTTTATCGCATTAACTTAAATAGGCTTGAAAAAGATGCGGTTTTGTTCTACGTCATATGTTACGGCGGCATATTAAAATATTATATTGATCACTTTTAAATAACTATTAAATGATGGTACTCTATTACTCTAATATTTCTTATTAATAAGGTATCTATGTATTCCGTACTCGAAAACGTGAATGTGTTTATATGAACAAAATATCCTATCATACGAACATTTTTTTAAATTTTGTTCTCGTATACAACACCACAATGACTTAAAAGGTGAAAAATCATCACTAACATTCATAATTGTCATCAATGCATAGATCTAATGATTTTAAGGTTACAGCCAATTATTTTTTTTGTGCAAAATAGCAATTAATCACAAATGTTTATTGTGCTCGGTATTTCCAAGCACGATCATTTGAACAAAATTATTAGTACGCCAATCCTCTATATCTCGTATTACCTGTCAGTGGTTATTAATAGAGGAAGGAACAATTGGTGGATCAACCACATCTCGTAGTCATAATAAATGTTCAGGTGTAGCAAAACAAGTTGTTTTAAGGGGCTTTATACTTATGTGTGTGTGTGTGTGTGTGTGTGTGTGTGTGTGTGTGTGTGTGTGTGTGTGTGTGTGTGTGTGTGTGTGTGTGTGTGTGTGTGTGTGTAAAATAATAAAAAATGATTACATTAAAATCTTTTTATTTATTTGATTCCATTTTTATTTCAAATTAATACAGCTGTATTATAATAATAACTGACCATAGTATTGTAATGTTATCTGTTTATCACTTTCATGAATTTGCGAAGACATCGTCGTCTTCGAGAAAAAATTTAACCATATGGCCTATATTCGAAAATAGCCAAATAATGAAATAACCAAATAATTTCAATCACATAAAAAATTGGACTGTAGATGTATAGAACAAATGGTAACACATAGTTGTTTACAGAGGATGAAAATTCAGCCTAGGAGAGGCAAAGCTCTCTTTAGTCCTCCCTGTAACTATGTCAGAGGCGCAACTTAGGCAACTTGTCATGTATCATGTTGGGGCATTAGTTTTTGATTTCAGATACAGAATTATTATTTTTATTTTTTTTTTTGCATTGACAAATATTTATTTTAAGTGCAAAATATAATCAAGTTTGATTATAATCAATCAGAAATATTTATGAATATTTTGTATAAAATTAAATTATTTAGTAATTGTACATTCAGTAATTTAACAAATATTATTGGAGAAAGTTTTCTTTTCAATTTTTCATGTTAGTTAATGCTGAAATCACTATTTCAAATTCGAATCCATTAGTTACATATTTTTCTACATTCAAAATGACCATGTTGAAAAGGCAATCCAGACCCATACAATTCTTTCAATAATGTTTTATTAGTTTTAGTTTTGAGGAAGATCTCTTTGCCGTCACCACGGTTACGGGTAATAGAATATAGAAGATACACGGATGTTTAGTACATCACAAATCATTATGCGTTATTCATAAAATATTTTCATCTATAAATAAAGTATGATTCTTAATTGTAGGAATATTTTGTGTTTAATTATCCCCTTATACATGATAATTATCGTGTAAAATCAGTAGAAACGTTTTCATAATGTAAATGAAAAAGCCCATTGAAGTTTTTGAGAGCTCATGTTCATGGAATTTTTTCTAGATTGTAGGAAAATAAAAATAAATATATTCTGTAAAATGCAGAAGTCCTTAAAACCTAGCGTATCAATCGCAAGCAGAACAATTTTAACTCGTAAGTTTTCATAAATTAATAATGGAATAGTATTGTTATTTATGACGCAAGTATACATTCATAATATCTACGAATGTTATAAACGTATTAAGTTTTTATTTCGTTACATTTTACAAAAAATAAAAATAACATAAAACATTTTTTCAAATTTTATTTTGTAATTAAAAAGAGAGATATGGTGTGTATTTCGGACTTTGGTACCCCTATGTTTGACACTCTCACCCCTACTGATAATTGTGCCACTAAATATGAGCCTGTCTTCCATTGAGGATTTTAGTAAGTTTTTATAGCTCCTACAACTAACAAACTATAGCATTTGTTTTGTAATAGACATGTTTAAAATAACGAAAAATCGCTATATAACTTTTATTTAATACAATTATATTTTTTCATGAACATATTGAATATTATATCTATAAAATAGTTTTTTTTTTTTTTTACACTTTTACACTTCATATACTTACTAGAAGTCATATTATGATTCAAATACAATTGCTACTCCATTTTTCGAATGTTTTGTAAAGATCATTTTTTCACGTAATTATATTCAATTATAATGTATTTTTAAAAAATTTGTTTTTACTTAAAATTGTTTCTATGTACATATTTTGAAAATTAATCATTTTTAATAAATATTTTGCATTGACCAAATATTTGTCACCATAGTTACTTGGTTACTTTGGTACATTTTGATATTTCAACAAATGTTTTAAAAATGTCTTACATATTATCAATTTACTAACATATGGGAGTTTTTAATTATAACATACTTAGATATTTGCTATTTTTGACCAAGTCAACGGTTTAAAACTATGACCCCTTATACCCGTCTCCCAAAAGTTAGGAGTACCATCATAAGTATCGATACTTAGTTGGATTAATGGAGTATTTCGAATCTTCTTTTTTTGATATTCATTCTCCTACTATCAAGCAGTATTACGATTTATGAATTTATGACCATTAAATTGTTGATTAGTTAATGGAATGGCATAGGAATCAACAATTCAAGTCACTGACATGGGTAATATTGATAATAGAATAACACTTGGAAACGTTTATTTTCCAATGTGGGATTGTTACCTACTTTTCATAGCTTGTAAATGTACTTAAAAATATATTAATTTGAGTTGTTAGCGTATGACAACTGATTTTTAGAAGACAATAGTGACAATTTTTCTAACTCACATAAATTTGTATCTGCAATGTAATCAGTGATTTTTTATGAAAGTCATCAATAATGAAGGTCCTTTTTTAAAATTTCATACTTATTGTCTTTTTAATTTTTTGAATTTTAAATTTCAATGTTTTAAATTTTATGAAAAAAAAAATTTTGTTATTGTATTTATTTTTTTTTTTTAAATGAATTAATGAATGAATATTTTTATTGATAGCCCTTAATATTAATTCATATTTGGACAGAGAATATTATTTGAAGAATATTTATGCTTACATTGTTGAGATGAAAAAAAAAGTTTAAAATACACAAATAGGCATTTTAAGTTAAGACTAGTAGAGTAGCTGAATTGTGACCGTATTTATTTGGCAAGGTACTCCTAATTCTTTTCGACCCTACCCTAAATACTTATATTTCTTTTAGTTTCGTAGCATACATTGAAGTATCAAAATTTCCTAAAACATTATTTTCTATTGTTACATTAAAAAAAGTGATTGTAATTTAAGAAAATTGTAAAACATTTTCAACTCGAAGTTGACCTAAAAAATAAGCATTGCTTGTTAAATGTGATACCCTGCTTAGTTTAATATACGTATAGGGTTTAATTCTAGACATTGTGAGTATATATAATATTCAAACTGTAACTTAATATCTTTCAGTATATTTTTCGTGAAACTATTTAGTCTCTTAAATATACTATGTGTTAATCGTATTTTTCCGTTGGGCTACTTTGATAAAAAAAATTACATAATATCAATTACATTTTTAATTCTACATCTGTAAATGGGGAAAAAAATTACTCACTGCATTCTACTAATTATTGTTCAAGAATCAAAACACGAAATTAGTGAATAATATTATCAAGAATTATAAGATACCATTCATACTTGCTGATAAAAACTAAAAAAAATGAATAGTAATCATATTAAGACAAATTAAAAACTTAAATTATCAACACTTCCAAATAACTATCAGAACTAAAATTGAGCGAAGAATCAAATTAAAATTCAGTTATTAATTTTAGTGTTCAAAGCTGTAATAAACAAATTATAAGGGAATTCTCGACCAATTATTCAAATTAAATTAAGAATGAATGAACAAAAAGTTGAACTCTCAGATTGTGAAGCCCTGACAAATATTTACTAGTAAAAATAACTGTGCTTAACTGCTGCTGTATGTGTGGCGTACGGTAAGTTTTGGTTACTTAATAAGACTTATTTTTTAACTGGATCTCAGATTTTAACGGTGACATTTAACCACATGGAAAATCTTAAGTACCATAAATACGTTTGAAATACATTTTCAAAAAAAAAAGAAAGAAAAAAAAAGGCGGTATGTTTTATAATATCATTTTCGAACTGTGTTATTAAAAACTTTAAAAGCCTATTAAGACACTGGATAATTAGAAGTTTTCTATTTTCCATACTTTTAATTTCTTATATGATTTAGGTAATTTATAAGAAGCTCAAATTTCAAAAACATATCTTGAAAGGAGAATAAACTGAAAAGTTTTCAAACTTAATTATACCTTAAAAAAGATACTGTCAACTTAATGCGAAAAATAACGACATTTTAGAATTTTCATTTTAGATCACATTATGTAAACAAATTTAATTAAAGATGAGTTAAGTTAATTTTCTATAAACGAAAAAAATAAAAGATAAAAACATTACGAAAATGCTTGATTTATTTTATAAATGAATCTTTTGATAGTTTGTATACTATTTATATTTCTGTTTTTTTTTTTTTTTTTTTGTAAAATTATAAATGATAATTCATAATCTTTCTCCCACACTGTTTCGTCCTGGATTCAATTTATAATTAAGTAAACTTTTTGACAGTTTATAAGTAAATAATGATTTTGAATTCAAATCCAATGCCTAATAAATGCATTTTTAATCAATCAATTAAGCCGCCACTTAAAAAGTAAATAAATGACTTTATTTTTTGAATTAACTCGGATTAAAATAAATAGAGTTGATTGCATCATCATGTTATCAATTATTGAATTGCTAAATTGGATTACGGATCACAAATACAATAATACGTATACTATTGTCGAACGAGTGAACTCAAAAACAATACATCGATCTGAAATTATATAGAACTTAGTATTTACGGAGAGAAAATAAAAAATAAAATAAAAAACAAAATCGTGAATAACGTAGCCAAACAGTTGCGTTACTCTTTAAACAATTATTGTATAGCCGTGCAGTTAAGGTTCACGCGCTACAGTCAGTGGTGTATTTAGGATGCATCCAACGGGGGCCTTGGCTCTGGGACCACATGAACTTTGTTATTTCATTTAAAAAACTGCATTTTTCAAAAAAATAAAAATTATTTAAAAAATATTTTTATTTCAAACAGGGGAAAAAGTAACTGTATGACGACGGCGTTTATCATCTTATGAACTTCATTCGTTTTTCAAACGGGTGTTTAGTTATATAAAAATAAACTATCATTGCTTATCACTTAGATCGATGAAAGTATATTCAGTATAATTATATAGTGTTATTTCCAGAAATTACAGCACCATTATTTTCAGAAAACGACTAATAGTTCATCAGACACTAGTTTTTCGATCATGTTTGAAATATATGATATTCACCAAGTCGAAAACAACAAAAGAAATTTGGAGAAATATTATTAATTGAACATATTTTTGTCTCTTACAACAAAATTCCCTTTTGTATTCTTTGCTGTTATTTTATACTTGACGTTACTTATAACAGTAGCATTAGTAGTGAACCAAATGTGCACTGTGTAATGGAAATCACCCAGCAAATTATCGCGGATGTCTTGTCTTCAAAAATCTGCAAAAACTTCACAAAAAACAACATCAAAGCAAAAACAACATAGAAAAATCGAAGAAATCTCAAATTTTAAAAACTCTACCTTGTACAACCCACCTATCATCAGTAGTCCAAATCCATATAATTCAAATAATAACCAAACCTATTCACAGGCCACCCAACAAAATAAAAACCACAAAATAATACACTCAAATAACGAATATAAAAACCAACAAAATGAAAATATGACGACCCAACTGACCTCTTTTTTAAACGAATTCAAAACTCTCATCAACTCAGTTATCTCACTTCTAACAACAGTCATCGACAGATTTATAAAAAAATGCGAAATGATAACAATCAAACTCCTCCCTAATCAATACTACTTTGGAATGCAAATGGATTAACCCACAACAAAAATTAACTACAATAATTACTCTACGACAAAAAAATAAATATAACTTTAATTACAGAAACACACCTTACACCAAATAAACATTTCAACATACCAGGTTATACAACTCTTTGAACAGACCATCCCGATAATACTGCCCACGCCGGAACTGCAATCTTAACATCCTCTACGATATTACACTATCAATTACGGACATACCAAAAGACCTATTTACAAGCCACAAATATCCAAATAGCACTTGACCATATCCCCATTACAATATCATCAGTTTACTGCCCCCCCTAGCCAGAAAATCACCCCACTCCGATTCAAAACGTTCTTAAGAACACTAAATAATTCATTCATTATCGGAGGTGACTTTAATGCAAAGCATACCGCATTTGGATGTAGATCAACAAACCCAAGAGGCCGAACATTTTACAATACAATCCTAAATAAGCACATTTCCTCTATTTCACCTGAAGCCCCAACCTACTGGACATTCCATACAAATCGCCACCCTGACATACTCGATTTTTTCATAAACTCACTACCAAACCAATTGCATAAAAATATAAAAACCTCGATGAACTGTCTATTGACCACTCCTCGATTCTTTTCCAACTAGGTAATAAACCAAAAAATATCAACAACACTCTACACTGTGGACAAATAAATTTCAATTTATTTCAAACAAAAATTAGACGAACACATTTTATTGAAAGTCTCGCTTTTTTCTGAAAGTATTAAAATCTCGCGAAGACATAAACAACGCTTCGCAATTTCTTATTACAACCACCCAAGAAGCAATAATGGACTCAACCACTTCTCCACCAAATACAAATATACTAACAAAACAACCACACAAATATACTTATTTACCCCAATATAGTAACTAATTAACAAAAAACGTCAAGCAAGAAAAATCTGGCAACAAACCCATGACCCAAACCACAAACACGAATTTAAAAAACTAACAAATAAATTGAAAAAAGAACTAAGAACCTTTAAAGCCAATCAATTTCATTCGTTTCTATCATCCCTCACACCAGTCAATGGTTCCTTATGGAAATCAATAAAAAACAAAAACCAAAAGAAAAGACATAGTTCGTCCCCTAATAAACCCCAACAACACTTTAACCATAACCGATAGTGATGAAGCAAATTTACTTGGAAACCTCTTATCCGAAATTTTCAAACCACATTCAGATACAAGTGCTCATATAAAAACACACGTAGAAAATGTTCAAACTATTCTTAATAGTCCACTACCTGTGTCACTACCAGCCACACCAATCACACCACAATAAATAATATCATACATTACAAAACTACGCAACAACAAATCTCCAGGGTACGATCTAATAAATAACAAAACACTCAAAAAACTAACAAACAAAACCATCCTCTATTAACTCACATATACAACACAATACTCAGGTTATCATACATTCCCCTAATATGGAAATTCTCAACAATAATATTAATTCCCAAACCAGAAAAGCCAAAGCAGTTAGTAACTTCATACCACCCGATAAGTGTATTACCGACGTTAGGGAAACTATTTGAAAAATTACTTCTTAAAGGAATAATTCCTATTATCAGAGAAAAAAATATTATTCCCAATAACCAATTTAGATTCCGATCAAATCACTCGAGAATACACCAAATCCATAAAATCACGGACAAAATATCATTATCATTCGGGAAAAAACACAATTTCCAGGTGTACTCCTTGATATCGAACCTTTGACCGTGTTTGACGGTGTTTGGCCTTTGACCGTGTTTGGCACGACGGACTATTGATCAAATTAAAATCGTTTCTACCTGCTCCATATTTACTCGTTCTAAAATCGTATCTCGAAGACAGATATTTCACGGTTAAGCGTGAAAATTCTTACTCGTCTTATCATAAAAACAATGCAGGAGTACCCCAAGGAAATGACCTACCACCTATACTTTTTAATATTTACACATCAGATATCCCCAAAATTAACCACATAACTCTAACGACATATGCAGATGACACCGCTATACTAGCATCAAATAAAGTCCCTAATATTGATCATTCATGATATAAATACCATTTAAATCAATTTTCTAACTGGACTGAAAAATAGAAAATCAAGATAAATGAAAAAAAATCGGTTCAAATAAATTTTTAAAAACGAATGTCCACAACTATCACTTTATAATGTACCAATTCCTATACAAAATGTAACTAAATATCTAGAAGTTCATCTGGACAAAATAATTTCATGGGTCCAACACACTAAGCATAAAAGAAAACAATCAAACACACGCTTAAATCTCCTTCGTCCATTACTTCTTCCTTCAATGAGTCTAAAAAACAAAATATTAATTTATAAGACGATTATTACCCCTCTTTGGTTATATGGTATCCGAATCTGGGGCCCAGCTAAACCATCTAATATAAGACCCATACAAGTCATCCAGTCTATATGTCTTAGACAAATAACTGGAACTCCTTGGTACATAACCAACGACGCATTACATAAGGACCTACAAATATCAACAGTGAATGAATTAGCTACTCAACTCGACAATACAAAAAGTTCCTCTCAAAACTCCATCCAAACCAAAACCCTCTTACTTCTCGTATGTCCTCTTTAACCATTCCTAGCAACCTTCCGAGGAGATTAAAAAGAAAATAGCCAAGAGATGCCCTAGCCTAACACAAAAAAAAAGGTCTTTTCATATAATGAACCCACAAAATGAAACAGGTGGTACCGTTGATGGACGGGTTTTCTCCCTCAAGCCAATCAAGTCACCATTATTACTTATTATTATATACTACCGAATTTACTTAATGTAATTTTCTGTGTAGATTGTAAATATAGCTTTTATTAAATACAAAAAAAAATTAAAAAAAGCATTAGCAGAGTAGTCATTCTCTAAACTAAAAGTGATAAAAAATTATTTACGGAGTACAGTGGCAAACAAATAGCTGAGTGGTTTGTCAATTATTTCCATTGAAAATAGGTAGGCACGGAGAGTAGATTTGGAATAAGTCATACACAAGTGCGCTCTTATGAAGACTCGAAAAGTTAATTTTTAATTATTTATTATACACATGAAAAAGTCATTGTAATTTTTTAAATTGTGAAAAAATAAATACATTAAATTATTTTATTGTTATAATGAACTTTTTATATTACTATTAATGCCTAATTCTTTTATCATAATTTGAAAGGCCTCGGTTTTTTATAAAGGCCCTAGAACTACTAAGTTTCACGATACGCCACTAGCTCCAATGCTATTATTATTATAATAACTAATAACACGTGTTACAACAAAATAACGGATTGAAATTCAAAGCGAATAACTACATTTAAACATTATTTGCCCAGTTTAAACATACATTTTTAATAATATACATGTACATGTAGAGGCACGAGTAGAGTTTGCTATGTCCATAGAATAAAAAGCCAGACACCACTTATAATAAATACCACCCCACTTCAAAAACTAAAATAAAATAAAAAAGTTTTGAATTTTGGTTAACTTTGCTCGATATATTTTATTTTTATTTAAGTGGAACATATTTTTAAAAACAAAATATTTTTACTTTGATAAACAATATAAATGAAAATAAAACCCTATAATAACTTTCGGAAAATACATCTTTCATTTTTTCAATAATTGAACTAGCAAGACCGTTTTTCAAAAACAAAGATTTATTATTCGTTTTAAATTCAAAAAATACTTATTACTACTCGTATCATAAAAAAATATCATCATGGTTTACAACGCCAAATATCTTGTCCTAGTTTCAAAATGTCAAAAAATGAACTTCTACCAATAATATCTTACCAGACATTTTTTTAGTTTTTAATTATTTTGTCAAGATTTAATTATATATTATGATGAGTGATTTGCCTAAAGAGTTCATCAATAAGGTCTTCTTCTGTTTAGCAGCCTTTTACCTTATTTATACACCATTTCATTTTTACACTTTATTTACACGGCACGAAAATTGAGTTGAAATGTATTTTGTTGGTCATTAACAACACATGCGACCGATTAGTAGCCGATCGGAAAACGCATTGGAATAATTTATCGGATCAGTTGTTACTTTATTTAATCCAGTAGTTTAATTCTTTTTCACCGCAAAGTCTTAAAAAATATTTGAACCCATGATAAAATAAAAATGTATATGTGATTTGATTAAAAATGTCATGTTTCTTATAGAATACATGGTAATCGGGGACCTCGAATGAAATACATAAGAAACTGACGTATTTTAGTGTAAGCGCCCAAATTTATTTTTGATTTGATAAGATTCCTTGAAAGATTTTTCAAAGCTTCATAATTTCAAGATACACATTTTAAAAAAGCTGGTAAGTGAGATGATAGTGGTACAAGTTCGTCCTTCGTCCCTTCGGTCCTCGGACAAGATATTGGTGATGAATGTATTAAGTTTTAAAGATATGATGACTCATTTCTTTAGTATAAAACGATTCTGAGCAAAGCTTCAGTGTAATATAATATATTATTATTTAAATACTGTTTACGTATTTTACGGTTATTTGCATAATTTTTTGTGAGTTATAATAATTTATTAAAGTGTGTATAAAAAAAAATCCTGACAAACGATTTTTGAATTTTTGTTAGGATAATTAGGTAGGTATATGAGTAAGGTCATATTAAATTTTCAGAACTTTTTGTCAAATATTTAAAATTATATTACATAAAAACTTTCAAACAATTTGGTAAATTAAAAGTTCTATATTTAAGTCAAAAGTGCTATAATTGTTTTGAAAATGTTGTCCAATATAAAAAAGTATGTATTTGATATTGGATAAAATTTTCAAGTTTCTAGCTTCAATACTTTTCGATTTATGACTAAATACCTAAAATCTGAACAGTGAAAATCTCGTTTACGGCGGATTTTTACCGATTTTACCGTTTTTACTCAGTTTTTCGATCGTTATTTTTGATTACTGGAAAAACTATGGAGATTTTGGAAAAATGACCTCTCTAAAGTACCATCTCAGTTCAATTTCGAATCTAAAAAGTTGACGAAACTTTTGGACAAGGATTTCTATACGAAAAAGTGTTTACAGAAAAAAAAAAAAGAAAAAATAAAAAGAAAAAGAAAAAAAAATAAACATCATTGTAAAACCATAAGATCCTTCGCTTCACTCAGAATCTAAAATCATTGCTTGTATAATTGTCTTGTCATAAATTTAAACAATTACGGCTCATGAATCGCTCACGTAAACACATCGCGTCCAGTTTTGTTATAATGCATGTTATTCGTGCGGTTCGAAAACGTGTGTATAATACGTATGTATTTTGAATATATATAATTTTTTTTTCCTAGACGCAAAACATCAGATTTGAAATATTATTACGTATGAAACGCAGTGTACATACGCAATGTATATTTTATGCTGTTAAATATAATAATATTGCGTTGTGAAATATTTTCTAGCCTCCGTGTGTACCATGGCAACAGCAATGATAATAATAATAATAAAATGAAGACAAAACGCACGCAGGGTCGTTCGGAATCGTACGTGGAAAAAACCGTCAGAGATAACATTAATGTAAGTTTCTCGTACCAGTAAAATAATAATGACCTCTTCGCAGTAAAATATAGTAACGTTTTTATTATTATAATAATAAAGTACCATGACTATAATCAAATAAAAACAATAATTTGTAATGTGTATAATGTACAAATCGTTTAAGTAAAAAAAAAAAAAATATATATATAGATATGTGTGTGTGTGTGTGTGTGTGTGTGTGTGTGTGTGTGTGTGTGTGTGTGTGTGTGTGTGTGTGTGTGTGTGTATTTGGGACGACGATGCTATGTATGCACTCTGTAGGAACCACGGTATATTATGTTTTGTGGTGGGAACGAAAATCATTTGACCCAACTATTATAATACGTAAGCGGGAATGAATCCAAGATATTTTAACGCCACGGCCACATGAAAATAAAAAACAAAAAATGATTAAGTGTAACTCATTTTAAAATTAAATTTCATCCCTATCTGCCGCAAATATATCGGTTAAGCAATGGTGATGAGTTGTATGCTTAGTAAAAATAAAAATGAATAAAAATACAAATAAAAAAGAAACATACAACAATACGCATTCGGCATGATTCGAAAAACATGCAGTTTATTCGAGTGTATTAAAATAATCGCTAAGATATTTCTTCGTAAATCATGATTATGATTTGATGGTAATTATAATTAATATCATCGAGTTTTAGCTCGTTTAAAGTATCATCAATAAAACAAATTTGAAACTTATTCTGAATTTATCAGGCTACTATCCGTCCGCGTGTATTTTTTATGATTTTGTCTAGTAAGACATGTATTTATTTATTTATGATGTATTAATTCAAGTATTAATACGCGAGTGTTGTTTCTTTCGGTACCGATTATTCAGCCAATATTCATAATAGCAGGAAAAAAGAAAAAAAAAAATATATATATATATATATAATATATGCTATTAGAAAGAAATTTTCAATTAGATTTTCATAATTATTTTTTTTACACAAGTTAACGAATCAGGACATTTCAAAGTCTACTTTTCTGTAATGTGGTGGTCTATTGGCACAAGGCTTGTCACTGCTAAAAACACACAAGTTGTAGATCGATTCCGATCCTATCGGATAGATTTTGTTTTCATCGGAAAAATATTTCATATACGTATATATATCTTTATTAATTAATTAATTTATTTATATATCATGCAGTTTTTATATGATTTGAAAATAAATGAATATACTTTTTTGATTTAAACTAGATAGCATGAGTAATTTTTCGACTACGATGTTCCTTATAACCTGCCAAATTGTTATTGACATTGAAAATCTATATTGTTACCTTGTTATATTCCATTAAGTCATTAAGTTATTCGAAATGATTATATAAATAATAACATACATTTTTGAATTTAAAAAAAAAGGAATATGAATGATTTTTCTGGCGATTAAGTTATTACCGATTCATCGTAATTTGTTGGTGAGTTTACCACACGTGTGTACCGATCAGCATTTATATGTATTATGTATCCATGAATCTTTGTGTATATCAGTATGCAGCCCACTTGATTTCACTTAAGTTGCATAAACACCTGTTTGTTTCATCATGTATACTGCTCAGTATTATTACACAACTAAATAAACTACAAAATAAAATAATGTTTTTGTTTTTACTGTTTCAATAGAATTTCGACCATTATGTGATACTACTACGTTTTGATCGGTTAATTCACCAAATTTTTTTCAATATGAATTGGTCTTGTATACCTTACGCTTGGCACTTGGCACTTGCGTCAATTTTATCACGTCGACGAGTGCGCGTACGTCTGAGCTCTCCACTCTCGACACATCATGACCTTAATCGCACACGCACGCGTGGTAATATTTTTTCTCTCGGCCTGTGTCCCACTGGACTCACACCGTAGTAGATCTTCAGTGGATGACACGTTTCTCAAGAGTTCATGTGACGATTATCATCGTAATTTCAGACGTGTGATTTTTTCTCGAAGCAGCTTCGACGGCTAGGACAATCGAGAACCACATCAGATCTTGTGGCAAAATTTATCGTGAGCTCTCAGCTCTCAAAAGTTTCATAAATAAAGAAAAAAATCGAAAACTTTGTATTTTAATATAGGAAAAATTTACAAAAAAAAAATTCTGAGATAAATTTTATCACTATTCGATTAAATAAACTATTGATAGAAATTGACGTAATTTTAGCATTGTAATTAATTAATATTACAATTACTTCACTTTTAATTATTCTTTTGATGTATGACGTTTAAACATTGTGTACGATACTTAATTTGTATTCATTAAGATTTCAAAAATACGCTTTTTGTCGTACAAATTCTTCAATTACGTCCCCGTGATTAATTGTTTTTGGTTTCAATCTTGTTTTCTATGGCCAAAATAGGAGAACCATCGTCACCATTCTTTTCTGGACTATTGTCGAATTTGGCGTATCGATACAACAAACACACACAGAGTTTTATTAGCGCGTTGCACCATTTTGAAATAGCTTTACCGAATTTATATAGGTATTCGCCACGAGCCCTTCAGCAAGTCCGGGCACAAAAATAAATTCCCAAATGCCCCTCTATCTGGGCGCGTGTCGACGTGTGTCTGTCGCGCACGAAATCTCGACATATTATCGTTACTATAATACGTTCGACCGTGTATCCGAAATTTCATATGGCCTGCACGCACGCGATGGGCACGGCGGCGGGGTTCGGAAGCTTTCTTGTTTTAATCTCGGCGGGCTTAGACGGTGCACCGAGATGCCTGTGATGCGTCGTACACCGGTGAAGGGGCAGGACGGGCGTCCCGAAACTCGTTCGGCTTAATGAAATATTCATTGTGCGTACGCGTTAATAACTGACCTCGGGTTTGAATCTACCGCGCCGGCGGCGGGTCGAAACACAATACGAAATGAACCGACGTCGATGTTATTATAATAATATTATGTACACTTTTGTGTGTGATAAAACGCGTCGTGTCGCGGAAAATTCGGAATCGCGACGAGTACGCGACGACGATAAAAAAATCATTACAACACGCCTGTTGTATCGGTACAGACGCACGCGTGGGGGTTGTGATCACGCGCCACGTTCACGTCGTCGTCTCCGTGTGCGTGCCAACACCTCCTCCCCTCAACAACCCTTCGCCGCCGTGCACAGCTTACGCCGTATGATGGCATGTATCGCGCGGTAAAGCACGATTCCGTACGTTTTACTTTTTTGCGAACACGATTCCGTACGATTTCTAACAAACAATGGATTATAAAATGATCCCAAAAACAACACGATTCCGTACGATTTTCCATGCAACGTTGCCATTTATTATTTATTATTATCAATTAATTTTTGTCATTAAAAAAAATAGATATATATATATATATATATATATATATAAACATTCAAATTCGTTTGTCATACATGGCTTTTCTGATTGACCGTATATCGCTATGTTCAATTTCTTCTGAATTTACGCTTTTTAAGAGTTCTTTTCGAATTATTTTAATAGGTCGCATAGAAATAGATCCACTTGCCTTGCGTTTACAGTTTTCTCTCAGTACATGTCTTTCAACCCTTTAAACTGAATTTCCACAGTGATCATGTTCATTTGATGTTTGATGAACTAAATTTCCATTTGTCACAATGCTAGGATAACACAATTTTTGTATACGTAACCATTTTTTTTAAATCATCTTTTCGTGCTCGTAAGCCAATATTTATGGAAATTAAATAATACCAGTGGTTTTCCTTATTAATAACCATATCAAATCTAATAGTCTTATTGCGATTTACTTTGAGACGATGTCGATGTCGACCGATACTGTATAATATCTACGACGTATATTACGTATGTGTTATAAAAATTAATAGATTACATTTATAATTATATAATATTTTAAATTATTTAGAAATCTGACAACGTTACACTAAAATCTTAGGTACAAAACGTACGGAATCGGATGCTTAAAAATGTGTACGATTCCGTACGCTGATAAGGACCGTACGGAATTGTGTTCTACCCTGCATCGCGACGGGCACGGCCGCCGGAATAGTAACACTGTTGGAATTATTATAATACGTATATAAACCACGACGGAAAAACCAATGCCAAACGTTTCAAAACAATGGGCCGTCATTCGCGGTGGGAATACGACGATAACGTACCGAAAACCTGACGGTCTATGTGTATATGTATAAATCGAGTATTACTTATACCGAGAATATCGGGTACTGCAGTGGCGGTTATAATTGACTTTTAAGGGGGGCGGGGGGGGGCGAAAATAACAAAAAAAAAATCGTAGGGTCAATAATGTTGGATTGACCTTTCCTCAATATTTTGAAATAAAGTAAACACTTCATATAGCATAAATATTTTTTTATTAGTCATATTACATCAAATATCATTAAAAAAAAAAAAAGTACAGTAAAAGCATGTGCCTATTCTTTTGTTTAGCAAAGCGTGTAATAATATTTTCTACATCTATGGAAATATATTTATGAATATGGAGTAATGCTAGCCCATTCAACCTTTCTTCGCCAATTGTTGACCTTAAACATGTTTTCAATCTACGTAAATAAAAAAAAGCACACCACACATGCATATTATAATGTAAAAGCCATAGAAATACAAGTTAATTAAAGAATAGCCTAACAGTTAGATAGAAATAAGTAAATACCTTTAAGCTAAGCAAAAAAGCTGATAATACGCGGAGGTACATACGGTACCTATAAGAACAAAAATAAACTAAGCGCACAGACATCTTAACAAGTTGCAGTACGATAAAAATTAAAAATAGGTACATGTTTTTTCCTTTTTGTGTAAGATTGTACCATGATTTATAGGTACTAAATAAATAAATGTATAAAAAACGGCCCAAGGGGGGGGGCGATCCACCTATCATCCCTCCCCCCTTATAACCTCCACTATCGGGGAGTCACTCGAATATACAGAATCGTCATGTGTGTATGCACGAAAATCCTGATTTTTAAGAAAACAATAACACGGGGGTAATTTATGAGTGTTTTTTTTTTCATAGGTATCTATGTAACAATAATAATAACGTGAGAAATCGTAACACGCAAGAGAAAAAAATCACTCAAAATGTGTCTTATCTGCGGCTTAAATATTACAACACGAAGGGATTTCTTTCTCGAGTCGACTTTATTAACTATGCACGCACGTGGTGTTCGGTAAGCCGTTTTCGCCATGTGTTCGGCAGGTGTATAATATTATTTTAATACGCATAGGAATAACTGATGTGAGAAGACACCCAGCCGAGGGATTATGTTATATAGAAACCGAAATGTAGTGTAGACGAACA
Organism: Therioaphis trifolii; assembly: GCA_027580255.1. Taxonomy (NCBI): domain Eukaryota; kingdom Metazoa; phylum Arthropoda; class Insecta; order Hemiptera; family Aphididae; genus Therioaphis; species Therioaphis trifolii. Next base: position 109,381,215 of record CM050404.1, on the reverse strand, counting down.
CATTTTGTCTGTATTAATACTTTAAAGCTCTTCTTTTTTTTTCATTTTTTTTTTTTTTTTTAAGATTTTTGTTTTGTTTAGCTCTTTTTCTTTCACTTCGGTTAAAAAAAATACGGCTACTAATAGCAATATTCTTTATTAATTAATTTAGTAAAAATGTGGTACGTTATTTTATAATCTGTAATTAATTTCAATTCCATCGAGATATAACTGTCAAACCACTACGTTACAGTCAGTAATATTTAATATAACAGCATAGAGGACAACAATAACAATCGTCATAAATAAATATGAAAACAACAAAATTATAGGGAAAAAAAAAACTATCGGATAATACTAATTACTATATGTATATATTATTACCTGAAAGTGTGATTTAATTTATGTTCCTAACATTATTAATATAATTGCTTCGTACAAAATATCCCGCTGCTCCTTCTGCTTCGTGTAAGTGTAAAACTCGAGTACCTGCATTTTACTTGAGATTATACAGTTGTCCGCACTATGGAATATTGTAAATACATACTCCTATTCGTGTGCGTTTATGAAAAATACACTTTCACGGTGCAAAGTTCATAAAATCGTAATAATCGGCTACAGTTGTTAACGTGTTTGGTTTGAAAAAATCTAGCTCAGCCAAAACTTTTTCATCTTTAGATGTAAACCTTCATAGCCAATTAGGCACTCCAGATTTTTAGATTTCTACTGCGGGAAAAATTCTACTCCTGTTTTTCCGAGTGAAAATTTTATTTATTTATTCTCGGTCTTTTTCATTAGCATCTAAAAGTTTTCGACTGTGGCTTAAACTTCTATATTTTTTTTTCTTTCTTGGTATTATTTTTTTTCACTACACGCATAATTTATCTTTTAAAATAAAAACAAAAACACGAAAGAATTATCCCTACCACGAAGATACTACTCCAAAAACTTGTACCGCGATTATTTTTTTTCCTTCTCTCTTAATGTTTTTCAATTCATAGACGAAATATACGTTAACTTGTATTTCCGAAACAAACGACAATTCCCTGTTGTCAATGCTCTTTGAGGAATTACACTGCGCTTGGACTGAAAAATAATGTAATCCTTCGTTAAATACAAAACATAACGGTCCCGGGCTCTCGGAAATAGATATATTACGTCATCGGGTGAACACAACGGGTGCAATTTCTTCGTTCGCAGAGGACTAACACATAAATAAAGGGACGATACAGTACAGAGTGAAAATAATTTTAAAACGTTCACGCGTGTAAATAAATAAGCTTTTCGATATTTAAGAAAAATGAATATGTATTAACAACGTGAACAATATTTCGATGCATGACGAACTACCGATAAAGAACAGACGACGTTATGTCTGGAAACAACGAACGATAAGAGCGGTGCAGTGCAAACTATTTGATAACAAACATTTTGAATAATTATTGCATTGTTCTTAATGGTTTTAACAGATTATGACACTTTTCATGCTGATATTTTTCTGAGTTGAAATTTATTTTTTTTCTATTTTTTTCTTGACCCAACAAATTCGAAATAAAATATTATTACATTTTTAGTCTAGATGTAGATATTATGTAGATTTGTACATTTGCATCACAGAACACTTTTAAAATATTCAATATCTTGAATCGGAAATATAATTATATTAATCATACAGAAATAAATCAACATTTAAAAAACAACGGTAGTATTTTTGTCTTCATTTCATATTGCGTATTGAATAATAAATAAAATTTGTAGTTTTCGTTATATTGAGAACGTCTTAAAAAAAAAAAATAATAACAATAAACAGTGAGTAGCTCGATTCGTAGGTTTTCAGACTGTCAGTTAAGTTATTTAATTATGTTTATCATTAAGATTCAGTTTATAAGATTTTTTTTTTACTATTTTTATTATAATAAGAATTGTTTTCTCTAATTTTTGAAACGATATACACAATCTAATGTTTATAGAAATTTACGTTGAACTTTGACCACAAAAATAATCAATGGTGAAAAAAAGTATTTAGTGAAACGAAGAAGTCGTGTCTACTATTATAACGAAAACAGTTTTCCTCCCTGAATAAATAGTAGAATCGGAATCCATAGACTGAAACCACGTCTTTACGTACAGTATTATTAGTACAAGTTAAAAAATAACAAATTGTAATAACATTATTTTTAAGGATATTCAGTGATTTACTATTTTTTTATTCCCCATATTTTCCATATAGATGAAAAAAATCCTTTAATTTAACGTTAGTGTCGTAAGAATGAATGGGAAAAAATAAAGGCGTAACGAATAGGGTTGTAATGTATGACCTGAAAGGCGGGGACATGAAAAATAATATAGGGGCCCATAAATACGATGTATTATTATTATTAATTTAATTTTTTTTTTTTTTGGGGGGGGGGGCTGATTTATTACGAGTATTATTATTTGATATTTCAAATTTTACGAATACTTGCGCTGAAAAACAAGCAGAAACTAAATAAGGAAAAAAATGTCATGTCACGCATTTGAGTCAATAACATTAAAATCCATTACACTTACATTTTGTTTGCCATTAATTATTTTGCGATTGAGAGCCGAAAAAATTTGTTCTTCTGGATGCGTATAAGTTTTCGTTTAGGCATAACCTTATTCCGCTGGTAAGTCTGTTTCTCATTTTGGGTTATGACCGTTTATGTTAAAAACGAAAAAGGTTCGATTTTTATTCTCGCCAAAGTTTATTTCTACACAGACATATTTCATCAAATATACTTTGGGAACCATGTACAATATTTCTGTACATAATATTTCATTAAAATATACAATATAAAGTATAATTTAAATATTTATATTACATTGGAAAAATCGTAAAAAAAAAATATATATTAATAATAATCACTAAGAAGATCTGATGGTGGCACTGTAGTTAAGATGTGATCATTTGTTATCAAGTTATTTCTGAATGCGTTTGGTGACAAGTCAAAACACTGTTATGCAGAAGGGGACAAGTCATATTATCATCGTGGCATAAACACAATATCTATTTTTGTCATGAGTCAAATTATTGTTTTTTTTTTAATAAATCATCCTAATAACTGGACGGAAATGATTCGCTGGGCAGGAAAAAATAAATTGAATGTAAAAGACATGAACCAACATGACTTTTATGACTTTAACAATTTATTTAAAACCAAATATAAAATGGCCAAAACTATTATGTTCGGAGAAAAATTTGTGTTTAGACAGGTAAAATGGCTTCGATACGTAAAACAAGAAAAGAATATTGTTTCTTACAAAATATCACTTAACGAAAATGATGTGTTTTATAAACTAGATCTGTCTCGTAAAAAAGTATTAGTTAATAACCTGCTCATGGCCTACAACGATGAGTTACCAATAACTAACAAAAAAAAAAAAGGATCTTATTAGTTTATTACCCCTAATACCTGAAGTACTATATTAATTTAAAAACAAAAAAGGGTACTGATCTTATTATTTCTGAGGAAGAAGACATTTAGACATAATATATTATATTATATAATAGTATTATAGTATTAAATTATATAATAGTATTATATTACTTTAAATAACTAATTTTTATGAAAGTACCTAAGTAAATGTTGTGCAATCTTTTTATTTACCTAAATTCTATAGCCTATACCGGTATTATAAATTGTATGTTATTTTATTTCAAAATGTATATATTCTAGTTATATTAATATTCTCAAAGGTTCGAGATAATATTAATATCCATAAAGAAAACTAAACGCAAGTTAGTAAATAGTTTATGATAACGGCTTAATTTCTATACTTTTATATTTTTTGTTGTGATTTTGTTAACGTTTGTTTTTATTGTTTTTACTGTTAGCATTGTTTAAAATATTATGAATAAAGGAATATCATATTATTTAATATTATAAAATAAACCTGATTTCATTGGTTTTGGTGAACTGTATTTTTAATCATTACCTATCTATAAGAAAAAAAAATACAAGTTATCAATACTTATATTTTAAAAACCTAAACTTGATTGTGATCAATACAATATTCATTCGTAAAAATAGTAGCTACAAGTCCATCTACTGAAATATTATTGATGATTATGGTAACAAGTCATAATAGGAGAAGGGGATAAGCCATAAAATTGAAAATTTTATTGATGACAATGGTGACAAGTCACATATGAGAAAGGAGATAAGTCAATTTATTATTAATTTTAAATGCTAAACGGTCTAAGTCAATAAAAAAATTGAAAAAAACTATTTGAGTTCCTGAAAATAATTTTAAAAAATGTATAATATTTAAAAATATATATATATTAAAACCGACTCCAATTTAAAGCATTTGATAAAATTTTATGATGTTTTTTTTATCTCCTGAAAAGTAGCTGTTTTTGACTTGTCCCCCTTTACATGAACTCCGTCCACTTGTGTATTGAACAACCGATAGACACTAAATTATTAATGATTGTATGATACGTATAATACTTAGAATCTATGTTGTACGGACTGAAGCCAGAGGCGCCGAACTTATACGTTTGTAATGACTAATGTCATAGATGAAATAGGTGGGTGGTGTCCAAGATATAATGATTTCAAAAGTTAACTTGTTTAACACTTTAAAATGTGTTATGTCTTGAATAATATAAATACTAAAATTCTAATAATATTAATAAACAACAATAAAGTTAATAAAACACAACTAACTAAATAATTTGGTAAATCACCCATAGCATCAGTACCAAATTACAAATCATGATTATAAATTAATGAAAAAAAAAAGTACATACAATGAAAAGAAAGTTTGGAAATGAGTGGGTGGTATATTAGCGAATAGCAATGTCATAAATTAATTTTTATACATCGTCGCCTCTGGCTGAAGCTATGAAAATTCTAGATAAAGTCATCGAAAATCAAATTATGAGTACCTTGTAAAACAGACGAGCTTACGTTATGTCTACTTCTATGATTTGTAATATAAAATAGTTATTATAATTTTGGTTATGATAACATAAAATGTTTTGTATAAAGGTAATCAACAAAAAATTAGTAGAGGGTCCGCGATTTCTAAAAATCTTTCATCGGGGGTCTGTGTTCTACAAAATGTTAAGATCCACTGCGTTAGGAGGTATTATGTTCTCTTTAGTTTAGCTCATTATACATAATTACATTTTTATAAATTATTGTTAATTATTTTTTCTGCCATAAATCATATTTTAATATGTATATATATAATGCATAATGCATTAATGCTGATATCATAGAAATAAAAAGGCATTCCATACAATTTATAAAGCCATGGCTATTTAAAAATAATTATTAAATTATTAAAAATAAAATTTATAAATTCAAAATTAATTAATTTGGATTAACATTATGTACTGATCTCTACTCTATGTATGAAAATTGATAAATAGACCAGCATAACGTCTACTAAATACATTTAATTCTACTTTTTGTCTTATTTTAATACCAACATCAAATGTGATAATAATAGTATAGACAGATTATTATTGAAACAATTTAAATTCCCAGTGGTATTATTAATGAATATATTATAATAATCAAATTTATTTAGATTACAACTTGAACTTAAACAGTAAAATTAAAATTAATTAAAATGATATATAGATAAAATGTTCATTTTATAAAAAAAGTATATATATATATATATATATATATATATATATATATATATATATATATATATATATATAACTATTAAAATACCAACATTTATGGATATCGCCAGTATTAACAAAAACTATTAAAACTATTAAGGCTATAATATAACTATTAAGACTTATAATATTATTCATGAATAAATTACTACAAAGTTTCAAAGTAGCTACCATTATTTTATTAACTGTATGTATAATTATAATTCTCAGTTTATTAAAACAGAACACAAAAGGTATACCTATATATTCATATTTTAATGCTTGTCTTAATATTTACTGTAAATTAAAATGATATTAACTACGTTATTTGCATCCAAGTTAATCTACCTTTGTAACATTCAGTACATGTAACATTTATAATAGCACCTAGAACATCTATATTTTTCTATTCTAAAAAGAGCAGAGCTACTTAAATGTAGTATGTCAATATTTTTTTCTATAAGTCATGTTATAAAATAAAAAAATAAAAACCATGATAACATTAATTGCAAAAATAATCAAAATAACGAAATTTGTTTTAATTTTTTTCTTTTATAGAATTTACTCTAATTATATATTATTCAAGCATATTTTAAAAGATACAATTAGTTTTTAATTTTAATTTTTAAGATAAAATTATATCTTAAAATGTTTGGATACTCAGAAAGAGTGATAAAATAGTTTTGTATAGCCTTCTTCTAAAATTCAAATAAAAAATGCCACCATACATTTTGTTGTGCCATGACTTTTTTACTTTGTTAATATTTACTCATCTTTTTAATAAATTAATTCATGAAGTAAGAAAATAAGTTGCAATTTAATTGCATTATTTTTTAAGAACTCCACTTAAAAATTGCTAACAAAAAAAAAAAAAAAAAAAATGATTGTATCGATATTTTTTATCGTGTATTTGTCTTGTTAATTATTTCTAAATAATAAGATAAAAAATGATAAAAATCGTAATATAATAGAATTTTTGACATCAAATTTGACTTTCAAATGCAGTGACTGAGAAAAACAAAGTGCCGTTCATAGACTTCATATCGATGAAGTCTCTAAGTAAATTAAACATCACGAAAAACGTTTTTATTGTGCGACAAAGTTTTATCAGTCTTGCCAATTATAATATAGTATTTATTTATAAAAATTATAATTTTGAAACACTATTTTACTAGTTAATATGATTACAGTACGAAAATGAAATGAAGAGAAATTCGACATATTCTGCATGTGATTTCTTTTCATTTTTTATAATTATCATTTATTTTTTTCAAATATTCACGATTATTTTCAGACTTGCAGTTAGAATATGAATACATGATATAGGATGATCAATTTAAAAAAATGATTGAATAGATCACTTTAAGAATGACTCAAAATCATGTACTACTTTAACTCTAATAATAATTGATTGAATGAAAAAGTTGCATTTACTTTCGATTTAAAATTATCAAGTGAAAAAATTGTATAGTATTATTTGTTGGTGTCTAAATTGTAATGCGTGCACTATGCCTAATAATGTTTCAAATTAAAATCCTTCCTAGAATTTATATAATCAACGTTGGAAAATTCATAAATATATTTTTCCATTATTTAATACAGAAATTAAAAACTAAACACAGATTATATTTCAATTTATTTTTTTAATCTATATAAAAAGGATTTAAAAGTACTGTAAATACTGTAAAATTCTACACACTGCACTAAATAGATTTAAGGGTAAAGAATAATAAATTTAATTAATACTAGTGTAAATGTGTAAACATGTATTTTATATAATTAATAAATTCGTGTGCAGACCTTTTTTGCACCTTTACCTTTTATCTGTACGTGTTTTAAAATATGATTTGAGTGAATAAAGATTAGTTTGTTGACAATTAACTTGTTTGAACATTTTGTAAGTTTTATTTATACTTTATTTGTTTTGAAATTGAGGACCGTAGTCAGGAATGGGAATTAAAATTTGAGAAATACACTTACAATATTAAGTACAAGGGTGGACATAGTTTTATTTGGAAACGTTCCATAACAAATGGTGATTGTTTTTAAGAACACTGAAAGCTGGCGTCCTGAAAACCTCTGATTCATTTACGGTTGTAGCGTTTACTCGTCCGTGGGCCAAAATTACGTCAGTGTAATAAACGGCCAATCAATGATAAAATAAATCGTTAAGACTTTCACCTTTTCATTAGGGGTTTGATAGTATGCTCGAAGCGTGTCTCGGATTCAGAGATAATCAGTCCAAATCCTAAATATCTATCGATGAGACGACAATAATTAATCGTATTAAGAAATCGAAGATTTAAAAAAAAAAAAAAGTTATTATTTCTATAATCCTACTGATTCCACGGAGACAATTTTCAATAGAAATGATGTACATAAAAAATTTTTTAAAAAAACTCGAACGCTTGTAGATTATAGTTACTTTCTCATTTATTTCGATGAATAGTACGTGCGTACCTACAACGGGGGAACCGTACTGTAAATGATTACTATACACTTGGGCGAGAATGAAGGAGACGCGCCGTTGAAAGGATTTTATAGTGTTTTCAGCGGACAAAGGACGTGCAAATTTATCTGCCACGTCGACATGGTACATTTATGGTTATCTTGATTTGTCTTCTAAACAGTTCCGATGGTTTTACGTGCACATTATTATTGTTATTGTTGTGTGCGTCGTACAACTGTACGGCGGGCAAATATTGTTTTCACGACACGTGGCCTAGTTCGTGGAAGACGACCAAGACCCCGTTTTTCATTATTACGACGCGGAAATGCGACGGAAAAATACACGGTCACGCTATTACACGAACGCGAGTCGATTTTCGAATATCAAATAAAAGAGTTGCGTAGTAATTACTATATTATTGTACTCTCATACTCCCGTACTCCGTACTAAAACACAAACGGATACACTAACAACCAGTAGCGTAGACAGAAATAACAAAGCGGGAGGTTACCTTATAATCAATGCATATATTTCCACACATAGGCACACACACTAATACACACACATACACACACACACACACACACACACACACACACACACACACACACACACACACACACACACACAGACGCGTACACGCACGCAAGCATGCCCATATGTATATAAACATTAACATTACGTAATTATAATGAAAAAAAAATTTGGTAATATGTTTTCAGTAAAATGATTTTGAGAACTTTCAGTATGAAATATACCTTTAACAAATTTTCTATCTTATTGTCGAAGTTAAGTTTTTTTTTTTGTTTTTTATCAGAACCTTATAAAACTTATAATTTGAAACACTATATCATTTTTTACCGAGAAATTTAAAACATATGTCTATATTTTATATCCCGAGTTTTGTAACTGTCGGATTAATCAATTATTCTTGAGAAATATTTAAAATTAAAATTGTATGTACATTTCGATTTCATAAAAATTGTGTATGAATTTATTTGAGTGCTTAAATATAACAATTTTGAGTAGAAAATCTAAAAACATATCCAATATTCTTTGGTGAAAACATGGCACTTAAATTAAATTCTTAACGCATTATACGAAAATTCAAATATTTTATTACAAATAAACTTTTATAAATAAAGATGATTTCAAAGTTCTATATTTAGCTCAAAAATAGCTAACTTTTTAAAAAAAATATGTTAGGTTCCTAAGTATTACATTGCCTATAATCAACGTCAGATTTAGCAATATTCACACAGAAAAAACGCTTGGCGTCTCATTGCGAAACGGTACCGAAATCATGATTCATCGAATTTCGCAGTATGGTGTTTGAGAAATGATCGAGAGCTGGTGTTCGAACATCGTATCATAAATTGGTCGAACTGCGTCGTATTTGTCGTCGCGACACTAATCTGCATAAAAATCGTTCAGTGGTTGCAGTCATAGACAAAACAATAGGTGCTCCATGACACGACACGTCAAGTTCAAAAGAGCTCGTCTCATTTCCGAAAAAATAATCCACAACAGCTTCAGTGCATACTTTTGAGGGATCATTTAGAGTTTTCTGATATATTCACCCTTTCTATAATATAACGTTTTATAAGTTTGTTTGCTGTACGAATCGTGGTAGCTAGTGCGTTTATTTGAACGTTATGGTCTTACTGTTATCGATTTAGATTCTGAACACATTATTATTTTCCGAGTTCTACATATTGAAATATTTTCAGTGGTTGAAAACACTTATAAAAGTTCTGACATCCGAATAATAAATACCCACGTCACGTGTTCCGGATTAATGAGAAAAGACGTCAACTGCAGTCACTTGATGGGATAACAATCATAAGCGCAATATGCGGGGTTTAGAGAGAGCTTAGCCCCCGCTGAAGAATTAAAAATCTGCTGCAGCCCCCGCAAAAATTTACCACAAAACAAACAAAAAAATTGTGTGTTTTATAACGATTTAAAAAAAAACTATGTGCGTGTAAATGTTAGCTATAGGTATTTTATAATCACCAACAACAAAAATTTGCTACACTTGGAAAAGCTGTTTCTGTTATCTATGTAGTCATACAAACATTAACAAATAAACGCCTTCGTGTTGTTTTTTCTCATGTTTAGCCAAATGTTAAATGGTTTGTAGAATTGAACAATATAGATACAGAACATAATTCAACAAGTAATGCAATATTAATTGATACACCAAATAATTTAACTAGCTAAAATAAATTACAATTTAAAATTGTTTAGAATTAAAACGACGAAGACAAGAACTCAGTTCTCTGCTAGATTTCTTTTTGACAACTATAACTAGTGCTGCTGACGCTACACAAGATGAAGAAAGAGCCAATCGTGTTCATGATCATTGGAGAAAAATACATTATTATGAAATAATAATTAGCATACATAATTATTTCATAACTATAATGAAATAATTGATAATCTTATTATTTTTCTACAAAAACGGTTTTCACTTGAAATTCCAATAGTGGAAGATCATTTTTTTTTAACTCAACTCTATATATATATGAGGTATATCCAAAGTTGTTTAGCCTTATGTATTTTGCTCTTCCTATACCAATGAGTTCTGTACCATGTGAAAGAACGATTTCGGCTATGCGCAGAATCAATAGCTGGCTATGTAATTCAATGGTGCAGGATCCATTCAATGCATACGTGTTGTTTATGATCTTTTTATAATTTATATCGAAAGAAGATAAGCAATAATGATTTAAAAGCTGAGCATATTCAAGAAAAATTCGATGAAACTGATCATGGATTAAAATTTTTAAATTTGCTAAGTTGTTTCATCAAGTCGTATTATTATTTGTTATAAAATAAAATATTTTTAATGTAAAATAAAAAAAAAGTTGTTTTGTATTTGCAAATGAAATATAAAAATATATGGAAAATACTTTTGGGAAGTGGGGGGCAGAGACCCGTGGGGTCCGTCAGATAAAAAATGGCCAGCCCTAGTGAAAAACTGATATTACGCCTATGGTAATAATCATTGCTATGTATAAAAAAATTCATGATTATATTTTAAAGTTATTACCTCTGATGAATTGATCCATATTAATTACCCGCGGTATTATCGATTTTATTAAACATTCGGATTTTGTTTTTTTTTTGTTTTTAACAATACGACATAGAACACTACGATGTTAAAAAATCATAATTAGTTATTAGTAAGCGTGATGGCCAGGATATAGATATATGGTTATAGAATATATACTAGATGATAAAATATATACTAGATGATTAACCAATAGTTTGGTATTTTATCGCGTTATTTATATAGTTTTGATGAACATTGTATTAGTTGAATAACATGTATAATATAAAATGTGATAATATAAATTGATAATATATTATGTCATCATATAAAATGATGAAAATTATTAGATTAATAATTAATGGAGTTCAAATAATAATTATTGTATTTAACGTTTTTATTATTATTATTATGATAACTGTTTGTTAATCTTTAGCCCACTACTTATTTTATGGAAAAATGAACTGTTTTTTATCATGCCTCTGTCAAAAATCAATAATGTTATTATGGTTTTTACAAATGTTATATATCTGTGTCTGTGATATATGATTTACACATAACATAAATACAACTCGCGAATTACTCACATATAGGTTCATGCACATTGCAAAAACCACGGAGTAGAACAATATTTTACTTCCACGTGTCACAAACTATTGAAAACAAAATTATACCGCAGACCAGCGGGGAAATATGCCACGGAAAAACGAAAATCAGAGGTTTCACTATTTCGGTTGTCTCATGGATAAAACTGTATTGGAAATTACAATAACAACTATGCGTTACTTCCTGCACTATTGTACTAATGTGTATAAATAGTATAAAATGTCGAGTGAAAATTTAAATAGCGTTCAGATGAGACAGCGTCAACAATAAATTTAATCGGCAAAAAAAATGTCAATTTAAAGTCTAGAGTCTAATGGCGGGTTGCATGAAGAACAGTCTGTAAATTTGTTACCGGCCCTGTAATTTACCGACTCTGTAAGATTTTTAATGATTGTGTAAACTATTTTCGGATTGCATAAAGAAATATTAAATTATTGATAACCGTGGTTACCAAATAAATTAAACCATATTATTTTTTTGATAAAACCAAACCAAACAATTATTATCATAATTCATAAAAGCAAATACAAATTATTTAAATTAATAATTATAATATTATAATATTTATTTCATATTCGTACCTATTTTACCTATACGTGTTTATCTTATCATAATATTATATTATTTTAACCGATCTGTAACTAGTTACAGAGTCCAAATCGGATCTGCAGTTTACAGGTCCGGTAGCCGATACTTTACAGAGCCGGTAACTTTACCGAGCGTTCAAGCAACACCTAGTTTTATTTACAGATCCGTTAACGTACTTACAGATCTGTAAGTAGTTACAGGACGTTTATGCAACCCGTTCTTAGAGTATCGATCAATAGTAATATCTGCATCCTATCTTGATATAATTATAGACTACCTTTATAAATAGTTGTTGTTAATAATCAGTTTATATTTAAAACATGGTCAGTTCAGTAATCAAAGATAGTGTCGTAATCGTGGGTTATCATTGATTGACGTTCAACCACTTACGACGATGCTTTGTCAACGGTTTAATAATAATAATTTTTAATACTTACTCTCCGTCGGAAAAATTATACATATTATTTCAAAAATCGCTACAATATTTGTATCCAAGTCTAGAACACAAGTTTTGTACTCTTCCTACTTTTTAGGTCCTCGTCCCACTAGGGCGACGCAACGCAACGCGATTATAAATAAATATCGTGCGATAATCGTTTGTTTATTAAAACACGGGTTAATATATCGGAGACCTCCCACCGACGCGATGCGACGCGACTGCGCCGCGACACGAAAGCAACTAATCGCGCGCGACTCGTGCTGTCAGTCGCTTAGTAAAAGTTGCCTTGTCAACCACATAACAAATTTTGTAATATCATAATTTTATTATTATTTGGCAAATATCACTGACAAGATGGCAAAAACAGAAGAAGAAAACTGAACTACTTGAAAACTAGTCGAAGCTGTAGAGCCATATCCATTATTATATTACTTCAAAATACCCGAATAGGTACACTAGAAGGGACATTACATAAAAAGATTGAAATTTTACATCGTCTTGCATTAATTCATTAGCGGCAACAAATGTTCGAAAATTAATATTATTTTGTATCTATGGATGTATCCAATATTTCCTTTTATTTTTAATTTTACGGTGTCGATACCAATATACGACACAATACAAAACTCGTCATCTTCAGAAACGACATGATTGCTACTGACTACTGAGCCACTGCTGAAATATCGCCTGTAGTGTGTACAACTCATGACGTCAGGTCGTACGATATTTTACTTGGCAACTATTTTTTTAAATCGCGTCAACGTCGCGTCACGTCGCGTTGCCCTAGTGGGACAAGAGCCTTATATATAACCTTTTTATATATTATGATGGCTTTCATTTGGTTAAATAAATTCAGTTTCTTCCAGATAACGATAAAATGAATCGACGACGTCGTATTTATACATTAAATTTAAAATTACGAGTTGGTAATCCCCAACAAGATTGCGTTAATTTAGAAATCATCTCGAGCGTCGTAAAAATGTGATTCGTTTCTGAAACGTTATAGAGGCTCGCCAAAGGGTGGTGCACGAGAATCGCTTCCTCTCCGATATTCATTTTCCACATGAATTACGCCCCGTCAATATTGAACGTGCAAACGAACAGTTTGCGCCCCTCGATATTTAATAACTACACGGATTTGGTACGATTTAAAATATTATTTTCCTTGTCATTAGATACAGACTGCAGTGAACTGTCTATAGTGAAACATAAATAATAAAACGCTTTAAACTGTTATACGTTTGTAATAGTATAGTTTGTTGTTGTTAATACTCTTATTCGTAAGTCTCGTACAACAAATGAAACTCATTTACACGTATTAAATATTGTTTTATACAAATTATAATCATAATATTATATGTACCAATGTGTATATTCATTTGGTGGTAATAATTCAAATTTTACAGGGCTTAAATGAAATTATGTCACGGTGATCAGTTTTTCCGTACATTATTTTTCAAACTATTTTTGAGGATATTTCCAGTAAAATTATCTTCATCTTTCTCACCATCAATCTCCATCCAGTGGCGCCGAAGTCAGTTTTTAGAAGTATTCCAAAGCGTTATAAGCATACCTTCAAAGCGAGCATCCACCCACCTACCCACAATAGGTTGAACGATTTCCCCTCATTTGTTCCATCCCATCGGTGTATAACTTTAATAACTACAAGTAAAAAGTAAATGTATAGATTTCCAAAATGGCCGTGTTAAGGAGTGCAATAGTTCTTACGGAATTTTGTCATATAGTGAAACTAGCTATAAGCCTATAATATTACTCAATGGTTTAGCGAATAGCTTTAACATAAATTTAATGATGTTATACATAATAAATAATTTATAACTTTCATAGATTGAAATTATTTTAGCTAGTTTGTTTCGCAGTCTTACCACACCCTCCCACCCACCCTTGCCAGGTATTGCTACTGCAATACTTAAAAACAGGAATCGGTGCCACTGTCTCCACCAACAGCTCGAACAGTCAGACAAATGTAACATTTAGTTACGGACATAAGACTATATTCTCAACGAAAACGAGCGACCGTTGTTTTTGACAATTTACCACATTTTAATGGAATAATAATATTATTTATGATGAAATAATAATAGTGGTATATACAAGTGAATTTTTAGGAGATGGTCCTCTTCTAATCGTAATTATTGTTATATAAAGAAATTCAAGTTCTGATATGTCGATTTAATTTTTTTTTTTTAGTTCACATAAAAGTTATATTTAACTTTCAAATCCGTTCCAAAAAATAATTCTGAACACGTGTCTATTCATAATATTATTATTTATATCATAATAACGACCGGGACTCGCGATTCGTGTATTCTGAACGCCCTGGGGTACAATGATCTCATTGCTCCTGTGTTCTGTTTATCATAAAATGCATTTTGGAATGCGATTCGTGTGCAGTCGTGCAAAGATTCGAGTGTATTGCTCCCGGAACTATTTCTATTAGACTGACGATGCATTTATGGTCGATTACATTACGAAGTCTAATGCCAGGAGATAAAATAATTCAATTGTGTGAATTATTCAAAGGGTAAGGATTTTCAAGAATAAGGATATAATTTTTTTCTCTCGGTTTGTTTTCGAACGATATTGTCTTGTAGTATAGCGGTACAAAGAGTGTTTTATTTGTACCGACTCGAATGGTGAGACGACGATGCTCGACATTTCGGAATGCCTCGATCCTCACTACGCCGGCGGTACCACCCCACCCCTTCTCTCACTCACCGTTACCTTACTGCCACCAAACGATCGGAATAATGATTTATCGATAATGTGTTTGTCCACGCAATGTCTCTAAAACAACCATGCGGCAATATAGACACACGTTATTATTATATTAGTTGTTGAACATGTTGAAGCCGAAAATCATCGCAGATCTCCACGATTCCGATGACACACACAGACATAGACACAGACACAGACACAGACAAAGACAGACACAGGCACAGACACGCACACACACACACACACACACACACACACACACACACACACACACACACACACACACATATTTCATAGTACTCACATTGCATTCACTGTAGAATTTACAGTGTAGATGTTGTACTTAACACGCCATGTATTGCATAACTTATTTTTAAATGTGTGATATTTATATTGATCCATTACTTTTATATTAAACAGTGAAATATATTAATTAATAGTATTTGATATTCGTCTTAATTTATTCATTATGCGTTACAAATTAAAAATGGTAATTCTAAAATTATAATATCTACATAAAAATAATTTTAAAATATTCGTATTAGTTAGTTTGACAATTATTACTGAATTTTGATCATTTTCCGATACATATCAAAGTGTAATTCATATAAAACGAATATCGTCTTGTTGTAATTGAAAAAAATCTCAACATGTTACACCAATGATCATCAATTTTAAACACCAGATACATGGTATATTTTTAGTATATATATATATATAATATGTATACTCCATAAAAACATAATTATTTGATTATTTGATATTCAATCGAGTTGAGACCAAAATCCCCTAATAAGAGTGGTCCTAGTGTTGAAACTCGTATGGATTCTATACGAAACATTATATGAAAAGCATAGCTATTCTGTCGTCAAATGACTTTTTTTTCAGTGAGAAACACGTATGATCTCATATGAGGTTTGGTTCGTAATGAAGTACCCGAGATACATAACGTGACAATCAGGTGTTGTCAAAACATAACTTTTCCCCGACTCATGTTCTAAGACGACCGTTTGTCTCACGATTACATAATAATTACAATAGAAATCATAACGCTCGTCCGTTTTTAATTTCAGCTACTAACGTGGACTAAATTGATACAGATTTCACCGAAATGATTTATGAACTACACAATCTAACACAACATTACTGGCAGAGTCGATACCACGTTCTAAATTTCTACTTTTAAAGCAATCATATCTTTGCGCCTCCCCACACGGGCGGCTCTTGCCTGCGTTGTCTGGTATCGGTAGTTTCGGCGTGAACGCTATTGGTTTATGATTATTATTCTACGTTGTTTCGTCTTCTTCGGTGCTCGCATAAAACGGTGACGTGAGTTGAAACGGCTATTTATTGACAGCGCACAGCAAGTTTTACATTTATAGTCGTCCTCTCGTCATCGTTTGCATCGGGTACCGTCTACGATGCCACAGATGACAACGGACTGCAGGCCATTCAAACACGTCAATCGGTCCAGTGCGATATCACGACCATTAAAATGTAGTAATGGTCCAATGCGTGATCCACCGTCAAATCTGTGTACCTGCAATAACCTGCCGATAAATTTGACGTTTACCGATTATGTGTATATGGCTGTTATTTTTATTATTTAGTTACATAACATAACCAAAATAGTTTTGAATTTTCATCGTAAACCTACTCGATGGTACTCTCGCAGCTATGTATTACTGTATTATACCGAGTGGGCACTGAATTTATACAACGAAGAAAACAATAATAATAAACGGTACTGCTCATTCAGTTGGTATAGTATCATTACGGATAATAATGGAAAACATTATATTTTATCGACGTACGTATAGAGATTTTATATTGAATTAAGCGCATTGTCACATAAACTAAAAATTGCATATTTTAGCCTGTGTCTATATATCTAGCAGTTATGTCAAATATGAACCATTACTAACTGTTTGAAATAAAATATAATGGAATTAATTAAAAACGCACTATAGTAAATATGCGAATGGTTGTCTGCATACAATATATACAAATAAAATAGCGTCTGTGGGTTACGCTTTGTATCGTTTCCAACACGTTTTTTTTTAAAATGGCGTTTTGATTTCATCGATCCTCAAACCAAGTTTTTCAAGACCTTCTATCAAGTCTCTGAAGCCTTAATCGAAAGTTTTACCACCATTAGTATAATAATTGATTAGTTTATTTTTATAGTTTATCCAATTTTAGTATTTGTATAGGTTTCCCTCTCGTAGGCATCCAATATCAGTCCAAACATCATTGTGTTTTACGATATTCATCGACACGATTCTTAGTGGCCTTTATAAATAAAATAAAATTACTATACAATTTTTCTAAAGCAGAATACGTATTTAAAAAAATTATAGTTACGTTTAAAGGATGAATTTTGAGATCAATATTCTTCTCCGAGAAAAATATTGGCCTTAAAATTGCCATTTTTTTGATAAGATAACGTATAAAAAAAAATCAATTAAAAAAATATTTTAATTCAAAGCGCCCACTCAAAGGGCTTAAATAGAATAATGCCCACTTATTTACACCGTAGATAAAGATACTAACAAATAATGACTACTAATTAACTATTCATATACATTGTTTCGTCTGTATAATTCCAAGATAAGCACATAGTGAAATCACATCTGCAGTGTTCTTTTGTGAATTTATTAATGACATTTTTTTTAAAAGATAATTTTTGCTAAAAACAACTTTCTGAAAAAAGTTCACAATGTGGTATTATGATTTATAGAGTGAATATCTTACATAGGAAACGTATTTCAGTTTAATTTTCTTGAAATTGTGACTCGGCGTCAGTATCAAATTACAGCCAACGGGGAAAAATGCAATCTGTGTTTGACAAACAAATGACCACGCATAACGCAATATCTAATTTTTTTTAAAATCAATTTGAAAATTTCGATTAAAAATTTAGTTGATACGCATGGAAATAAATTAATTTCATACGTATGAAAACGTGGCTATCCATGTATGCAGTACGTCAGTAAAAGCTGGATTATTTTATTGTGTTTCCATATTATAGTTTTGTTTTAGCGGTACATATCGCGTGCAACGATCGGATTTGGCTATCTCCGATTTCTCGGTCGAATGGAACATTTTCCGGTCTATTTAACGGCCACGTTTAATATGTTTTTAGTAGTTAGTAACACCGTATAGGTATGCAAACGTAATAGACAAAATGAAGTCATAGGTTTTTAACTATTTACTGTTTACGGATATCACATTTATACCGTAAAATGTTGGTAAGATTATCTTTATTTGTATTCAATTATTATTATTATTATTATTATTATTATTATTATTATTATAATTATATCTTTTTTTCTACAAGTATACATTTTTTCCGTTCGTTGCCGAATGAGTTGCATATGATGGGAGGTCAAAAATGGTTATTTGGTTAAGCTCTAGAAATTTGTTAATCTCGTTGCCATTGAATACAGAAAATAATTATATAAGCATATACATTCTGCGTGTAATCAATGAAGAAATAAAATTAGGTACTGTAACAATTTGAATTGTAATACGTCATTTATTAATCAATACTAAATTGAATTATAGTGCTTAGTGTTCGTGATCGGTTTTTAAGGCGAAGAGGGTTTTTTTTTTTTTATACAGAACATATCATGTTTGCAAACGTGTAAGAACATTGTAAGAAAGTATTTAAAAAATAATTACATGCATATAAACAATAATTGTCAGTCAAAATAACATTTGACCACAGTTTTTCGAGTTATTTTATAGTAAAAAATAATAATAAATTAATAAAACTTTGAGATGTATTAAAATTACAATAAAACAATGTTTTGTTTAAAATAAAATTAGTTTTATCAAGTATGGACCACTGAACTATATTAGTGTGTAGAAGTTTCAAATCAAGAACAAATAGTATACGAATTTTTGTAATAATTTTTGAACAATTTGTTTTACAGATATGAACATACTTCATTTTTGATACAGCGAATTTATGGCCTTTTAAATAAAAATTATGTATTGATATAGTAATTGAAGAAAAAAAATCAATATTTAAACTAATTAAACAAAACAATTTGGACATACAATGCGCACCATGGGTATTCTACGCTTCTTGTTCGAGATAATGCTGATGGATTTATATCCGCAATGTAAATTGCTTTTATTTTTTTTGTCAAACAATATTAATCATAATTATATAAAATAATGACTAGGTTTTCAAATTTGTATAAAAAAAAATGGTGGCCACTTTCAATTATCATTGTTTGAAACAATTTTCATAAAAATACATTAAAAACAACATAAATTATCGATTCGAACATTGTCGGTCCAAGATCGTAACAAATAGTGATAAAAATATTTGACTGATAGTATTTATATTTTAAAACAAATAACACGAAAACATGTCTTTTATATTTCGTTCATTTGAACTGAAATTAGTATGTATATACGAGTATATACATTTTTTTTTTACAGTTATTACATGGATCACTCACTGGTAGATCACTGGACCACCAGAGCAACTCAATTATTTGCTAATCCGATATAATCAATTAAATATTTCTTCAAACATGAAAATTGTTACTATGCGGTGTTGAATATTAAAAGTTGAAACCATATTTGAACAAAATCCGCTTGAAAGTCGACGTTAAAACATTTCTGGAGTATATTTTATCGACGTACCCGAGAATGTGTTTCAATATTTCTATTTCAAATCCCTACTTTGGTTAGGTGAATTTATATTTTATTCTAACCTGCATTATTATCATTAAAACATTTTTTTTTTTTGTTTCATCGCTTGTGTTTTATTTTTCACAATCAAATCACATTTCCGGATTCGACTTCAATCTATGAGACGTACAATTAACTGATTTGTCTATTTAAGAGAAATAATTTTTAGGAATCGTGACTTTATACGCGTTAATTTCTTTTAATGGATTTCTGTTTTTCTTTTTCATCAACGTTTTTTTTTCTTAACATTTTGATCTGATTTTATTAAAAGGAATTTATCTTTACCATCAAGTATAAATGAAACAAAACTCCAAGAAATTGTGTACTCAATCGGTTTAAAATTGTCACTAGTGATCGCATTACAGAAGAAAAAGAAATACTTTTAACTGTATTTCATACTTCAAAAATATGACGCTTATAACGAGCTTGTCATAAAGTGGTATCGATGTGTATGTAATCTAATGGAACATGAACTGATTGTACATGAACTTAGCGCATAATTCAATTACGAATGCAATTATAACAAAGTTAAACGAAAGTCGCTTCTGTGGTGTAATATCGCGATATGAAATTATGCGTTCAAATACATTATTAATTTAGCAATTTGCTCTCAAATTTAAAATCGATATACATTATGACGGTGTTGAAATCCAAACCGAGTCATTCGTTTTAAACGTGTCTAGTATCATTTTACACGCAATTTAAACGATTGAAAAAATATTTTCTGTCATAATTTTGACGTACCCGATCGGAATCCATAATAATCCGTCCAGAAAAACTAAATACGTATGAACTGGAGGTGAACAAAATTCAAAAATGTGATCAAGAACCAAACTCGAACTTATTGATTCGGTTTGATGTTGAACTTGAACTGAACAATGTAATTTGATTTCGAACTCGAACCGAGAATTCAGGTCAAAATAGAATCGACCTCAAACAAAAACATTTCTTTTAATACTGAACTGGATCCAACCCAGGTTTTAAGACCAAGCTGATAAATGATGATGATTTGTGAATAACTATAATCAATAGGTGTCAATTATAATTTTAATATTTCTGGATGAGTAAAACACGTAAATGCATTTACTTTTTGAACTAAATACAGCTGAAATAATATGTATGTCTATAAATAATTCAGAAACACAAGAAATAATCACTGTCCTGAAAATATTCTGGTTTTAATTTAATTTTCGTAGTGGATATAATTATAATAATAATAATAATAACTATGAAACAAAAATGAATATTCAACACTGCAGTTTCAACATAATAAACAAGAAATACGGTTGTATTTTTCGTTTGTGAAAAAGACAGTTGACAAATAACAATTTAAAAATGAATTCTGGAAACCAAATTTTTCTAAAAATTTACTGAGATCGAATTTTTTCGTAGTTGAAAATATTTTGATTTTCAAATTCGCTATGCAATTTCAACCTTTTAATACAAATTTGGTTCGGTCCGGTTAAGTTTTTAGAAACTGAAGTTCGATTTTCAAACTTCGAATAGTTCGACTCACCTAGCGTACGAACAGAAATTCGACTGTACAATGTATTATACAAATTCACACACTATCATCTAGAATGTGAAATTACACTTTATGCATTAATGACAAAATATGTTTAACCACACACAATATCGAAAAAAATAATACGCACTAATTTGATATCATACGTATGAACATAACTCCGTGTTTAATTTGACATTTGAATTTACACATACAATCAAACACGACTGACCTTAGGTAAACTAGTTATTATTTTATAATTACTATATTGTGCACCAAAAGCTATCCCACAATGTAAGAATACACGATTATGTACGGCCCACGCCTTACTAGTAATATGTTATTAATATACCTATTAGACATTGCGAAATTTCCTAGAAACGCTCAAGCTCTTAGACGCCCGATTGAAAACGAGAAAGGGATCTAATTTTTGTAATCTCACGAAAACCAGTCATAGGCTTTCCACAGTAGAGATTCAACGTGAATAATTAAAGAGGTCGACTTTCAGACTACTGAAGATTTAAGGCGAGTGCCCCGGTGTGAGACGAATCAGGTAAAACTTAAGCAACCCAACATCTAGGAGACTCCAGCAGTTGGTACTAAGACACGGTGTTACGAATTTATTGATCAATTCCAGTCAGTTGGCTAAGATCATCTGAGAAGATGTAGATACTCGTGGATGATGTTACAATATTTATTCTTTTGCAAATATGATAACATGAATTAGGTATAAATGATAACACTATTTCTGCATTTCAATTGTTTCAAAAGCCTTGTGTGGGTATACAAAAATTAATATTAATTATTATTGCATGCACATATTTATAATATGAAAAATTGCCGATAGATATCTGTAATTTAAATATATAAATAAATATAAATATTATTAAAAAGTACCTACATCAAAACGTGCTGTTCAGCTCAAGTAATACTTGTGACAATAACGACGAACGGAATCCAGTGAATAAGCCATATTTTTATTAATTATATTATTGTCTGGATAGACTTGCTGGAAAATATATTAATCAAACTTCAATTATAATTACTAAATCATAGGTAATTTATAGAAGAAATATGCATTTGAAAGTGAAAATATCATAACATTCTTTCGTCACTACATTGAGTTGATCGATAAATTAATAGGTACCTATTACTCAATCTGCAGATATAGCGACGTAAAAACGTAAAAAGTTAATGACTAGTGGATGATATATTTCGACAGAATGTGCTGCTTCAAAAAGTATTAAAAAAAAAAAAAAAAAGTAGAAAGAGCCATTGTAAAACCAATAGTATTTCACTTCTCTCGGAATCTAAAAAGCAGAAAATATATTCTAATTTGGTTACAATAACATGTATATTATAATGTCATATTATAAACGAAAATCTCCAACAGATTATAATATATAC
This sequence comes from Therioaphis trifolii, assembly GCA_027580255.1. Lineage (NCBI taxonomy): Eukaryota > Metazoa > Arthropoda > Insecta > Hemiptera > Aphididae > Therioaphis > Therioaphis trifolii. Next base: position 109,358,092 of record CM050404.1, on the reverse strand, counting down.
TATATTATATATATATATATTATATATCTGGATGCCCAAACTTATTTTCATCCAATAGTGAAAGCGTTTAAAATTTTCTTGAAATAATATTGAATAATGGGACTGGGAAGATAATCGTTTCACTTAAGAGATAGCATACCACATAAGATATTAACATTTGAATCGATATGACCTAAAGAAACAATTCATTGGTACAATTTTAGTAAATAAAAGCACCAGGCATATTCTGATTACGTAGTTAATATATTAATATAAACTAAGATGCAAGTATACAAATAATTATACTATAACAATATTTTTGTCTCAAAACGTTGTTATATTTTGTATTACGTATTATTACAGGCGTGAGTTCGCATAAGTTATTTCGAGTGTTCAGAAGAATTTTTCAAATGGGTTTTTCATCTCACAAGCCACATATTATTATAACATCTTACGGGTTTATTTTTAACATTTACTTCTGTTTTTCCAATTCATTATTTTTTGTCATCAAGCAATACATTTAAAAAGCGATTTTTCTTAAATACAAAATTGAAAATACTTTTAAGGTGGTTGTATGAATTAACAAGTTCCTACATAAAGTTTTATGACCACCAATGTCAAACGTTTATTAGTTTATAAATTCTTGACACTCACGTTATATAGTTTATACTTGCAATAATATGAATTGAATGGTAAACGTAAAATATGGATTTTATGTTCGACCTTCTATTTTACTCACTTTCTCTCTCTCGTTACACGTCAATTTTATACAATTTATAATATATTTTATTCATGGTGCTAGTGGTATGTAAGTTTTTGGTTTATGTACATGAATTAAGCCTTCGTATTTCATAATGACTAATTATATAATAACAATTATAATTTATAATCATTATGCACGAAAATGTAAAATTAAAAGTTAAAACATTTTAGTTTAAGTGGAGGTATGGAAGGGGATAGATGCTACCGTCTTATTTAGAGTATAATTAAGTGTTTCATTTGGGTAAATCTCCAAATCCTAGGGGACAGACGTTTTATTTTAAAGTACCTACGGAAGACTGGAGAGCGTTAGGCTGAAAATATAATATGAATACCGACTTTCGCACCTTATTCTTACGTCCGTTTTATAATTTTATTGATTTTAATGACAAAATCGACATCCGTCAAAATGTGCATGTGTGTGTAAATGGACTTTGATTTTTTCTCTGGGTATCATGCTACAACGAAAGCCATAATATGTAAATGTTCATGCGGTAAAGAATTGCATTGGCTCAATTTCACTAATTTGTGATGTGTTGTATTATTAACATTTTTTTTTTTTTAAGTTCTTACTTTGTGACTCAGAGTATTCTCTGCTTCAAGACAAGATAATGGGGATAGGTTAACTGAATTTTAAAGAAACTATTGATCATTTTTTTAGTTAAGTGATTCTGAGCAAAGCTTTAGCATGAGAGTATACCGTTTATATATTTTACTGTTTTTAATTTGATTGCTTTTATACGTTTAATTTTTCTACCAAAACCGTTTAAAAATTTTCTTCTGAACAGAAGATACATATTTGTTATTTGTTAAATAAAGAATTCAAAACATGTTGTCCTGTCTATGTTCGAAGGTTCGTAATGATAGGTTTCGCTATAGTTTTTGACAAATTTCAAAGATGAAAATGTACATAAATCTATATCAATTTCATAAGAATTTAGCTAAACGCTTATTAAAAAAAAAAAAAAAAAATATTTTAGTCACGATATTTGAAATTTTTTCAGCATGCTTAGTTTATTATATTATGCGTATTATCATTTAACGTTTTCAAAACTTTTTGTCAAATAATACAAATTGTATGAGAGATAAACTTAAAAAAAATAAATACATATTTTAAAAGATATATTTTTGCCTTTAACTTTTCATTTTTTTATTTTTTTTTTAATCTCTCATAAAGTATATGTATCAATATACGAGTATAACGAGAATATCATGGTGATATGTCTAAATAACTCAAATCGGTTCAATAAACGTTTCGTTTAGTATAAATTTTACCACTTATACTTGGTTCTCCAACAGTTTTCCCCACGCCTGGAACAACTATCGACAATAGTGAAAAATGACTTCTTTGGTACCAACTAGATATAATATTATAATATCTGATTTGTATAGCAATTGGACGAACATTTTAAAGAATGATTATATCTCAATAAATTATTCACAAAAAAATAATACAAATATAATAAACATCATTGTAAAACCAATAAGTCCTTCGTTTCATTAGGAATCTAAAATTATCAAAAAAAGCCTATTTTTGGTTAACTAACTATTGGTAGTGAAGTCAAAATCGACCATTTGTATAGGACACATGTTTAAACAATTGGAAATAATGGCCACGTGATTAACGTTCAGGATTAATAGAATGAACCATAAACTCCCTTCTTCGCTAGTTTTACAAGTACAATTAATATGTCAAGTACAAAAATATGTAATAATGGCAATTTCATTCGTATTCATTATATCTTTTAACCATACAAAAATGTGTGTTTATCTACTTTTTCAATAAAATGGTGTACCTATATAATATGTTGTTTAAATGTGTGAACGAAAAATACATGCCTTAAAATATAAAAATATTGTATTACACGTATATTATATGCTCGTATTAAGGCCAAAGCATTAAAATACATAATTAATACTAGAAAATGATCAAAATTCAAACTAGTTAAAAAATTAAGAAGGAAAAATACATGTGAAGTGAGTATCATTTCATTTTTATGATGTTACATATAAAACGATAAGACAACTTCTGTGGTAAATGGAACTAGGAAGTACCTATGTTATTTATTTATTTGTTTTCACGATTCGTAACTGCAGTTGTAGTGGACTGTATTAAGGTGATTCGATACTTGGAGTATACCTAATCAGCTGAAGTAATTTTAATTATATTTTCTTAGGTTATTCATTCTAAAAGCAGCATTTTAATTCACATAAAAGTATAAAAATTAAGTATTCAATTTGTGATATTTAATCTGAGATTAATTTTTGAATAGTTTTAAAAGTTTTTAAAGATATTTTAGAAAAATATTATCACTGCTACAGTAATTTTATAGAAGTATATTATATTCAATAATTTTTATCAGTCAGCATATGTAATATTTAAAAAAATATATTTATGTTAACTCAACATCTACCATGAACAAATAAATATGGAGAACAAAAATTTGCATGCCATTGGGCTTGGATAGGTACTCATGTTTCTAGGAACTTTAGTCGCCCTATATGTTTTTCCACTTAAGCCACTGATTGCGAAGTGCAAAATTATAAAAAAAAAAAAAAAAACTATTTGATTTAACTATGAAACGATATTTTAAACAACGAGTATACAATATCTTGTATACAGATGATTTAAAACCACATACCACACATAAATTCACGTTTTTATTTAACATGATAAAACGAGGTTCATAGACTGAAGATCTTACTAAAACGTGTATACACATCAATAGTTGATACAGTGTCTTCTAACGTCACTGAACTCCTATTCACCGATATCTCTACTTAACGTGATATTATGCTCAACAATGACACGTATTTAATATGAAAGTAATATTTGTAAATCAATTGTTCAACGATGAATAAACATAAAAAAAGTAATTGATTAGTGTGAGCATTGTGTATTTTATGGATTTTTTAATGTATGCATGTATAATGTAACATTTCAAATAAAACTGTATGAACAAGAGAGGGTCTCTTTATCTATTTTATACATTAAATTAGTAATTGCCGATAAATCATTGTGTACCTGAGATTCAACTTCAAACCTATCCATTATCCTCATCTGTCGCACTATTTATAGGAGTCATACGTATCATGTGAACGATGAGTGAAAATTAAAATAAATTGTTACTTTTGATCGGAAAATAATTTGAACATTGAACTTTTCAATAGTTATTATAGCTGTCGGAAAAGATTTTGAAAGTCGCATATTAAACTCTTTATATTTATAACGTCGATGAATCGGTAAAGTTTTTAAATTATAATAAAACCGGTAAGTTTGTCAGCTAATATTGATATTCGGTGACGTGAAAATGAACCACGTTGATGCTACTAGTTGAGCTTTGTGGCGTAATTGACACCTTTTTCTGTAAAGAAAGCCCCTAGAACCTTGTCCAGACGTGATTTTATTTATGATTCACGTTGAAAAACCTCATGTAAAAACGTGCCAATTACTTATTCTTTCAAAAAACACTTATGCAGTCAACAGTGTAATCCATCATCAATTTTGCAGTCAAAATTGCGCGCTTGACATTATCGTGAAATTGAAATAAAATGTATGGAATATTAATTTTTTTGGTGGGTTGCTAGGAACATGACCACACACTGATTATTTCCGTTGCACGATTAGAGAGAATCTCTTCGGTTTTATATAACATGACCATTTCACCAATCATCGTCACAAAGATTGTGATTCAATTGTTCGAGTTTGGCTACCGATTCTGGAATCTACAAATAGTTTGTTTTTGATGTTCAATACCGGAATGTTCAAAGGTGATCTAAACTAGTATATTATTTTGTACGCGAAAAGATCACGAAATAATTTAGTAATCTTTACTCGTCACCGTAGATAACACCGTCAAATGTATAATATGATTACACACAACACTCGAAATTATGCGTTTAGTTTTTTCACGTTTAACAGTGGAGCTAGTGATAATTATATTCATGAACGTTTGTGAATAACGTCTGAAACGATGAGCGCACAAGATACCGTCGAAAGAGCATGTACCTACTCGATAAGAGAAAAAAAAATATGAAAAATGTATATTTCACTCCAAGTTATATTATTCATAGAACGTGTTAAATATAAAATTATAAACGGGAAAGAAAATATGTTTTTCGAGCACACGCACGGCTACAAGGAGCCGTTGCGGCAGGGAGAAAAAATTTCCAGCGATATTTTAACAACTTTTTTTTCCCAACCGCCGCGCCACCCCGAATATATTATTTTGCGTTGAAACAAATTTTTAACTGATTAATTAATGAGTTGATATTTACATTATAAATTGCATGTTCCGTGAAAGCATTTATTATAATTATTATTATTATTATTTTTTGATTAAGTAGTTTTGCTTCACTTTGCAAAACAAACAATACTACTACGTATACAACACCCTCCGCGCACGTCCCCGTAGCGCCGGAACGCGACAGCGGTTAATGTTATACAGATGCCAGCGTTTTCGGATGCGAAACAATACCTATGATTTATACGAAATCCCTGGGTATTATTTTTTTTATTTTTCGTTATTATTATTATTATTATTATTATTATTATTATTTTTATTTTTGTATTTCATACATTACATTGTTTTTTTTCCCGTCGTTTTTCGTGTAAAACTACACGCAGAACATTATATAACATACCGTTTACACGTTTTCACAGCAGCCACGGTTAATGTCGTGAACGTTTCGTAACAATACAACTTTATAAAATATTTTATTTTTATATATATCTTTACTATTACTATTATTATCATTATTATTATTTTGAAACGCCTTACCGGACGCAATATAATGGTTTTACACAAAACATAACACTACACACAACGATGCGGCACCATCGTTCGGAACGGAGAATACATTTTTTTTTTTTTTTTTTATCATTTTAATTATTCGAGTGAACCGCTGCGCGACGACTGTGTGTCTGGTGTCAGATAATAAAACAGTGTGATAATGCCCAGAAAAACCATCAGACCATAATGTGTAGAACTTAGTTTTCGAGTACGAATCTCCGGTCCAATAAGGTGCGAAATTAGTGACGATATTAAACCGTAATTACGAGAGTGTGAAAAAAATAGATTTTTTAAAAACCATACCGAGTCTATTCGAATATTCCAAAAAAATGGAACTGATATCGTGAAGTCGAATCGGTTCGATAACAATATGGTTTTCCAATTTTTTTCCACGATGTAATTCGCGATAATCGAATCACTCTCGGACGTTTGGAAAATGTTATTTCCAATCTATAAAATGTGTCACATGAAAGTTTTAAACTTTTCTGAATGGCACCGTAAACATACCGTTTATCAAATATGAAAAATAAAAAGTACACGTCGATTTAAAATGTATGGCTGTTCTCCTTGTCACGCTCTGAATCTGAAATTAAAAACTGTACGTGAACCACACTTTTCCAATTATGTATCGGATTCAACTTTATTATTTTCTAGTTTAATTCTCTATGCGTGTTTCATATTATTCATCAAAAACAAATTAAATGATCTACCGTTTTGTATCGTGAGTTTTCAAACATTATTAATTTATTATCTGAAATGTCTGCACGTGTGAATTATTGACGCTTAAATGAGCTCTAAACTCAAAACTTTAATATTTACACAATAAACAAACAATCTAACTACATATATCAAAATATAACATACCTGTATTATAAATATGCGACATACGTTATTTCGATTTCAGTAGCGCTTCAATAAAGAAGTATTTGAATAAGTAGCAACATAATTCTAAGGTTATTAAAGTTAATGAGATCATATAGTATTTGTTTTTATTATCATTATTATTAAAACTATAAGTGAAATTATTATAGTTTGACAATGAGCAATACATGAAAAAAAAATATAAAAAACAACACACACACACACACAGACACACACACACACACACACACACACACACACACACACACACACACACACACACACACACACACGCACACGCACACACACACACACACACACACACACACACACACACACACACACACACACACACACACACGAATATGCACACGCGTCACGCACATGCACACGCACACACGTTCGCATAAATTAATATAAAAAAAATATACATCAATATAAATATATATATATATATATATATATATATATATATATATATATATATATATATATATATATATATAAAGTATGAAAAGTATATGGTAATAAATGATATAATTATATTGTTTAAGCTGATAAGTTGCATAAATAATGCAATAAAATAAAATAATGATAATAATTAAGAATAGACAAACGCTAAGAGGTGATAATTATAATTCACTTATATTGTATTAAAATAGTAGTGCGATCACAAAATAGTAATTAGGTGTAAGGATTCTGGTTTTGTGTATTTTACGGAATAAAAATATCAAAAAGAGTGAAGCTTCTAAGTAAGGATGTTAAAATGATTAAAAAGGTGTCAAGCAATAGTTTCAATGAAGAATTGAGAAAATTGATGATAGATTGTACTTGTTGATCTGCTGAAGGAACATATATGACATTTATATATGACTATATTTATATATGACATTTATATATTTATATATTTGCATATGACATTTTTGGATTAGGTTTGGAGCTGGATGTATCACCGCTTAAAAGAAAAGGTGAAAGTAAATGTGTTACGACATTTGTTTGATTTTTGGTTTTTCCGTACGTCTGTTTTTAGTTTTTTTTCCTTATATGATGAGGTGTGTGGTCCAGAGCATAATGTCCAATTAGCGGGATGTTTTAGTAATTTCTAACAGTCCATAGCATGATGACCATTGCCGGATTTGACGTAGCGTGAAAATGTACGATGATAATTTTTAGTGTGGAATTCATCTTGACTTTTTAAACTATGGCAGGCAAGATTTTGTCTTAGGGGGCTCAATTTTTATTATTTTTTAGATAAGAAGCTTTACTCTTATCAGAACATGTCACTTTTTTTATTATTAATTTTCTTTAAGTGCTCTTGAAATAGTAGCAAATTGGATTTTGTGGTACGAATAATGATATGTTTGACTTGAATGGCATATTGACCTTTATTGGTTAAACTCACTTGTACCTCTAGTCAGCGGCTATATAGGTTCCTGATATAAGCCCAAAATGATTTTATCATGCTAGGCATATAGACATGGAATTTTATCTTCTTCTTATGAGTCAGATAATCAATGCTTAGTTGGTAGTTACGTGCAATACACGCGTGGACAATTGTTTTTAAGTGGTTGATAACTGAAACTTGATGGCCAATAAATTCAGATATATATTTTTTTTAGTGTAGAGTATTTATAACCACAATACTTAAATAAAAAATAAGCTCAATGAAGATCGTTTTGACATGATTTAATGGTTTTGATGAGTAGCCGGCAAAGCTGGACGATCGGCTGTTTTAGAATAATTACGAACTGGTAAGTAATGAACTCTTTAAGCTCCTGAGATAGAATAGCATACTTGATCGGTGAGGTTAACTGATTGATTATCCTCTCCTCTGGTTTGGGAGATAGACTAGAGTTTGAAAGGTAACGTTTGGAGAAGGACTTAGACGACAGAAAGCTGGTGGAAAGCTTCATAATATTTGGAAAATAGTTTTATAGAAAACCAATTTATAAAATACGTGGTCAAGAACGCACGATAAGTGAACAGTACGTAATTAAAGCTGTCGATAAACGTGATATCTTTACAGCAGCTGTTGTTAAACTGGATCACATAGTTAGAAATACTTTACTAAAAAACGTTTGTAAAAACAAAAGAAGATAAAATCTAATTTTGCCTACGACCATGCACGTTGTACAAATGTTTTCTATTTCAACTAAAACTTAAGAGTTAACGTCCTGTTATTAATCCTGTTTTGTGTTTAATTAAATTCATAACTGAAGTAAAAAAAAAAAAAAAAAAAAAAAAAAAAGGAAAAATGAAAAACAATGTATAAAATTACAGAAGAAAGACCAAGAAAAACAGACGGGACCGTATTATAGTTAGTTGGTAATTTTGACGTTGGATGGTAAATCGAATTCTAAAAACACAATGCTTCTAACGCTTTTCACCCCGCAGAAATCGGCCGTTTGTTTCAAACAAAGCGAGTAATAACTGTTTTCCTCGATATTATAACGTCGTCAATATAATATCGCGTGACATATTTCTAATAAATAAAACACACGAATACCATGGAAATCGAAAGATTAATGTCATATAAAAAAGAGTGACCTTAATAATAAGTCGAACCTTGATTACAGAAAAGCATTTTAATTTTTAATTAAAACTACCAGCATTAACGAAATGGACGAATGGGGTGTTTGTATATAAATAAATATATAATATACATACATATATATATATATATATATATATATATATATTTATATATAAGTTCTTTCTGCTCAGTGGCAACGAAAACAACGGGGAATCGAAGCTATTTTTCACCCTCTGTATACAAATATATCATGGAACTTATATATACACATACGTATTATCATAAATGAATGCATTTCGTTTGTTTCGCAAACTTTTATGCCGTTTTATGAAACGTCAATATTTTATTACGTCCCGAATACAATGACCGTATTATACAATGCATTATCAACAATCGGTTTTATATTTTCAGACATTGCGAACTAGTCGGTGGAGTGACACGTAAAAAGTTTTCACGTTTCGTGCCCGACGGTATACGACAGATTTTTACACTCAGATTTTAGGCCGGTAGTGGTTTGCACACACCGTGTCAACTCGGAACTACACTAACACTACGCCGTAGGTAATTATTTTCTTACGTGACACGTGCATAATCCCTCCCACTTACAGATATAGGACTATCTACGAAAATAGTTTTTGTTTAGATGAGGTTCAAACGAACGATTCATAACGAACCATACAATTACAAATGCGATACTTTTATATATTTTTTCAAAAAATATTTATTTTTTTTCATAATAACCATTAACTATTAACTCTGAATGTATTATGTAATAACACGCCATTTGATTTGTTTGACCATATTTATAATTTATCAATGAGTTAATTTCGTATTTAATTGCATCAAAGTATTCATTTTGAAAGTTATAATTATTATTGTATTTTATTTATACGTTAAAGTCAGTGTCTACTTGAATATTCAGAATTAAGCGTATTAGTTCATATAAGTAAATCCGTAATACCAGTGGCGTAGCCAGGGGGTGGACCAGAGGGGCCATGCCCCCCCCCATAGGCCGTGTTATTTTATTATTGTTTTTATATCAGTACGTCCATAGAGTAAAAAAAAAAGTAGAAATGTTATTCATTATCACGATTTAAGATAGTCTCCTTCAATGGTGTTTATTATCTATAGCTGCGCTGTGTGATACAAACGTGAGTGTATCATCACTTACCAACACGAAACAGTAAACACGTCTCAATGTTACCAATTGTTTTGTCTAGGCCAGGGGTCTCCAACCTACGGCCCGCGGGCCGGATCCGGCCCGCCAAGGTTTTTGCACCGGCCCGCCAAGCTAATTAATGTTTTGAAAATAATATATTAATTTTCATTGTTTTAATTTATTTTTTATTGAATACATTTATAATATTTTCGAATGTAAATTATATTCGAAAAAGTGCTCTTAGTCACCGTCAGTTTAAGAACTTTCTTGCTGAAATTGAAAGCGAGTACCCAGATATTCCCTACCATTGTGAAGTTCGTTGGCTCAGCCGAGGTTACGTCTTGAAAAGATTTTTTTATCTTCGTTCAGAAATCGACATATTTATGACAGAAAAAAACCACGTTGTAACTGAGTTAGCTGATTTGTCATGGCTATGGAAACTAGCTTTTTTCGTTGATATAACTCAGCTTCTTAATGAGTTAAATTTAAAGTTGCAAGGAGCAAACTCGTTAATTTCAGATACATATTCCTACATCAAAGCTTTCAAATTAAAATTAACTCTATTCACAAATCAATTAATAGAAAAAAATCTTGCTCATTTTCCCACATGCAACAAATTCAAACTTGAAAACGATGAAGAATTCCCTACCGATTTTGCTGTTGGAGTTCTCACCTACTTGAATGAGCAGTTCCAGACGCGGTTTAGAGATTTCGAAAGTGCAGAAGACCGTATTCGAATTTTTGAAAATCCTTTTGCCATAAAAATAGAAACTTTACCGACAGAGTTCCAGCTTGAAGTTATCGAGCTCATATCAAACAACAATTTCAAAGACTATTTCAAGGAATCCAATCTCCAACAATTTTACACCATGTTGCCAGAGGAATCATTTCCCAATCTCAAAAAACATGCGCGTGAAATGATGTCAATATTTAGCTCAACATACTTATGTGAGCAGACATATCATAATAAAAAAAATTTTGAATTATAAAATAAAAAAATTATATAAATAAACATATACATTTTAAAGTAAAGCTTATCTATTCTTATTTATTTCTCAATTTCATAACCTATCTATTCCTCTAAAAATGTTGGCCCGCGATGCCAAAGCGTATATTAAATTTGGCCCGCCGTAAAAAAAGGTTGGAGACCCCTGGTCTAGGCGATCAGCAGTGAATTTCATATAATATTTTATAGTATTAGATGTTCCTTGCAGTTACTGACCGCGCTCACGTTCCCTACCCACCAAATTCCACTGGCTTATCACATTCACACTGCCAGCTTATCACGCCACCGAACGTTACGGCTAGCTAGCAGGCTAGCTAGCAATTATTTGATACTCTGCCTGTAACATCCGCAACTCCAGAACGTACATTTTCAGTTCTAAAAAGACTGAAAACATATTTAAGAGCTACAATGAATGAAGAAAGGTTGAATGGTTTGGCCTCAGCTACAATAAACAAAGATGAATTGGAATATGAAAACGTAGAAAAAGAAATCATGACTGCATTTATAAATAAATCTCCTAGGAGGATGAAAGTTGTAGATTGGACATAATATTCAAAATATTTACCTTATATTTATTAAGTTGTTTGCGATAAATTGTTATAAATACAAAGTTGTTAAATATTTTATTAATTTCAGCCGTATGTATTTAGTATTATATGTGGTCACATAATAAGTATACGAATTATCTCAATTATTTTTTATAATGAAAACAGTACAAATTTAATTTTTTAAGATTTTTTTGTTGGCCCCCCCCCCCTTTTAGAAATTCTGGCTACCCCACAGCGTAATACATAATGTTAGTTTAAATAATAATTTATGCGGACACTACAAGCAATCGCGTTTTAATGAACTCTTGTCGTAATAATTGGCCATAGTGAAGGGTACAAAATTATTATCAAGTTTTACGTTTGATGTTTACACTCCTACCGAATGTTCAGTTTTTAAGTAGAAATATTAGATATTACGTAAATGAGTGACAGCCGGATTTTGTTCCCGTATTCTGAAATACATTTTATTAAAAAAAAGTTTTTTTTTCGCAAACGAATTAATGTACTGGAATAACTGACGAACAGCTTAACGGTGTTTAGCGATAATATAATAATAATAATAGTAACAGCAGCTATTGCACGTCGACTCAAGACCGGTCGTATTATGGTGATTCCGGACGCGAATATTCTTCCTAGAAATCCTGTAAACTTTTAAAAAATTCCGTAATTTCACATCCAGGCGGTGAACAAGGGTGGTTTCGGAGAATATAAGACACGACCGACCCACCCGGGGGTGGGAGGGTAACGAAGAGGGCGTGCGAGTGAGGGGAAAAAGGAACACGGGCTCGAGGTGGAGGGACGCAACAAGACGGAATAAAATTGCAAACGTGTTTCGATTACGTTAATGCCGGCCGCCGTGGATCGTATATACGTAGCGCTTACCTATATCTACAGTTACACGACGAAGACCCGAGATGGCGGCGCAAAGAAGCAAAGTGCATTTTTCGCCTCGTCTCCACGGCCCAGCCGACCGTCGCCCGTGACTTTAATGAACCATTCGAATTCAGAAAACACCGGTCTGCCAAAAGACATCTGCCGTTTTAATGTAATTTAACTTACAAGTTTTTTTTTCCTCTCGAGCCCTCCGTTCTCATTTTCGGTCGACGATGACGTACGAAGAAATAATATTTACTGGGGAAACGGAGTACAAATTGTGGTCGAAGAAAATTTCGGAAAATTTAATTTTGAAAGGATGGTGGTGTTAAGGAAACGTGTCTGTGCTATCACTATTGGAAAATAAATTTCCCCTGAGAAATGTTTGAACACAAGTTCTTAGACTTGTGATATAGATTGGTATCAAATATTATGTTGCGATTAAAAAGAGATTTTTACGGGAAATTCGAAAATGATGTTATTGGGGAAACGCATACGAAAAAAAATTGCGAGAATATTCGGTTCGACGAACTACTCGTAGACGTCTGTAACGCTACACAAACTGGGTTGGCTTTCGAAGATAAGCCATATGATGACAAAACGTTTCTATAGAGGTTCTCTTCTCACGTAAAACACGGAAACTATGATATTAGAAAAAAAACTGCAGACGTATTGTATGCCTTTCGATGCTGTGATCTGAATATATGAACTGACTCACTCATTGTGGTTCAACATTTTATAGTATACATGAAACGTCCAATTTTTAAGAAACACAGTAGACCAAGAAGAAAAATTATTGAGTAGTCAAATTATTAGAGATAAAACACGAACAGAAATTCGTAAACTTAAATACGACCACAGTATTTTCAAATTTGATTATAGACCGAAAACTTCACTAATTTGGATATAACCAGAGGTAAATTAAACAATTATTTATACCTATGATAGTAACTATTAGGAATATTTTTTTCTATATAATCTATTTTACGAGTTGTACATATGTATGAATCACGTTGAATTATAGGTCTGGTGTCACCAAATCTGAATGACTCAATGCATATTTTTTTATATTTGAAGTACAGTTACATTTAGCCTGTAAAAATAAGTATTAATTACTATAGAACATCGAATCGGTTTGACAGTCTGCATACTGATCTGATACTTGTAACTTGTGAGACATAGTCACAAAGATTTACTGAGATCGACTATTCGTAATACATCGATTCAGGTTTACGTGAGAAACATACAGTTTTTAATGATAATGTGTCAATTATATTTTAACACATACGTCGAGCATTCAATTTTGAATCGTGAAGATCACTATATAATTATCATTATAACAATTCTAAATAATTTTTCGGTATATACAGTGTGTCCCGTTTTAAATGTACCACTAAATATCTCAGCCCAATAATCATATATTGAAATTTGGTTTGCTGCAATAGTTAGGGGGTACTGAAGTACACATTATAGGAAAAATTCAAATTTTTAACTCTTGTAGTATGCGCATGCGCAATACAAATGGTTTTTTTTTAATAGCAACACTTATTTTTGTTACCGGATATGGTTAGACCATTTTATTCTAAGTCATTTTGATCCATTGACCATAGTTCTGAACCTAAAATTGACTGAGTTATAGCTTTTTGAAATTTTAAAATAATTATTTTTTTTTTTGATCTTACCATAAACATAACACACTTGTATTGAGTGATTTTTTCATAGATTTATTATTATATTTTATTATTATTTCATAGATTAATTTTCGTTCAAACATGATTCACTTTTGTATTAAATTAATGTGTGTTGTTATTATTGATATAATCGAAAAAATGTAATTATTTTAAAATTTCAAAAAGCTATAAATCAGTCAATTTTAGGTTTAGAACTATGGTCAATGGATCAAAATGACTTAGAATCAAATGTTCTATCCATATCTGGTAACAAAAATAAGCGTTGCTATTAAAAAAAAAAAAATACATTTGTATTGCGCATGCGCAAACTACAAGAGTTAAACATTTGAATTTTTCCTATAATATGTACTTCAGTACCCCCTAACTATTGCAGCAAACCGCATTTCAATATATGATTATCGGGCTGAGATGTTTAGTGGTACATTTAAAACGGGACACACTGTATATGCTTTAAGTGTGATTTCGTAGTGAGTTTGAACCCATCCTCTTCCTTTTTTCGATACCACCATATTGTATATGTATTAACAGTTTTACAATGAAAAACACCATCTGATTTTTTTCGTATACCTAAAAATATTATGTACTTCAGATATCACCTTGTAGATTTCCGCGTATGATTTCGCGTCGATATCGCACGCATCTCTGCGACGATTTACGTTTATTGGCTTTTTCACTTAACGTTTTCGATACGAACAAGTTGATAATATAATCGCGTTCGCTAATCACACTGTGCAGTTGCCGGTTAACGTCGACGGATTTGAAGATCGAATCAACGAAAAGCCAATTTATCATCTCGTTAAGAACGATTTAATGACGTCTTAACGCGATAAAAACGAAAATGTAAAAAACAATAACGATAATATTATTTTTTGACGAAATAATATTAAAAATGATTATATTTGAGAGTGAAATAAAGACATTAAGTCAGTGTTTAAATTCAACTAACGTTATTTTTATGCTCGTGCTTCATTTCGTATTCTTCTTACATTTTAAGTGAATGTTCGTAATCAAATTCAGGAAGCTGGTTTTATCGCGCAAAAAACAAATAATATATACCTTGAGCTCCCGTCCGTACAGTTGTATCGGGGTTAATTTAAACAGCCATCTGATGCTATAAAATGTAGTTTTTTGTCACCAGATCGCTATTGTTATGGTGACGTCTAAAATATAAATTTTTAAAGTGAGGGATAAAATCGATGCAGCGAGATATAAAATTACTTAAAAACATAAACGCGTGTAGCACATTAACGTATATACATATTTGTCGTTACCAATAAATGATTATGTGTTGTAATTTATTAGACTGAAACGACAAATTGTATTTAACCGAATGCGTACATTGTTATTTCCTTTTCGTGTTACCATTACTATTATTATCATAATGTAAGAATTTCATATGAATAGAAAATAATTTACAACTATATCGCTTTATCATTGTATTATTCGAGAACATAGAAAGAAACATCCAGACCGATATATACCAAGCATACTAATGGTTCTTAATTATAACATTACTGTGTATTATTGTAATCAGTTATCGCTTACCATTGAACTAAATTAATCACAAAAAAAAAAAAAAAAGAAAAAAACAAAACTATGACTTTATAGACAAAACGATTGATATGTTTGTCCTTTAAGTCTTTGTTTACTCGTTTATATAGTGTTCACAATAATTTACAATTGTAATATTTTATCGGATACCTAAACGTTATTCAATTTGTGAACATGTTCTGAAAAGAACTCAGAAAATTTTAGTGTACGAAAATTGTTATGATATAATCCAGCGGGGAAAACTTTCTTTTACTGAGGGCCAAAAAAAAAAAATAATAATAAAAAAAAGCCGATAAGATAATGGTGGTGGAAGTTCGTCCTTCGTCGCTTCGCTCCTCGGACAAGATAATGGTGAGGAGTGTATAGCACTTTCTATCATGGGATCACCTGGTTTACGATAGTTTAGTTGTATGGTACTTTACATTTGAATGCAATGATAAATCATTGTAAGTTAAGTACAGGATACAGTAGTTGGGTGGGATACACGAGATGCATTGCTAGATTAGGCATTATTGGATAGATTTTGGAATTATTTTATATTATAAAAAAAAAAACGATTCTGAACGAAGATGAAGATGTCAGCCTTAAATTGTAATATATATTTTATTTTAATATCCTAGATTGGGTTAAATTTACATTTGTCTATTCATGTGACTTCTGCTCGTGAGCATTGGACAAACCAGGATGTGCATAGATAGGGCGTAGGTAAATACCATATTATTTGCCTAAATGCACTATCGTGACGGTACCACCCGACCCCGCCGTCCATATATGCTGAATGCTCCGTGGCTACGTCTATTTAAATATTAATAATTAATAATAATATATAAAATCCGCATGTTTATGGAACTGATACACACATTAAAATAACTGGAAATTGGAAGTTAGTAACGTTCTATTCAACCATGTAAAGGTACGTTATACACCTTGTGTTTACAATCTACCAATATTTTGTATAGAACAGCTGTCAGCTACTGATTATATTATAATAAACTTAATCTATTTAATTATCTTTATCAGCTGTGATATTACATAATATTTTCATTTCTTATCTTTGAATACAAACATTTTTATACATTTTCAACTACAAAATAATTTGCAAATATTCGTGATTTTGACAAATTTTGTCGATTTTTGAACTTCAACTGCTTATAAAAAAAAATTGTGCCTATGTATTTGAATAATTTTTGAATCACTCTTAGATCAACTTATTCAAAACCTTCTATTAAATTTTCAAGCGATTTGGTAGGGCCAAAAAATTGTTATCGACTTTTATAAAAAAAAATCTAAGAAAAATCGAATTATTCAAATGCCTATAAATAGCTAAAAAATTAACGAAATATTTTGAAAATACAACTATGTAAAGAAAATGCCTATTTAAACATTTTGTAAAAGTTTTAAGTTTCTACGACCTATACTTTTTGAATAAGAACAAATATCAAAAATCAATGATGCCTAAATTGTTATTTTACGCGATTATGTGAAAAAATTGTAATTTCAAACACTCATAAAAATTTTTGATTTTATTCCAGTGCAAATTTTTTTACAGATAATTGAAGGAAAACGTATGTCAAACTTTGTACCGAATTTACAATTCTTAGTTTTGAATACTTAAAATTTTATGAATTTTCAACTGCAAAATAACTTCAAATTTTCGCGATTTTCTACACATTTCGTAAAAATATGAACTTTTTATGCTTATAAAAAAAAAATTGTGCATTACGCTTTGAATTTTTTTTTTATACCGATAAGTTCGACATATTAGGTACCTTGTATTAAATTTTCAAGAATTTTTGTCCAGTCAAATTTTTTTTATCCACATATTAGAAAAAAAAACAAAGAAAAGTTGAAAATTTCAATTGTCTATTAAAAGCTCAAAAAAAGTCTAAAGTTTACAAAAATTGTACTACGTATAGATGATTCCAATATAAACATTTGGTGAAAGTTTCAAGTTTTTTCGACTTATACTTTTTGAATAAGAACAAATATCAAAAATCGTTTAAGGCTAAATTATTATTTTACGCAATCATGTAATTATTTCGTAAACGTTTGAACTTTAGATGCTTATAAAAAAAAATTGTGACTCACGATTTTTGATTTTTTTTAATAGCAATAAGTACTTCTAATGAGGAACCTTGTACTTAATTTTCAAAGTTTTATGGCCAACCAAATTTTTTTTATCCACATTTCAGAAAAAAATAAGTTCAAATTTTCGCGATTTTTCAATATTTCATAAAAATTTAAACTTTTTATGCTTATAAAAAAAAAGGTGTGCATTTCGCTTTGAATTTTTATTTTATACCGATAAGTACTTCTTATGAGGAACTTTATATTAAATTTAGCCAAATTTTTTTTATCCACTTTTCAGAAAAAAAACTAAGAAAAGTCAAAAATTTAAATTGTCTATAAAAAGCTCAAAAAAAGTCAAATGTGTTCAAAAATTTTACCACGTATAGAAGATTTTAATATAAACATTTGGTGAAAATTTCAAGTATCTACAATTTTTGGTTTTTGAGTAACGGCTAAATAAAAAAATCGATTTCGTCGAAAACGGGTTTTGCACAAAAAGTACCGTTTTTTCCTCATTTTTTGTTTGTTTTTCCCGTGGCATTTGAAAACTTTTGGGAATTTTCACTTGTGACCTCTCTAAGGTACCTCCGATATTCGTTTTGCCACCGAAAACATACCCTGAAGTTCAAAATTGAAGCATTATTTCGAGTAGTTATGGTGTACACAGACACAAAAAAAAAAAAAAAAAAAAAAAAAAAAAAAAAACACACATCATAGTAAAATCAATACATTCTTCACTTCGTTCAGAATCTAAAATGAATGTGAATCAAGATGCTATAATAAAAATAAACGCTAGGTATTTCACTGATTTCAATAAACGCAGAGGTAGGATTTTTTATTTTTTTTTGAAAATGATATACCAAATTGATAACTGAACTGTAATAAGAAAAGAAAAACATTTTATTTTATAAATTATATTATAGTATATTTAATAAACATTAATTTTATATAATATGTTGCATTTTTAGTTAAAAGTCATCTTTTTTTTTTTTTTTTTTACTTTTGTTTACTGATTTGGTGAGACAATTAATACTTTATCACTGAGCGGAATTAGGCCATGGATCAATTTTTTTATTTCAAGTCCCTCATAAATAATTTAAAATCACAAAAAAAAAAAAAATATATATATATATATATATATAATTCACAGTTAAGTAAAATACACTGAAAAAAGTTATCATCATGTTATTTCCTGTTATTTACCAAATGTAAAATATATTCCTAATTATATCATATTTTTAACATCACTGTTAAATAATAGAAATTGTGAACGAAAATAAAATGTATAGAATACTAATATCCAAATAATACATTTTTTATTTCAATTGAAATTTAAAAAAAAAACATCGTATTTCATTAAAATGAGTGTAAGATAAAATTGTATTTCACTCACAATTATTGTCTCGGACAGAATTTAATCCTTCTAAAGTTGTATACGTACATTAAATTTGGACCAGAATTAATGATATTCATTTTTTTAAATGCGTTTTTCAGTAATTGTATCCCCTGTTTAGAGTACCTACTGTGTTAAATATTCGTCCGGACGATAAGAGCATTTTAAAAATGTGTAATTTTTGTGAGATGAAATAAATAACGATATAGGTAAATACACGGAAAAAATCAACACATTATCCGCTAACATTTTTTCGGATCGATTGAAGTCCAGTGGATCGAAACATGTGATACAATATCATAAAACTAATGAACGTTGGTGTTATTTTTTCTCTTGAAAACACTTAGGCCCACGTGCGTTTTCTTACCAATCACCCATTTCGAGTCCCACGGCCTTAAGTCATCGGCAAATTCGCTGCTGTCAGTGTTGTCGTCGGTACCAATATTCCAAAAAACCGGCAAAACGATGATGATTGATCGCTTTTGAAACACGCGTGTGACACACATATACATGAGCACACACATCCACGAACACATATTCGCGTACGCATACAAGCGCGAGCACTACACCCTGAGGAAGGACACGACAATTATTATCAATTTACAGTCGTAATCGTCGTCATCGTGTCACCAGCACATTGCACTGATGGAAGTGAGCGGTAGATGCGTGTGTGTGTGAGAAAGTTCGCGTGAGTGAAGTATGTGTGTGTGTGTGTGTGTGTGTGTGTGTGTGTGTGTGTGTGTGTGTGTGTGTGTGTGTGTGTATGTGTCTGAACATGCTTAGGTATATAGTTTGTGGTGTATGAGTGCATGTGCGTGTGTTTGTGAGCGTACACCGTACACAATACACCCGCACGTCACAGACTTATCGAAGGACGGTGACCGTAGCGGACATTATCAGCTATTATAATGCGTGTGTGCAGGCAAATGTTCAATGGTCTAATCAGCGACTGGCCAGCTTCAGCATGCTTGTGTGTGTGTGTGTGTGTGTGTGTGTGTGTGTGTGTGTGTGTGTGTGTGTGTGTGTGTGTGTGTGTGTGTGTGTGTTTGTGTGTTTGTGTGTGTGTGTGTTGTGCTTTCAACAACTGTTTCAGTGACTTGTCTCTCTCTCGGAGTCCACTGTACACTGTTAGATAATATATGCATGTGTGCACTTGCGTTCAAGTGTGTGTGTCTGCGTGTGTGTGTGTGTGTGTGTGTGTGTGTGTGTGTGTGTGTGCGTGATAGAAAACAAAAGGTGCAACCGCCACCTTCTCTACGCCCACCGTTGTGCCGTCGCGTCACATTAAACGCCCCGGACGTCACGATATACAATGTCCCCGACTATACCGCCCTCTTGGCCGGTGTCCGCGTTTTGCCGAAAACCTACCGATTTCCGACGGACGGGGCTGCAGCCGAACGCGGATGCACGGCACGGACGGATGAACGTGGCCGGCCACCGCGTCGCCAGAACGAGAGTCAGATTTTCCGGCCGGACAGTTCGTTTAACGTGGAGGTGACCGTGGAGCTGGTGGTGGATGGTGGTGGGGACGACCGACACGTCACGAGCGTGACCACCGCATTCCCTAAACATACACGAGGTTTTCCGAGGATATAAACATAAAGTGCGATTTAACCCAACATATTATGTGTTTTTTTTTCATGTATAAATTATACAAAGGCAAAATTACCAGTATACTCATGAAAAAATTATTGTATTATACATTTTATTAATTTTAATCTAACTGACGATTTAAACAATTTGTTTAGCACTTGATATTCAGTTAATGAGTAAAATGCATAGATCTTCTATAAGGTATAAGGTCTATGGTAAAATTATATTCAATTTATTGGTTTTCTTAACAATAATCAAATATTTTTTTCGTTAATTACTCTCAAAAAATGACGTATTTCCAATAACTTAAAAGTTCTATCATTAGCTCAAATTCGTTTATTAATTTTTTTTTTTTTGAAATTGTTGTCAAGTTTTTACATAAAAGTTTCGATGACATTTGGTAAAAATTTCCATATACATACATTTTCCATATATTTTTGATTTATGACCAAATATCAAAAAATGATTTGATAAAATCTCGTGTACAGTAATTTTTATCTTTTACTCAATTCGTAGGTAGTTTGTCCTTGCAGATAGACAAATTATCGATAATAGACGAAAATGTCCTTTTGATAACATTAAATAATATTTTTGATCTATAGAGAAGTTGGCTGAATTTTTTTTTAGCATTATTAAAAAAAAGTGATTACATGCATGAAAAAAAAAACTCTTTGTGAAAAAAATCCATTGTGTGTTTTATTTAGAAACTCATAGAAATCACATTGACACAAATAGAAAAAATAATTTTTTTTTTCAAATGTAGCTCTATTAGTCTGTTTTTAAAGAAAAATTAAAATAAATGCAAAATACTTGGTTATATGATATTGAGTTAAGATCCATCTATATATTCTATCTGTCTTACTATAATAATAATAATAATAATAATAATAATAATAATAATTATTATAATAATTATAATGATAACAATGATAACAATGATAAACCATTCTTGAAGTTATTATTACTAACATTATCGTCATAACTATTTGTATTATTATTATTGTCATCGTCAACATTGTCCTGACGTTATTATAAAACAATAATAATAATAGCATCATTGTCGTCCGCCAGATTGATTCACAACCGTTGGGTAGTGGTGTATTGATTGCATTTACCCACCGCACTGAAATTAACTGAAGAGATATGGCAAATAGATGAATGGAAATAATAAAATCGATTTTTGCTTCGAACAATATACCTACAATGTTTTCAGTTAAATACGGAGCCTATTTTTTAACGATTTGGATGACGTTTTGACAGTCCTTTCCTTTCCCTCACTCACGTGTTTTGAGAAAAAAAAATATTCGTCGTCTTTGCACTCCTCGTCACCAATCGTTATTGAAATAAAATCAACAATAATACTTCGTAAAAATACGCGATGGCATTTTGTTAGACGTAGGTATAATACCTGCCACAATGATCTGAAATTTGAACTTAACCTTTTTTTACCGTTTTGTTATATTATAGGAACAAGGCTGCATACGAACTAAGTCTCAGCATAATCTTTTATGACGAATTGAGTCCGGGTTGTTATTGGGTACATATAAATTGGTCCAGTGAAATTTTAAGCATAATATTAATTGAATCCGTGTTTTAATACTAACCAAGTCCCATAAAATGTAATATAAATATATAATAATCTAGGGGTATAATGTAATATGAATAATTTGTGTATAATTCAATAAATGTAGATAATGATAAAATAACATTTTTATATTTTTAAATTTTAAATTGATGGCACATGAAAATATTATTATGTTTTTAGTTTCGCCATGAATCAATAAAAATTATTCGTCTTTAATTGTCTTCGGGTTAAAATCAATAAGATCTGCATGCAATCCTGTTAAGGCTTTTGGTAATTTAGACATTATCTATGGTCTAGCATGGTGTATATTTTAACGAATTAATTGTCATAGGTATTGAAAGTATCTGTGGCATTCTCTCTGAGATCTCTATAAATAATTTTTTAAGGTCTCTCAACGGGATCATCTAATGCTTTGCGTTTTAGTCTATTGCTAATTTTCTGTCTATTTATTAAAGATTCACACTGTTTTTCATGGTTACGACATATAGATTTCTCAAATATAGTATTAAATTCATTTAATTAAAAAAATGACTTACAGTTATTTTTGCAACAATTACCAGCGTTGGTATAATTTTTCGATAAATGCTTACGAAAACGAAATTTGTATCCTTCAATTAAAAATATAGTTTTATTTCTCTCACATAGTATAACTTCATCCATGATGCTTGACATACCTCGTAAACTAGAGTGTTTAATAAAATGAAAAAAATGTCGGCCTAAATAATATGTATTATTATCTTATGTTATCCGACGAAAGTGTTGATATAAATGATATCGGTAGATGGTGATTATTAGAAAGCGATGATAGAAATAAAATCTAAAATTCCCGGCCCATAGTACAATATGTTCCTATATTATCTGACGAAAATCATAAAAATGATATGAACGATACGTATGTTAAGGTATATCCGCTTTTGACGCAGGACGACTGTGCGGTATAATTCCCGCTGTGTCTGTACTCTGGATGGTTATTTTATATTTTACTCAAATCAATCCTCGGACTCAATTCGTATACAATTAGTTTCCTAACCCCGGACTCAATTAGTATATGTCTCGTTTGTACCCGGGACTCAATTAGAATATTATTTTTTTCCTGTTTAGGTATAGGGACTCAATTAGTATACTGCTAGGAAAAATTATTGTCTTAATGATATTGATATTGGAATCCCAACAAATTATATGTTCATCAATATCATCATTATATTGATTGAGAGGTCCTTTTAGATGTTGAGTGAAGCAAAGAAACTATTGGTTTTACAACGGTGTTTATTTTTATTTTTCTATTTACACGTTTTTGGGTGATTATAATGCTCAAAAAGTTTCATTCAGCAACCTTTTAGATCGGAAATTGAATGTGGATTGTATTTTACAAAAGTTATTTTCACTCCTTTTAAAAGTTTTTTTTTTTTTTTTAAGGCGTGAGGAAAAACTGTTGAAAAACCGAGTAAAAACGATAAATTTTGCCGTAAATGACACTTTCACTAAATCGATATTTAATTTATTTTTAACTCAGAAAGTTATGTTGTTATGAAATTGAAATTTTCACCATATATTGGTAGCGTATTGATACATACTTAACAATTTATTGAAGCAAATTTGACAATTTTCGGTTAATAGTATGACTACAAGAATACTTTGTTTTTGTTAAAGTGGTATGACTTTTTTAAAACTTTAGTAAACATTTGAAAATATTGTAAGATCATATTTTATCTAATTGCAATGAACAATTTCCAATATCATGACTCCAGTTTTGTTATAAGCGTTTCAGTACATTTTTTAACAATATTTACGTAATTTGCTTTTTTCATGTCAATTTTTATCTTAAGATATTTATTAAAATAAAATTGGTCCATTCAATCATTATTAAACTTTGGATACAGATAGAAAAACATATTTCATTCTTCTGATAAAAAAAAAACAGATTTTTTTTGTCAAACAAGGAATTTTTAAACAGGCTGGATAAAGAAAAAATACATACCTACAATTATACTTATTACGGATAAATATATAAACAGATAATTTTTTTTTTTTTTGTATTGAATGTTTACAAAGAATCGTTTTGCTAAAGAAATTATCCATCACATATTTTAAATTTATAACAGTAATTTTAACTATCTTGTCCGAGAAGTGAAATATATGCCACTGTGTAAAGTACGTCGTTTTTATCCGATAATTTTAAAAAGAAAACAGTTGTTTTTCCAATAAATGATTTAAAATTGGTTTCTTTATTTAATCAATTCCATATTCTGTTTGGTGACACATTTCGTACAATTGAATAAAATAAATAAATACATATGTATTATAATTCTTTTATATCATAAAATGCTATACGAAATACTTATTTCAGTATTGACAAAAATACAATTTTTGATTATGATTAAATAATAATTTAATACACACAACAATTTAAAAATTATTAGTCATATTATAATCTTATCTGAAGAATATAGATTTTGGGAATATTAATTAGAATTTGTATTGGGATACAAAGGGAAAAGATGTTTCAAAGACAGTTTTTTCAACTATTTCATCAATGATTATCATTAGTTATGTTTTATGACGATGTATGTCTTCTGTCTATGGTATTTCTGTTCTCTTTATATGAAAATAAAATGACACATGATTATCTGTGATTATAACAGTGTATACAATTTTATTTGTCATATAAGGGGAGTTTAGCTGGGGAAAAAGTACCAAAATAATTACTTTCGGTATCATTATTCATTAACAATACAGGTTCACACGCACCTATAGTTTCAATGTCTATTTTTGCAATCTTCATAGAAACGCAATAATTATTTTGTTTTTGTTCTAGTAAAAAAAAAAAAAAAAAAAAAAAAAAAAATATTGGTTTTTATTTTTACTACTTTATGATTGGAGTTTGACGTATATTAATATTATGACGCACTAGTGTAAACTAAAACAAAATCAAAACTCCGTAATGGAATTAGATACAAATTGTATTTGTATAAAGCAAATAAATAATAAAGTTAACCATCATTCATCAAGCAATACAATCATGAAAAATAAACAATTATCTAAAACATAAAATAATTATTAAAAAAAAAAAATTATTTTTAAACATATGCATCACTAAAAATCCAAAAGTTAATATGATAAGATGAAAGTTACGAATAAAGAGTAGTGTAAAAATATATTTCATATTTTAATACATGTAGCACAAACATTTCCGTATTATAAAATATTATTTTTATTTTGAGTATACAAATAGAGTATATTGATTTAGAATAATACCAAATTTGTTTTAATTTTGATAAAAGACTCATTATGCAAAAAAAAATATTGAATTATACGTTTTGCTCCTTTAAACAAAATTTAATTATATAGGTTTAGTTTTACTCATATAATACGTTAATTAATAATATATCATTAAAAAGCGATGGCCATTTCCAAGGTCGGATGATGTTTAATTACGGGAACAAACTTCTATTCAATTTATTTACAATGCGATTTTACGAAAAAAATTAAGTATATGTTATTATCGCTGTATACTTGTATATCTAATCATCGCGCATGGTGAAATTCGAATATCTGATTATTGGGCGGATATTTCTTAGCGAATTGAACAAACACACACACACACACACACACACACACACACACACACACACACACACACACACACACACACACAGTCCATGAAATCATGCAGTTCGATTAATAAGGGTCACTCTTGGACAATATGCAATAGCCCGAGTAACATTTACCTGATGACATAATGTTTCAAAGGGACTATTTTGAAGACTATTTTATAGGTTAATTCTATTGGCCAGTGAGATGAAAGCCAAACTATTATACGCATTAACTATGTGACCCTTATAGAATTGTTATATTAGTTCGCTACGCACTAATAAATGGGATCTTACCATCAGTGGTTTTTAGAATCAAGTTCATAGCCATCCCGTGATTCATCGTGAAAGACACTTTTTATTGTAAAAAAAAAATTTGTCGGACAAAATTTTAATTTATGGATATTTAAATTTCTGACGAATTAGATGATACCAAAAATTAAAATCTAAATGGATAATTACTGAAATAAATGTTCGAAATTATCTCAAATGTAATGTTAAATGAAGTGTGGTCAATGTTCTTGAATAAAATTACAACATCCGTGTAACGATTTTTAGTCTATATTTTAAATTAAATTTGAAACCATTGATTTAAATACGACTCGTTGTAAAGTTTTCATAATGAAGTTATCAACTACAAACTTGTGACTTTGTCGCCTAATATTATGTAAGATCGTTTTGTAAAACGTCCATTCACCGACTACTATTCATTGACAACCCTCAGCAACTCGAATGCGACTAATAAATTAAAAATAATCGCTGCCGATATTTAATGATTAATCAATATAAAATTCACATAATCGTAGTATGTTTACCAAAACATGAAAATATGTCTGGAATCGGCCATGAGTTTTACTTGGACCTTGCACGCATCTTCCTCCTCTTGCGCTTCAACCTACGCATACGCTTCTTACGCCACTTAGCCCTCATGTCGGGGCTGAGGAATCAAAGGTGAAAAATGTCAGAGCGACGATCAGTTCAATTCAACGGCGAGAGAGTTTGTGATATTGGGACTTAATTACAATGTTGGTTGTAATAATGATAATTATAGTTAATAAATTCCTGAATCTACATAGTTTAAGTAGGAAATCAACATTCTCTGCATAAATACAAAATATTTTTCGTGAGAATATCAGTGAAATTGAATAAAGCGTTTACAATGGAAATATAAGTTATCAAAAATCATTAAATAATTAGGGCGAATTGAATACCTGCAAAAGTAGTAGTTGTTGTTGTTATTTTTTGTTTCGATCGTGATCTGTTAAGATAGTGTTTACTCGTGTTGTATGCCGCCAATATGCGTTATCATTAAAGATCGGATTTTTAGGTTCTTAAAATCTTAAAATATAATGCTAATATGCTTCAAAAAAAAAACTTAAAATATTCTTTAAATTTGTAAATATTCAAATATGATTTTTCTACAATATTTCAATAAAAACAATAAATAACTGTTAAGAGCCATTCTATTGGTAACAGGTAAATGATTGAATAATTAAAAATGTAAATCAGTTGATACATAGCTATATAAATCAAATAAAATATAATTAAAAAAACATAAGATTTTAATAGTAAATAATAGATAATTTGCACCATTCCTTTGGTAACAGGTAAATTATTGAATTACAAAATATGTTAACCAGGTGATACATAGCTATGTAAATGTGATAAAATATATTTAAAAATACATAAAAGTTTAGTAAAAATAATAGATTACTTTGCACCATTCCTTTGGAACATAACCAATTCGATTACAGACAAGTAGATAATTGAATGATTTTGAATTTTTATCACTCTTTAATCAAATTTTTTTTTTCCTAGAAAAAATTATTTCTGACAAAATAACATTTCGAAAAATTAACAAAATATATGAATTTTTATGAAGAATAATAGAATATATTCTAAAATATGAAAAATAGGTGAAATATTCTCTAATGTCCAAAATATACTTTAATATGCAAAATTAATTTTTTTTTTATGAACTCTGTGATAGATAAATCGTCCACATTTTTCTCCCTCGTAAAGTTGCATTAAATCAATAAAAATATGTAAAAACCTAAATATCCGCTCTTTAGTTATCATTTAATAAATGTTTCGAGATAATTAAGCGATCAATTCACGTGAAAAACGTCGTAATTACATAATAAACAAACAATAGCACCATCACGTCGTATCGTAGTTATATTAACGTTTCAGTGCGCTTTTGGCGTATTTAGATTTTTCAAACCTGTACCTGAAATGTGTGGTTTTAACTCGAACCAGTGTGGCGAATGTTCATAATTTACATTTGAAATATGGTTTTGACGACAGAACGCCCTATTATCATAGTGATATACGTATTATGCTCGTATTATGGAAAATTTGCAGTGTAAAAGTTCCGATAAATTTTCTATCCGTTCTTCGGGAAGGACGTGAAACGGAAAAACACGACGATAGAAAATAAAACTTGGTTCACGTCCTGGACCACATGTGATTGGCGTCGACCAATCGTAGTCGATCTTCTTCTGATGAACTCGCGCACGTGCCGGAACCATAGACATATTAACTACGGACAGCGCATTCCACTCCGCTCTGCCATCAATGCTAGGTGATCATATAACCGAGAGAAAAAGAACATAAATTAGTGAATCATGAAGGAAATACTAAACTTTTTTATTTCCATTTCCTTTATTCGTAGCTAAAAAGCTCTTAAGATATCTTAAATCGTGGTCTATGCCTTTATCAACTATAAATATACTATTCTATACAAGTATAATATAAATAATAATATAATATTTATAATTTTAATATAAATTATAAATTTATAAAAAAAAAAAAAATTAACTTTGAGTTCTGTATAAATTCTATAAATTGATGTGATTTCGTATAAACTAGGGTCAAAATGAAGCTCACATACTTTGGTTGTTTTGGTTGGTTTGAACAATGGATTGTGTTTTGTAAGAAATGAAATCCATGCTTCACCGATATCTCCTTTAGGAATGCTTAGAGTATTGTAAGTTGTGTTAATAATGCAATGTTATAACTTTAAATCTATAACTAACCACCTTTGGAGTTGCAGCCTTTAACACGACACGATACAACCATCGTAAAAACAATAATTTAAATTTCAAACTCAAAAACAAACTCAAAAAACGCAAATTTCACAAACATTCACAATTTAAATAAGATTGATATTTGGTACATTCAACATTATTTGTTTAAAACAAATCAGTAATCACAATTTATCACGTTATCAATGAAATATAACGACCGGCAAGATTTTATTGTATCACAATTTTTTATTTGGCAGTAGGCACACTAATAAACACTAGTTTGTTTCTTTTCTCACTCGACTATATCGTATGCTGACTTCTCTCTCTAAACGCTGTCCATAGTTAAAAAGTCTATGGCC
The DNA here is from genome assembly GCA_027580255.1 of Therioaphis trifolii. NCBI lineage: Eukaryota > Metazoa > Arthropoda > Insecta > Hemiptera > Aphididae > Therioaphis > Therioaphis trifolii. The sequence continues at coordinate 109,328,720 of CM050404.1, read as the reverse complement.
GGAACCGACAAAAAACGTTAATAACATACCGCGTGATCCCATCGCTAACGGTCGGTGTTTTGAGACGATGATTCGATTACAAGAGAGTTTTTCCGTAATTGGACGAATAACGATAAACAGCACGACGACGCATTCGCCTCCATACCTACCTCTCTGCCGCTGGAAAAAAAAATGCTAACTATTCATGACGAGTAAACTAGAGATGTTCCGGGTAGATAATTTACTGTAAACCAGGTACCGAGTATTAGCCGAGTAAAAATTTGATTACTAACCAGGTTTCGAGTATTGGCCGAGTAAAATTTTGAATACACACTGAGTAACGAGTATTAGCCGTTATCATATAATTTATCAATAATAAATAATAGCAAAACACGAGATTTATTTTAGTAGGTACCTAATTCATTGAAGAAAATACCATTTCGTTTACAATAATTTTGCTTTTTTTGATTGGTTGTGATAAATGTACAAAAATAGTTCATAGATTATTATTTAACATGTTGGTATATTTATAAGAATGCATAATATGCAATATTATATTCATATACACAGTCAGACTATAAATTATCAGCATTTGCCGATTATCGAGTATGAGTTGATAAAAGGTAGTAATAGACCGGGCCCCGAATATTGACCGAGGAAAAATATAGTAATATACCGGATATTGACCGAGTAAAAATTAAGTAAAACTCCGGGTACCCAGTAAGGGCCGAGTCTTAAATATGACATCGGGTACTCGGCCATCGAGTAATTACTGGGTACCAGGGGAATATCTCTAGTGTAAACGTCTCCGATTGAAATGTCCCAACAATCATTTTGAAATAAATAACTTTCACTCGTATCATATATGTTCACCCTAAAGAGTACTTTTCAGCTTCATTGCGTTCTCATTTAACGCATCACGAGGAATTTAATCTATTCACGCCGGTTTGGTTTGTTCTATATCTATATGAAACAATTTTTAGTAAAAAAAAATAACATATCGTCGATCATTTTATCATTTAAATATTCAATTGTGATCAATGACACATACATAATATTCATTTATGTCAAAGTATTGTAAAATTGTAATTTGTTTGTTTACATTTTGCGACTTAATAGTATCAGACAGTGAAAAGGTAACGAAAAATATTTTACCATTACAATGAAAAACATAACGTTGTCTTTAGACCGATAGACAAAGTGTGGTCTTGTGAAATTGTATACAATGCATTTTTCCCTCTCATTTAATATAATTTGGGCAGTCCGTCCATACCGAAAATATAACTTGACATTTTTTTTTTTAGATTCAGAGTGAAGCGAAGGATCTTATGGTTTTACAATGATGTTTATTTTTTTTATTTTTTTTTTTCTGTAAACACTTTTTCGTATAGAAATCCTTGTCCAAAAGTTTTGTCCAGCAACTTTTTAGAATCGAAATTGAACTGAGATGTTACTTTAAAGAGGTCATTTTTCCAACATCTCCATAGTTTTTCCAGCAATCAAGAATAACGATCGAAAAACTGAGTAAAAACGGTAAAATCGGTAAAAATCCGCCGTAAACGAGATTTTCACTGTTCAGATTTTAGGTATTTAGTCATAAATCGAAAAGTATTGAAGCTAGAAACTTGAAAATTTTATCCAATATCAAATACACACTTTTTTATATTGGACAACATTTTCAGAACAATTATAGTACTTTTGACTTAAATATAGAACTTTTAATTTACCAAATTGTTTGAAAGTTTTTATGTAATATAATTTTAAATACTTGACAAAAAGTCCTGAAAATTTAATACGACCTTACTCATATACCTACCTAATTATCCTAACATAAATTCAAAAATCGTGACTCAGGATTTTTTTTTATACACACTTTAATACATTATTACACGATTTTTTACGATATTGTCTGATTTCTTTTAAGTTTATTTCTAATGAAATATTGAGTATTTGTTAGAAAGTTCTGAAATTTTTATACAAGTTTACTCTTATACCAAACTATCAATATCGAAAAAATACCAATAATCGTAACTCAAGATTTGTTTTCCAAGCATTTAAAAAATTATACAAATTGTAACCGTAAAATACGTAAACAGTATTTAAATAATAATATATTATATCACACTGAAGCTTTGCTCACAATCGTTTTATACTAAAGAAATGAGTCATCATTTCTTTAAAACTTAATACATTCATCACCAATATCTTGTTCGAGGACCGAAGGGACGAAGGACGAACTTGTACCACCATCATCTCACTTACCAGCTTTTTTTTTTTTTTTTTTTTTTAATGAAACAAATAATAAATCAATAATATTAAACATAAAATATATTGTACAATAATAAAGATTATACATAGATTCTACAGTATAAATTGTAATATAAAATATATTCGTATTACTGACCTAAACAAATTGGAAATATTTGCGATTTCATTTTTTATTAGGGATTTCGGTTTCATTCGATCTATATATTATATAAACTCAATGTTTTTTTTAATAGATCTATATTGGTATTATAGTTTATTCACTACATAATGATTTATCGTTTTCGTTGCTTTTCGAAAATAGAAACCTAGAGCATACCTAAATCCAATCGCAAGTACCGGCCTAACCATAGAGGAAAAACTTGCCTAAACGGAGTTTTGCAATTTTTATTCGAATGAAACAACAATAGCTCGACCGTATACGTTACGGCCGTTGAGAACCGACGACCCTCTAGGCACCAAAAACTGGTAAGTTACCAACAGGTCACCGTGAGACTTATCTTTCCACTATTCACAAGCACCTATTTGGGTCGGTGCCCGGCGTTGAACGGCCGTAGAGAAAACACGACCGCCGCAATGGCCGTTATCTAACACGCGGTGAGATGTCTCGAGGAAACGCTATAGTATGCCAGACGGTCGGCGAACGTGTGACGGGCAGAGCATAATATTATGGTCGACGAACAGACACAGAGGAAAACATTAAAATAAACGCCACCATCTTCGTCCACGCCGTCATCACGCCATTCGAGGGTAACAATATTATCGCGGATTTTATTGGGTTCCACGCGGGTTTCGTTTTTGTCGTCGCCGACTCGGGACGGATAAACACCGAAACACCGACTCAAAATATCGTCCGGTGGTCATTTTCGTGCTCGTGTACGTCGAGCGACGTCTGTCAGAATCAATCGATGACCATCCGCCCTTTCGGTGTACATGACCGTGATTATTGTGCAGTCAGTTGGAAGCATCGCTGAATCGACTGCGATGAGTGCCGTCGTTCGTAAACATTTCACCGCGCACGAGACTTTAAACATTTTCCGTCTTTATTGAACAAAAAAAAAAAATCACTTATTTTTAATGAATTCGTAGTTAGGATCATTTGAACTTAAGGCGATTAATGCAATTTTTCAACGCATATTACGAATATGTACGTCGTTTAGTATTTATTATACCCTAGACAGCATTTAACATCCGATCAATTAAACGTTTTTCACGGATTTTACGGTTCAAATTATTTATAGTGCGTAATAAACTAATGTTCTAACGCAACTGTCTAGAAATAACAACGTGTTGTAAAATTTAATAGTTTATAAATTATATTTCATCTTTATGGGTATTTAAATAATATTTGAATGCATTGTGATACGATTACTGAGAAAAATCATACAAATTTAAAAAAATGACATGATTAATTGTTTAATATACGTAATTTAGGTGCTGGTGAAGCGCATAGGCACAACTAGAGCTCTATTTCTGGGTGGGCTACATTTTAATGATATCAGTGTCCTGTATTATATCACACCCTTATTATCGATTATCAACACTAACATATTTATATTAATATTGCTGAGAAGTCCTTTCTTGTAATGGTCAATAATTGCTTTCAAAGTAGAATTTTTTCACTTACAAACTAGGTACCTTAATAAATTTGAATACACGGTTTCCTCATGGCTAAAGAAGAACCCCCAATCTGCACAAGCTGCGGAACAAATCTCACCGTCAAGCACATCATAGCCGACTGCATAAAGTATAACCAAGAAAGGATCAAACATGGGATATCACACAACCTCGACGCAGCTCTCGGAAACAATCAACATCTCAATACAAATTTAATGAACTTCCTCAAACAAATCAACATCTACAATCAAATTTAAATATGTAAATAAATGTAATGTTAAAAAAATTAAAATAACTAATGGCCACTGCTGCCGAAGTTGTAAATGAACAAAAAAAAAAAAAAAAAAAAAAAATTTGAATAAAAAGGATATATGTATATATATATATATATATATATATATATATATATATATATATATATATATATATATATATGTATATATATATATATATATATAATCGATAAAATATACAGTTCTAGCTGTTAATTGTTTATTACAAATCTACTAGTTAAATTAACATAATTTTTCTGTCCTTTTCTGAAATTTTTTCACAATATTATCCACATTTAATTTGTTAGTTACATCTCTTTCTATATTTAAAATAGATAAAAATGTAAAGCGATCTTGTGCCAAATGGATGATCTTTGCCAAATTTTTATTCGTCTCATACTTATAATACAATAAAATGAACATGGATTATTCATAATTAACCATTAATTAACCATTGATAATACAATTTTTTATAATAATATAATGATAATATTCATATTATTGATGAATTAAAACTATTAAAGACAATAAACACAAAATTAATGGGATTTGGGAATTGCACTTATCGTTCGAAAACTGGGTGAGCTATAGATAAAACTGGATGGGCTAAGCCTACCCAAGCCCCCCCCCTATTTCACTGAAGCGTGCTATCTACCAGTCTGTTTTTGGTGTAGCATGTGATCTACCTGCCTAATATAGGCACAAATTCACCATTACGGTGTTTCCGTCGTTTTTCACACATTCCTGTGCCACATTTATGGGCAATATTATTTATGGACAAGGGCTATTAACATCTGTTAGAAGTTAGTGTTCTCGTAAGAATGCAGTGCAAGTTTGCTCTGAACTTGCAACGCGAATATAAAAATCTTTAAGAAGCATGACTTAGTAACAAAAAGCACATAACACAAAACAAAAAACTACGAATTACGGTTATAGACGATAATAATGACGGACACGAAATATACGCGTCTTTGATATCGGAAAGCACACTAAATAATTATCAACTATCGGAGTCCGGAGACGAAATATAACGATAACTTCGTTAACAATAAATTACCGATAAAAAACTGGATAGTAATGGGTAGATACAGGTAGAGCACATGTAAGCGGTAGATCGCACGCTACACCAGCACCATAATTTATCATTATCTTATATCGTATTTAATTTTCAAAATTGTTAAAGTATGTTTCGTTCATTACTGAAATTTTTCGAATTTTCAAGATTTTAGATTTCAATAGCTAATTTGATAACTGTATACATCGAAAAAGATATTTATTTTTTTGGGGAAATTTTGAAACATACATTTTTATTGGTTTACAAATTAGATTCTGGTAAAGTAAAGATAGTTAATTTTTTCGGATTAACATGAATTTTTTTTCATCACTGTTTTAAACTATAAATGCTTATTTCATTATGGACTAAACAATTGATCCAATCATAATAATAAGGACAACGAAATTCCAAAAAGTATTTTCTCTCATGACATAAAGTTATTAGCAGAGTTTTCATTAATAAAAAAATCTCGAATAACTACGAAGATAAAAAAGGTCAACATTTTTTTTCTTAAAATTGCAGTAAAAGAGTGTTGTAATTATTAAAAAATTGGATACAAATATGGAATAAAACCAAATGTATAACATTTTTTCAATATTACTGTTACACATATATTTATACATTGTTATAAAGGAGAAGTTTAGAATAAAAATCTTAACAAAGACCTTAAAGAACCTTATTAGTTTTCATCTGTGCATTTAACAATCCTAGAAGCTACTTATTAATTGTATACTTTGAATAGGTTCTTAAATGGTTTTTAATAAAAATAAAACATAAACACATTTTTTCTTTCAGTTATTATTCATTTTATCGTATTTCTAAAATAACATTTTAGCTTACGCACTGGAAGAGTCAACTGACTGTGATGCAAGCTATTATTAAATAGATATGCACGTATGTTGCCACCGACACCAAATTATTGCTGGCAGTTTGCATTTAGTTCGTAAAGAATGCTATCCACATGCACGGCGTTGTCTATGAAGTCAGTCAAGAACAAATATCTATTGTCTACTGATTCTGAGTTCGTAATATACCGAAAACATATACCATCATGGTAAATTAATCACGAGATATGCCATTACCATTGAAGCTTTAAAGATTCAAAACTTAAGTGAAATTAGAGAGGATCGCTACGACCGACCAACATTTATTGTAAACTACATCTTAAAACTCCGTTGAGTTCACGATGACTGGAGTCTACTAGATATCTAGTAGTTTTGAAGTCCTATTAATTATGTAATAAGGTTCGTGAAGAATCACCGGATATAATTTGGTTTGAAGCATAGACTTCTGGTAGTGGCCGAAAGCAACATCCCAAGTAATGTGATGCGACTTGATTATTATGAAGTTGAAACATTGATTTAATTTCCATTGAAAACAAAACTAAAGACATGCAATCAATAATACGAACTATATTAAGTGTCTACCAATAGGTAGTGCAGGTTTGACGAGAACACAGTGGATGAAAACCTCGAGAACAAAGTTGCAGGGGTCAATATACGATTTGAAAGCAACAAATATTATGAAATGTAAAACAGTCTTTACTCCGGGCGTTAAAAAAAAATTGATTTGAAGATGTGGGACAGCGTGGCAACAAAAAGGAGTGGATCTAGTGTTAATTTACAAAAGTTTTAGGATGACGGCGAACGTTATCGTAAAATTAACACGTGAGAAAAACTTTTAACAAGAAACAAGTAGTCCATGTCCACGTGTTTACATGTATAACGATCATGATAAATACCTTTGTACGACGAAAACGAAACCATGCTGCGTACTTCTCTGGAAAACTGCACGTATAATCAGAACCATTTGTAAAATATGTCGTACCTGTGTTCAAATCGAGTCAATAGAATTATAACGTCATCAATAAAAACCGTCCCGGACTTAATTTTGCTTCTAATTGGAGCAATGTGTAAAAAAGACGTTTGTACTTGACGTTCAATTTTCAGTATAATTTATTCCCGGGCCGACTCATACTTGGATCCAAATGGCAAAGAACAAAAGGAGCGTTGCAAATGCTCACGTAAAGTGCAACAGGAAATCTTATTTCTATCATTTTTAAAAACAATTGTTTTATCATTCTCTAGTTAGACTGAAATAGCCGTTGAATATATGAATAGTATGTTTCACTCTGAAGCTTTGATCATAATTATTGTTAAACTTAAGAAAAGATTTATCGTTTCTTTAATAGTCAGTCCAACGACCTCCGTTGTCTTGTCCGAGGAGCAATATATTTACCCATAGTTTGAAGCATGTTCGATAATTTTTCACCACAAGATAACATTAGCTCATGGAATACCCATGGGTTTTACGGCGGTTTGCGACTGTCGATTTCAATACTAGTCGGGGCCATCGTCACGTGGTGCCATCGTCACATACAAATCATACGTGTATACGATTTCGGTTCACCGTGTTCGGGACCCAGGACTGTTGAAAATCACGTTTTCACACAATTCATAATAATTATAATGGTTTTATACCCGGTGCGCTCGTATTTATTTTCATCACTGCCGTTGGGCGAAGGGAGAAAACATTACGGGTAATAAATACACGAACAGACATTACCGCAGCTTTAAAACGTTGCCCGTATGAATTTACCGACTGTTATGGACGCAATTTTCGTTTAATGTTTCCGTCGTTATTGCCATCTAGTCAAATAAACGCTGTATATTACAATTAAACCGATACTGACCTTCAATATGGAACACATAAATTACAATAATCTGCGGATGTTTTAGTAATAATTTTAACTCAGAATTATTATGTGTTAAAAATATAATGACAATTATACATTGTGCTGATAGTTTATTATCGTACGAAAAGAAAAAAAACCTCAGATTTTATTGTCGACCCGTGTACACTGAACATAATATGTGTGTATAGGTACCGGTTGAATTCATTTCGAACTTATCGTTAGTTCACTAATCTACCAAGGTAATTTGCAAATGATTTGATTTATTTGTGTAGTGATTAAATTAAAGCATTTCAAAGTATAACATTATATTAACAGTTAATGACTGAAACATTTGTAAACGTATATAAATTTGCATAAAACTATTGTTTAATACGTATTTTTATTAACACGTACGACATTTAAAACGCTATTTAAAAAAAAAAAAAAAAAACATTTTTGTCTTCATCATGTTTTAATTTTTTTTTAATATGCTCTTGAATGGCGATCTTAAATGCAAATTTGTGATACATTAATGATAAATGTTTAATTTTAATATGTGAATTTCAGATTTTGAGTGAAACGAAAAACAGTTTGTTGTGCTCGAAAAATTTTAACGGCTAGTTCCTTTAATTCAAAAGTTACGTTTAGAAATTTTGTACTTTATAAATATGGTGTGTAATTTGAAAGATTATTTTACTCTATTCTCAAAATGTCTTCCAAATTTCATGGAAAGTTGTCAAATATTGAGTAAAACCGGTAAAATGTGCCATACATGAAATTATTATTCGCTTATCTACTCTGACACTATTTATGTAGTAAACAAGGCTAAAATTGGAGTGAATATGCTTTAAAAATTAAAATTGGGATCCTGTTTCAATTATAAAATAGATTCACTAACTTTCAGGCATGCAAAAACGTTCTTATGATAAGATTGACGAATGTAATGCTCTATAAATAAGTATTGAGATTAAATTACGGGAACTTTATATTTTGCTCTCTACCAAACAACATTGTAATTTCTTAAACTATTTACTCTACTGAAACTTATAATGTACGATCAAAAATGATGAATGGCATCAAAATTGTTTTTTTCAAACGCCACCAGTTATCACTCATTAGACATAGTTTAAAAAAAAAAATAATCATAACAACATATTACTATTTTATTCAAAATATAATTTTCACTATCATGCTATAAATTAAAATGTGAGTAATACTTTAATCTTTTTTTTAGATTCTGAGTGAAGCGAAGGATCTTATGGTTTTACAATGATGTTTATTTTTTTTTTCTGTAAACACTTTTTCGTATAGAAATCCTTGTCCAAAAGTTTCGTCCAGCAACTTTTTAGATTCGAAATTGAACTGAGATGGTACTTTAGAGAGGTCATTTTTCCAAAATCTAATCATAATCTAGATAAATGTAAAATAAATATATATCTTTATCTGTAACTAGATAAATTTATCTAAAATTATCTGTATCTTATCTGGATGAAATTTTCATTATCTATTCTCAACACTGGCCACGACGTTTCGGACCGTAACGTCTTATTGACATTAATTCATTTAACCGGTTAGTGCTGCTCATGGCTAAATGCGATTATGAAAAAAAAAGAAGAAAAATCATTTTAATATTATATTAAGTACCGCAGCTGGAGTGTGACGAGTTGTAAATGATTTTTCGGAGAACTCGAGATGCCTCCAAAAATATTTTTCCGAAATATTGCGAGTGATGAGAATTGATTTTTACGAAGAAGTTTTTTTTTTTTTTTTTTTCATTCTTTCTTTCTGTTTTTTTTTCTGCCGAAGACACTTTTCGACACTCTTAACAGTGTCCGAAAATTTCATTTGACCACTCTGTAGATCGGAAAACCGATGGTACTTTGGGGGGGGGGGTTCGTTTTTCTCTGTTCTCGATAGTTTCCCCAGGCTTGATGAAAAACCACGTCCAAACGGTAAACTTTTACCGAAAACGACACTTTCATGAAATCGATTTTAGTAATTTAGTCATAAGTTCAAAGTGATTTCGCTTGGAAACTTGAAAAGATCACCTTACATTGACAAATTTCTGGCTAAAATTACAACTTTGAAAACACCTCGTTTTGAATATGCATAAAACAATTATCAGATCGTCCAATTCTATTTCGAACCTTTGGGTACAGGTAGAACAATATGTTTTGAATCTTTTGGTAAAAAAACATCTATCCTTTGTTAAAAAAAAAAGATTTATATGATTTTGATAAAAAAAAAAAACCTACAATTTGACTAAAATTGACAAAATACAAAAGTGGTTTAATTTTTACACCGAAGCTTTACTGAGAACCATTCAATTTTAAAGAAAATGCATCGTTCCCTTAATATCCAATACGCCAATCACCGCTATCTGGCCCGAGAAGCGAAGAATACTCTACGATTTGATGTACGCATTTTTTTTTACCAGTTTTGAATTTGAGTTGCGTCACGGGCTGTTTGGAGGTGATTCGGACAATGCAATTTAAATCGTTAGTGATAGCTTATGCATTACTACTAAGCTTTCGTAAAATAAAAGATACTCAATAATATACACATACGAAGAGTAGATGATAAAATAATACATATCCATTAAATTAACTACACGCACACGTGGTTATTGTATATACTTTGTAGTTATACAATTAATAAAATTACAAAACAATAACTATTGATATTATACAATAAATAATATAGTTTATTACAATAATAACTAATACACTGGAGTTGTAAAATTTGTTCTCCGAAAAAAAAAAGTGAGATGTAATATTCATATTATGAAAGTTTTCATCAAAATCAATTGTATGACTACAAAATCATTTTTCACGTTTAATGTTTGATGAAAAGCATAACTTTCATAATATGAATATTACATCTCACTTTTTTGTTGTGAAAACGTAAAAACTAATTTTGTCATCATAGACGTTTGTGAGTTTCACTTATAATACAAAAATTAAATTATAATTATTTTACAAAAAAGGACAATTAGTCGATATATAGGCGATCGTAAGCGATCGACGTTCGATCATCGACATCTGACGGCGGCACGTTTTCCGAAATCGTAAACACCGCCAACGGGGTCTGCTGTTCCACCAACAGTGCGGACTGCGACGTGCGCGACCGAGTGTTTTTGCGGCGGTTCCAAGTGACGGCGGCGGCGGCAACCCCGACGACGAACAGAGTCTGGCTCGCGACCATGCACAGCAACCATCTGGTGCGTGCCCGGTCGTTCGCCTCCCGGGACACCGAGAAGTTCGTCACCTGCGCGGATGACGGCGGCGGCGGCAGAGGAGGCTGCGTGGTCGGAGACGACGGTCGCGGGGGCAGAGGAGGCCGTGCTGACTCCGGAGACGACGGTGGCAAAAAAGCCCGTGCGGACGACGGAAAAAGCCACGGAGCACGTGCGTCAGGGCGGTCATCGACTTGATGGCCGACGACGATCTGAAAAAAAAAAACGAAAAGTATTCAATTATTTGTCCGATTCGATGAATAAGGAATTCACGAGTGTAAATATAGAATACACGGAGATTCGGTACAGTTCGTATACTACAGCTTTGCATCAATCCACAATGTTATAGACACCCCCGTTTTGAAGAAATGATCGATTTTTTCGACATAAATAATTTTTTTGAAACAATTATGTTCTACGCGAATAATTTCATCCATTGCATTTCTCAACTACTCGCATAACCTTGTTCCGTTTTTAGAAAAACAGGAATTGAAATTAAGAACTCTTGCAGAGAACAAGTAATCGTGATTGAAATCATCAATTGTTTATTAGAAATTTATTTGTTTAAAATATTGTTTTAGTCAATTCAGGTACTATTCAGTTGATTTTAAAACCAGTTTTTAATTTCACTGCATATATACAATGTATTGTATAAATAAAATAAGTATTTTGGTATACCATAAATATTTTAGATACATGAAGTTTTATTTGATAATAATTGTCATACCTATGGTAATTAAAACTAACTTATCTACGTTAAGTTTCAGACACACTACGAACTGACAAACGCATATTACATATTACAATTATTAGAGCATGGACTCTCATGCATTTGCATATTTATTCTGGTCAACTTAATCGTATGCTTTTTAAATACAAAATACATTTCTCAATGTTTGTGTTCAAATATTCCCATAGTTTTTAGTGCACATTTATGCATAATTTGGCATTTAAGGGGTTGATCAGCGTATTTTTGATTATAAGAATATAATTTGATTGCATATTTTGATATCTTTTCGAAATCAAGCACATCAGTGCGTATTTACCGTAATAATTGAAGTCAAGTATTATTTAATTAAACTACGAATTCGTCATAATCACATTTTGCATGAACACTGTCCATTTAGAAATTGTTTTGAGGATATACTACTAAAACAAAGCCTTCTACCGTACCCATGCACGTATGCCCCGTTTCAAAAAAAAATTTTAAAAATAATCTATAAAATAAAAAAAATATAAAAGTAAAATAATACGTGAAATCCATCGCTGATTATCAAATAACAGCGAGCACGATATTATATTATCACGTCGACGAGTGAATTTCACTGATATTCCATAATCGTCTGTTAACTTTTTATACGATTCGTGTTATCATACGATTTTCGACTTTATCGTCGCTGACCCGGCAAACTCGACGACGGCACGATAACGCAAGAGAGTGATACGTTGCACACACGTTTCGCGTACTCACCCCGTCGGCGGCGGCGGCGGCGGCGGCGGCACGCTGTCTTTCCCGCGGCGCTTTTCGGCCGCGCTTCCGGGCCTTTCCGCCGCGCTTCCGGGCGTTTCTCCCGCGTTTCCGGGCCTTTCCGCCACGGCGCCCGGCCCTCTTCCCGGGGTTTCCGGCCTCCTGAGACCTCCGCCGCCCCGTCGGCCGGTCCACCACCCGGTCCGCGCGCCCGGCGGTCGTCGCGAGGCTCCCGGTCCACAGCGGCGGCGGCGACGACGACGTGGCCACAAAAGACGTCTGGCGCGGGGCCAGCGGACATCCGTCCACCCGCCGTCTCACGGTCCACACGAAGGCGGCCTGCGGTGGCGGCGGCCGTGTGAACCGCGGAGTGGCCGTGGCGGCTGCGGCGGCTGGGGCCTGGACCGGCCAGTCTACGGGACGCCCGTCGCCGACCCGTCGTCGCGAGATCCACGCGGAAACGGCCTGCGGCGGCGGCGGCGGCGTAAACAGCGAAAGGCCCGCAAAACCCTGGGCCCAGCCGGGCCAGTCGACCGGACGTCCGTCGCCGACCCGTCGTCGCGCGATCCACACCGCGGCGGCCCGCTTTGCCGGTCGTCCCTCGACCGACACCGCGGCCGTCGGGCCGACAAACGCGCACACGGCGACGAGGGCGCCGAGTGCCCGAATCGTAGCGGACGGCGTCATGGCGCGTGCGATTGAATAAAGATCCGTCGTCGAACGGAAAACTGTGGGCAGAACGTACAAACGGATGTCATATTATACGAACCGGTTGACCGCGGAGTTTTCCAGGCGCGCTGGACCGTCGTCGACCGAACGCCGCGGAGAGCACGCGAAAACCGAGATGTTACTACGTACCGTGTGGCGCTGGATCGCGGACGTTTACCGACAATGCTGCGGCGAAGACGCGTTCCGAACGGCGACGTGACCGATTGAACAATGCGCGTACCTACTGTCGAACGATACGCGGTCGTGTCGTGGCGTTACGTGCGCGTTGCCATTGCCGGGCAACGGTTTTTGCGGCCGACGAAGCGCACTGGAAAACGCGCGAAAGAAAAACCGGCGAGTTGTTGAGACGACGGTGTGGAAAGTCCAGGCCGTTTGCGACTAATTAGCCCTCGGAAAACGTAACGGTGTTAACCCGACGGCCAAACGACTACTCGGTTTAATATTCATAAATAATTGTACACTACCGTTTATAGAATTTTTCGTATTAAATATTTAAATTTATTATATATATTTAAATCATACAAATTCGTGTTGAATTTTTTTGAAGTTTCATTATCGAAATGTTTTATTTACTTAATTAATGATATTAAGTTTCACCAACACGATAATTTAAAATTCTATGTTTACCTCAAAATATATGGTCAATTTATTTTGAAACTTTCTCAAGTTTTCATTTGATTTAACAGCATAAGACATTAAGGATGCCAAAAATCTCAAGGTTGAATCATCACGACTATAATACACCATATACACAGAATGAACACCCGTTTAAAAGGTGTTCATTAATCCGATAAAACACAAATTTTATACAACAAAACTACGTTGTAGTTTCATTAATTTCTTTTATACTAATGATATATTAATATTGACGAAATAATTAGTCTATTTTTTATATTCTGAGTGAAGCGAAAGATCTTATGGTTTTACAATGATGTTTATTTTTTTTTAATTTTTTTTTTAATTTTTTTTTTCTGTAAACAATTTTTTGTATAGAAATCCTTGTCCAAAAGTTTTGTCCAGCAACTTTTTAGATTGGAAATTCAACTGAGATGGTACTTTAAAGAGGTCATTTTTCCAAAATATCCATAGTTTTTCCAGTAATCAAGAATAACGATCTAAAAACTGAGTAAAAACGGTAAAATCGGTAAAAATCCGCCGTAAACGAGATTTTCACTGTTCAGATTTTAGGTATTTAGTCATAAATCGAAAAGTATTAAAGCTAGAAACTTGAAAATTTTATCCAATATCAAATACATACTTTTTTATATTGGACAACATTTTCAGAAAAATTATAGCACTTTTGACTTGAATATAGAACTTTTAATTTACCAAAGTGTTTGAAAGTTTTTATGTAATATAATTTTAAATATTTGACAAAAAGTTTTGAAAATTTAATATGACCTTACTCATACACCTCCCTTATCCTAACAAAAATTCAAAAATCGTGACTCAGGATTTTTTTTCATACACACTTTAATAAATTATTATACGATTTTTTACGATATTGTCTGATTTCTTTTAAGTTTATTTCTAATGAAATATTGAGTATACAATACTTATACACTGAAGCTTTGCTAAGAATCGTTTTATACTAAAGAAATGAGTTATCATTTCTTTAAAACTTAATACATTCATCACCAATATCTTGTCCGAGGACCGAAGGGACGAAGGACGAACTTGTACCACCATCATCTCACTTACCAACTTTTTTTTTTCTTTTTTTTTTTTAATTCAGTAGACCCTATTCATTTCGATAATTATGAAAACGAAGACAGTAGTCAAACAAAACTAAAATATCTGCATTCTTTTATATTGTAACTCAAGTATAGTTTTAGGTGACAGTAAAATGATACAATGTTTAGCAATAAGCGATAAGTGTCAACGATTATGACGATTAAAGGTCATTAGTGATAGGAATGATTACAATTGGGATTTGGTTATTTGTGTCGTGAGGACAGAAATAAGGGGTTTGATTATGTTTGGAAATTCGAAAATGGAGGAAGTTTGGAATATAGGAATATTGGGGATAATTTTCATTGGAGGAAGTTGATTGTGTTAAAATTGGAATCGAAAACCACACAGACATATTAAGTAGGTTTCGACTGAGAAAGGGTAGTGTTGATAAATGACGCTGAAGAAATTACTTTTGATTTATTTTTAACTTTGATTGTGAATATCGAGGCGGTGGTTGTCTGACGCTTGAAAAAAACTTTAAAAACTGGACATCCTTTATAGATGACAATGTGGTCCTTAGTACAGAAATCAAATGTTGCAGGACTATTGCGGGCCTTCGCATAGTCTTCCGTGTGATGGTCATTTCCGCATTTTTCGCAACTACATTTGTGGGGAAAATCATTTTTTTTTTCGGCATGATCATATATTTGATAATTTCAAAAACATTAGAGGGATCACGACGTGTTACCTGATGTTTTTCTATAAAAACTTTGGTGTTTATTGGGTGAGATATTATGTATTATATGAGTATATATATCACTATTGCTAGTTTGACGTTAAAAAAATAAATAAAATAGAATGCTAAATTTCTTTTTATTTTTTTTTTTTTTAAATTGTTGATATGTTTCAGTAAGTTCCTTTTTTCAAACAAGGTAGTGATAATTTTTGAAATTAGGGTGAAATGGTGAGGATTTTTGATTACCATTTTGTATGTACGTTAACAGCGAGGTTGGAATGTATTGATACTAGCGTCGGCTACTGTTAGATGATTAAAGATTCTATTAAATCTTTTACGACGGTCAGGGCGTATAATTAGATAAGAACAACTAACGAGTAGGCCTACAAGTAAAAAAGTTATAGAACGTTACCTTTGTTGATTAGTTCTTGAACATAGCAAAATTGGTGATGTTTTAAAAATGTAAAGCGATAGAGCCGTAAACTACACGTCATGGTTTATGCGATCTTGTGCATTGTATTATCCATGGTATTATCTGATAGAGTATCGAAAACGCAATCGCTGACATCGTCGGGAGATATAACGGCGAACAGATTTAGTGAAACGAACAGTTTTGATTTTTATTCATAGTGCTTAGGCGAAATCGACGAATTTGATAAAATTTGTTAACTTGATTTCGATGAAAGTGGTGGAAAATTCTCTGACATATTAATAAAACAAATCTAAATAATTATATACAATATCATCGCAATAGCGACAGCGGAGTGACGTTGAATAGCATGCGTGTATATAAAGAATAGCGACCGGACTATTCTAATCATTAAAAATTAAGTTTCACTGTTGTATACCCTGCAAAACCACAAATAATGCCGCTGCTTAATACCATACTCTTTACATACTTTATATTATATACCAAGCCTAAAAGTGCATAAAACATACATTGTTTTGTAAATTATGTTTAACGAACCAGTGACTAATATGATGCACACTACTCAATAATTATAATTTATGACTAGAGTCATGAACTCAGAACTGTTGAATATGATTTATTATTTTGACGGATACTACAAAGATAATTGCATTTCTCTTAATATTTTAGATTCCTAGTGAAACGAATTAGTATTTTTTTTATATATCTATGTAATTGCTTTTAGATTCTGAGTGAAGCGAAGGATCTTATGGTTTTACAATTATGTTTATTTGGTAATTTTTTTTCTTTTTTTTTGCTGAAGAAACTTTTTGATCAACTTAACAGTGGCCAAATGTTTCATAGAGCAACTCTATACTCGTAGATCGTAAATTCGTGGATCGTACTTTGAAGGTATATTAATCTGTCATCTCAATAGTTTTTCCAGTCGACCGGAAAAACAGCCTCAAATAGACCAAAAATGGCAAAATTCGCCGTAATTGACACTTTCATCGACTTTAATAATTTCGTCATTACTCCAAAAGTAATAATGATAGAAAATTGAAACATTTAACTTATACTATTAAAATATCACTCCAAGTTTTAAAAAAAGTAACGAACAAATTTGACATTTTTCGGGCTAAAAATAGAATTTTGAAAATACCTTATTTTTTAAAAGATTATCCCTAATAAAGTTTTAAATATTGGACAAGAACTTTTGAACATTTGTTGTGACTTAACTCATACATTTCTCCAACGATTTTAAAAAAATTCAAAAATCGTGGCTCCTAATTTTTTTTATAAGCGTTTATGTAAATATTTATGTGATTTTTACGTTAAAATCTGTTTCTACGTCAATTTTCAACATGAACAATATTATTAAAGAAATTGGTCAATCCAAATTCAATATTTAACTTTGAATACAAAATAATAGGTCTAGATGTTTTGAATATTTTTTATAAAAAAAATTG
The DNA here is from genome assembly GCA_027580255.1 of Therioaphis trifolii. Classification (NCBI taxonomy): domain Eukaryota; kingdom Metazoa; phylum Arthropoda; class Insecta; order Hemiptera; family Aphididae; genus Therioaphis; species Therioaphis trifolii. The sequence continues at coordinate 109,311,139 of CM050404.1, read as the reverse complement.
TCTATTTAGTTAAACATAAAAACTTTAGATAATGAAAAAAAAAATCGAAAATTAGTCAAAAATTGATGTAATGTAATTTAAATATTTGATAAAAACTTCTGAAAATGTAATTTGACCTTACTCATATATATATATACTCTTTTCTGACAATAGTTAAAAGATTTCAATAATCGTGATCAAAGTTTTTTTTTTACAAGCGTTGAAGTGAATTATTTTACGATTATTACGTAACAAACTGTTTTTACGTCTATTTTCAACTTTAACAATTTATTTCAAGAAATCCAAATGGTATATTTCAATTCTGAAGCTTTGCTCAGAATCGTTTAACTAAATGATTTATCATTTCTTTAAAATTCAATACACCCATCTCCATTAACACGTTTGAGTAGAGAAGAATATCCCATGCGGGCGAAGTACGTTCTTTATCAGGTTAATAAGTAGCTTTAGCTGTATTTACATTTTACACATTTATTACAACTGTAATCAGTTGCGTTTACAATTTTTTTTTTTTAAGCTAGAAATATTTTAATACGGTAAAATGAGCATTTTAATTATTATTAAATTGGCATGGATATTTCTTGTTATTATTCCAGTAACTTTCAACTTTAAACTTGAAAATTGGATCAATTGTTCACTATACGGTTTTACGTCTTATTTGAAAACTTGATTAGTTTATGCTAAAAAAAATTAATGCTCCAATTTATCTCAGAATCGTTTTCCGAAAAAATGATTTATCATTGATTTCAAATTTAAATAGAATCACGTATCGTTCACTCATAGTAAAAAGTAGCTCATCAAATTTCTTTGAATCTATCAAAAATATCTCATTCAAGAAGAGAAATATATTCACCGAGTGAAGTAAAATCTAAATGTCCATCTTTTTTCTGTGTATAATACATTTTTTTTTTTTTTTAATCTACGAGACCTATAAATGATATTATATATTTATAATGGTAATAATTTTTTATGTATAATTATGTAGATATATTAAGTTGAAGAAATGTTTATCAATCAATCATTTTAAAATATAAAATTTAAATCTTATCGTTTTATTAGAAATTAAAAATATTAAAAAAAAATTTGTTTCACATTATTTATCAAAAGTGTAAAGGAATAAAAGAAATAATGATTTCTCCATCATTTTGTTGTCATTTTTATAGATTGGCAAAAAACTATGTATTTATAATTCCTATGGAAATCACAATCAAATATTGGATCAGATTTAAATAATGAGCACGCTTAATGTCATGAAAAATGTGTTTTTCTTTGTTTTGTTTTTTTCAAGAAAATTGAATATTTTTTATAGCACTTATCAACTGAAAAAAAAAAATGCTGTACAAAAATATACACTGCAAAAATGTTTGGCATCATATCAGAATAACTTTAAAAAATAAATTTAAAACATTTAATTGTGGAACGTATGTCACGCCTAGATTATTATTATCATTAATCCGAGAACAATGTTGTTATTAGGATTAGTCGCAATTATTTTTCTTTAACTAACCTTGCCTAAGCATATTATTATGTTTTCACATCACGGTTTACACGGCCCCTGGGAAATCGTCCATTAGTATCCGTTTATCAAAACAAAATAATTTATAAGGTATAATGCGAGCATCATAAAGACTATCAAATGCTCGATTCACGAAAAGGACATCATTTGTCGTAGTACAGTCCACGAAATGATCATTTTGGCCCATTTTACGATTTAAGCACTAGCTTATTTTACGAAATGATACTTAAACCTCTGCCCAGTGGACGATTTTATGTTTGAAGTATAACAAACGTAATACCAACAAATATATAAGCTGTTTATATTGAATATGTTAACAGTATAGTATTATCAACACAAAAACTTTCAAAACGGCATTATTTTTTTTCTCTTTAACAATTTCGAGTAACGTTTACATTTATTACAGTTTGTGAAAAATGGCATTTTATAAAATAAAGTTGTTGATAGTTATAATTTTTCTCATCTAAATAAAAAAAAAAAAAACAATGCTCATATTAACTATGGAACTTACTCGTTTGTTCCAAAAACAAGCACTGCATAAAGATGTTTCAATGTCATAAAATATCACCAAAAACCAATGATTGTATACATTTCTTGTACACGATTTCACAAAATAGTTGAAATCGATATAACAGGGCTTAGAGATTAAAATATAAATTGACTGTGGTAAATCATTTTCAACAGCGAGTATTTTATCACGCGAGATTTTATCATAATTAAAAAATTGAGCCATAACAAATACATTAAAATATTTTCTCATGGTTATAATAAGGAATAAATACTAGGCCGTATTTTTCAATTAAGTATTCATTATTATTTTATCATATAAAATTTGATGCATGATTCAATTATGTTTTTTATTTGTATTCATCAATGATGGACGTTTTTTTTTTTTTTGACAGTTGATTTATATAGTTATATTTAAATATACATTCCTAAAAGATATCTAATATTATTTGTCAATACTATAAATAATATAATTATGTAGGGTGACAATAATTATTATTGTTATTACCGAATTTAAAATAAAACTTATTTTAATGTAAACTTAATTATTTTGTAGGATGAAGAACAGGGATTTTATATAATAATAACTAATAAATTAGTTGTTAGTGATTTGTTTGTGAGATGGAAAAATATATATGGTGGTAAATTTGGCACAAAAAGACTATGAGTAAAATGAAACTTTTTTTTTTGTTTAGTGCAAACGGGCCATGCTCATTAATTATTAAAATCATTAATAAATTATTAAATTCAAACTTAACCATATTCATATTACATATTTGACGAATACACAAATGTGTGAATCAAGTGTATAACGTATACTTGTATAAAGTTGAATGTTAATTATAAAATATATTTAAGCGTTTGAAATTGCATACGCAAACTATGTTTAATTACATTTTATTTCAAATTCAAACGGACTCATTACATGTGGTTTCAAACTGAATGTTTAGTAGTGTTTGTATTACTTAAATGTTAATGGTGCATATTTGTGTTTCATTATGGTTAATCAATTCAAGACTCGAGTACATTAGGGAAAATTGTATTTTATTTCGCACAGTAACCAAATGAGTTGATCTGTTATTTTATTTATTTGAACGAGTAAAAATGGGCTGAAGCGTAATTTATTACGAAAATATGAAATTTATAAATTATTAAAACCATATTATGAGAGATTCTCAAAAATTTTAAATTAAATGTTTCATTGAAAAATGCATGAAAAAATCACTGATCATTCTCATACGATGGTTCTATACATCCGAAATTGTATCTATTGCGTAACTTTAAAAAAGTCACTTTACTTTTCACGAATACCACATTAAATTATGCCATTGAGTTTGTGACTCAAGATAGTTATTCATCATTTATCATACGCAAACAATTGGTTCTCCAGTAAATCATTGATTATAATGCTTTCTATATGATGGGTCAATTAAGCATGATAAAACCGATTGTAGATTGCATGATAAAACTAAGAAATAATGATAATACATTAATACAATTTTCAAAAATAACTTAATTCGTTTTTCTTAAGTTATTATTTAAATAATTTATTTTGATGATCTTTACGAATTCCAATGATTAATCATTTAAATTAGAATACATTTTCATATTATGAGGAGAGTGATAAAAATTTCTTTTTGAAATAATATTTACTTAACCTCACTGTAAAAAAACACTGGCTTATAGTGTTCCTTACTTGTTCAAACGTAATAATGTAAAGTTAGACAAATGGTTAATGACCCAAAAGATGCTTTATTCTCACTGTCGATGGTTTCAAGATCTAGAAACAAAAGACCAATTTTAACCATGGAAATCCAGTTTTTTTTCTTTAAAGCTATACCGAGTATACCATATCACCTATTAAAGAAATATGTAAAATCTCAAATGCATTTATCTCAACACGTTTATACATGGTTTTATATGATAGTATGCGTGACAGGTATATTTCGTCGAAAAAGTGTCTATATTAACGATCTGTAAGCGCTATATTTTTTATTTATTATATTTTAATCTCACTAATTGCACGAAAACAATAAAATAAAATAATATTATAAAATTAACGTATTGTTCATGAATTCTGTTACAGTATAGCGAATGCATAATAAAATGCTAGTAAACAGTTTGAACAGAAATTATAGGTTTGTATTATTTTTTTCATTTTTTCTCAACTCATCTTAAGTTACCTGGGAAGCTTATGGTTTCATAGATATCGAACAAACACAATAATGTAATTTTCGTTATCGACACAATATTTGTGCTCAAATAAAATTCAACATAATATTATTATCAGATTTTTGATGATAGTACTTTACACGTAATACAATTGTAATGTAAGAATAAGTCAAACGCCCGATTATTGGCGCTGGATATTGTAAATATGAGATAACGATTTACTGAAAAAACGAGATTAAAAATGAAAATTGAACAACAGGCTTGTAAATTCTACTCGGTCACGCCAAAACAGTGATTACGCGGGGTTTTCAACTGAAAAACAATGTCCGATTACTCTTTATTGGACGAGCGGAGATCTCGGTTGTCATGAATATAATATTTTGAGTAATAATTGTAAATTTTAGAGGCCACGTATGAATTGGTAATGTGATTTCTCCCTCCCCGTTTTTTCGTACGAAACGCGTACACACGTTAACAGGTATATAATTGTGCCGAAAATAAATAAACACGTGGAAGGAGAGGTCCGGGGATCTATTCCAAATTATAGCCTATCGCATTGCCGGCTCCATTGTTTTGCCCGAAATAAATACTTTCAATCAGCTTCAGTCAACAAGTATCTCTCTTAACCGACCGAACACTGAAGCAACCCTTTTATACAGTACATAGTCTGTTCGTGGCGTAACGTTATTATGGAATATTTACGCAGCGCTGTAAAAGTCTCGTTTGCAATCGCTGTAATGGTATCATTGGTCGGACAGTTGTATGTAAGTGTGTAATGGGTTATCATTTAGTCATTCGTTTCTCTCCACTTACAGTGAAACGAAAATCGTAATAATAATAAAAAAAAACTTAAATATAATTTACGTGAATCGAATGTGTATCAGGCTCGACCGCAACCAGACGAAATGGAAGACATGAAAAAAGCATTGTATTCTGCGTGTTCAGGAAAAAATCCAATTACAGAAGGTAATTGTTTTTTGTCACAGCCCGATCAAAGGTATTTATTTATTGTAAATTTCTTTACAGAAATGAGATCCAACGCGAAAAATGGAGTATTTTCAGAAGACCGCAATTTTAAAGTGAGTAGAATGCCATGGACTCGGCTTAGTAAAAGTCTGTTAATAATACGACGATTGGATAAAAAACATTCAATTGAACGTTACTTAGATTAGATCTTAATTTGTTTTTTTTTCTTTTTTTTAACAAAATTACAAACCTCTCTTTTTATTTAACGCATTCAACTTATTAAATTTAAAATAATTATGATTTAAAGTTACACAGGACAAACTATGGAAATGCGTTTGGTCTCCTATAATACACAAATATTAAATAAATCTTAAACTTTTACCATAGACCACATTATAATATATCGTTTTTGTAGAGTACAGAATACCTCATAAAAATACACTCATTGTGGCATAATCCTGAATAGTACATACATATTTTTCGGGTTCAATTCAAAACATATACAATGTATATAATACATTATACATTTTTATCGAAAAATAACTTTTATCTATGTTTAATAGATGCCATTTTTTATGATTTTAATTTTTTTTTAAAGAAATTACAACTATTTATAGCCAATACTGGCCTAAGATGAGGTCAACCCGGGCAGTCACCCGGGGCGCCACCACGACAGGGACCCCAAAAGCGGGAGGTTTGGAAGGGCTCAAAAATGTTTAATTACTTATTGACTTTTTCCAGTAGACAGTTAATGATTTAGGTGGAATTTCAAAACCACCATGCATGATAAAAGATTATATACAACTTATATTCTTATCGGTTCGTGTGTTGGCCATCAGCTATCATTATTATTATAAGTTACATCATTTTTTCGTCTTCTACTGTAGACGATATTTTTGTGATCTGTTGTCTATAAATGACGGAGATATTTACAAACATAGGTACAATGATTTTTTATTTTTTTCCCCGCCATCCGGCAGTAGAGTCGATTGGTCCGTCGGTCAAGGAAAACTATACAAGATTTGTATTTTTATTTTTACAATATAAACGGCGTTTGTAAATCAATTCATTTGCATTCAACATTTCAACATATCAATTTCACTAAGCTATACATTCATAATTATATTCAGTCGCTGCAATACGCTCATTTTTCAATGATTTTTTAAAAACAAAATGTTCAATAATAATTCTTAGTGTTGTGGAAATTAACGTAGTTAGCCATTGTACAGTACAGTCCAAAATGTGCGACAACGATAATCACGCAAGCTGATGAAATGGCTGGCGTCACCACCGACTTCATTGTTTTTCAAATATACCTACATATAAGTTTACATAAGAAAAACAATTCAAAGTTTTAGATTCTGAGTGAAGCGAAGGATATTATGGTTTTACAATGATGTTTATTTTTTTATTTATTTTTTTTCCTGTAAACACTTTTTCGTATAGAAATCCTTGTCCAAAAGTTTCGTCCAGCAACTTTTTAGATTCGAAATTGAACTGATATGGTACTTTAAAGAGGTCATTTTTACAAAATCTCCATAGTTTTTCCAGTAATCAAGAATAACGATCGAAAAACTGAGTAAAAACGGTAAAAATCCGCCGTAAACGAGATTTTCACTGTTCAGATTTTAGGTATTTAGTCATAAATCGAAAAGTATTGAAGCTAGAAACTTGAAAATTTTATCAAATATCAAATACATACATTTTTATATTGGACAACATTTTCAGAACAATTATAGCACTTTTGACTTAAATATAGAACTTTTAATTTACCAAATTGTTTGAAAGTTTTTATGTAATATAATTTTAAATACTTGACAAAAAGTTCTGAAAATTTAATATGACCTTACTCATATACCTACCTAATTATCCTAACAAAAATTAAAAAATCGTGACTCAGGATTTTTTTTTATACACACTTTAATAAATTATTATACGATTTTTTAAGATATTGTTTGATTTCTTTTAAGTTTATTTCTAATGAAATATTGAGTATTTGTTAGAAAGTTCTGAAATTTTAACACAAGTTTACTCTTATACAAAACTATCAATACCGAAAAAATATCAATAATCGTGACTCAAGATTTTTTTTCCAAGCATTTAAAAAATTCAACAAATTTTCAACTTTAAATATTTATGTATGAAAATTAGTTCATACTATTATAATGAAATTTTAGATTCAGATATAACAACATGTTTAAATCTAATTGAATATTTTATGAGGGTTTAATTACAAAAAAACTCACCAAAAAGTATACAAATAACCGTAAAATACGTAAACAGTATTTAAATAATAATATATTATATTACACTGAAGCTTTGCTCAGAATCGTTTTATATTAAAGAAATGAGTCATCATTTCTTTAAAACTTAACACATTCATCACCAATATCTTGTCCGAGGACTGAAGGGACGAAGGACGAACTTGTACCACCATCATCTCACATACCAGCTTTTTGACGATGAGTTCTGTAGTATGTCAGCTATCAAAATATAATTCTGTAAACGCTAACGTAAAATATATGTTACACTCTATTATTAACAATTGACAATAATTTCGTAATTCTGTAGAGTGTACATTGTACAATATCACTCATAAGCATGATATTTTTAATAATTTCATAAGTCACGAGTATATATTATTACGTTATTTAGTGCGTGAACTTACGAAATCTGATAGTAGATATACTCCGATAGTGTTTATAATTTATAAGATATTATTAGTGCTATATTTTCAATACTTCTCCAATAACCTATTACATCTTAATCGTCATGTCTGCTATGAAATTACGTAAATATACCTACACATACAACATATAACATATTATTTTTGATCAAAAAATGGCAAAAAAAAATCTGTTGGCGACAAAAATCGTAAGAAACAGGCAATAATGAGTGGATAAATGTCTTGAAATGTCTTCAGTTTTCAGATCTAATAAAAATTCACAACACTTGCTGTGATATCTGACAGATAATTTGAATATAGTTATATATACTAGCCCTAGTAATGAAAAAACTAGTTTTGTTAACATAACCACATTTTCTGACTTAATATCCAGTTGAAAAAATATAACACTAAATTCTTATACGATTTTTACGTCATTTACATTTTTATTTACATTTTCAACTTAAATGTTAATGAAAAATTATTGGTTCATACTACATCCAATCATTTTGAAACTTGTGTTGAGAATTGAATAACAAATTTAATATCGTTTGATAAAAAAAATGCCTACTTTTTCAGAAGCATATTTTTTTTAATGGTTTTGATAAAAAAAAAAACATACTGACAAAAAAACAATCCATTAATTATTAGAATAAAAACGGCCAAATATCTGAACGGTATGCTTTACCTTTTAACTGAAGCTATTTTCTCAGAATCGTGTAACTAAAGAAATAATTTATGGTTTCTTTAAAAAGTAATACACCCAATTCCAATATATTGTTCACGGAGCGAAGAATACCCATGGTGCAAAGTGTGTCCGGCTTTTTTTTTACAAACTAGTGGATTAATAGGTATAAGTATTTAAGTTTATAGTAGCAGTTCAGGAGCATTACATTTTTCCGAGTTACCCCTACGTTTCTCTACTTCGCTTTAACTTTTAATTGCTTATTCATCTTACATTTTGAGTTAAATAACAACAATTAATCAAATATAAAAGGTACATTAACAACTAATCAAAACAAAAACTTAAAAATCATGTTCATACATAAAAAAAACTCATATGCAATCGTTATTATTTTAAATTGTACATAATATCAATACGTTTTAAATTCATACAATATACTCTGTTAAATCGTGATGGGTTAATCTTCATGGAAAATCTTGTGGTTTCTCTTTTTGTAAAACTTTTCATTTAATTTCAATGACACACAAACAATGAATTGTATTTAATCTTATTTTATTGAATTTACCTTATAATTAATTTTATTTTCACTCGAGTAAAGCATCGAATTTTTTCCAAATTGAATCAGTTATTGTGTCTCTAAAAAAAAATAAATTTTTGGATAAAATTATTCTTACAAACATAACTAATAAAAAAACGGTAACATAAAGTTGGTGAAAGTTTATCTTTTGTCTTTTCGGTACTTCGACTATACTATGATGGTGATAATAGTTTGACTATCCGTTGACCTTTGAACAAAATGAAAGTTTGTAAGATAATTCTGAAGAAATGACAGATCATTTCTGTATTTAAACGTTTCTGAGTAAATTATCAGTACATTATTTAATTTGTACATATCTATTATTTTTAGTATGACCGTTTTTAACTGTCTGACTATTAGTATGTTATATTTTAATCAATACTTTTTAAATATTTGTATTCGCATTTAGCAAGAATTTTTTTTTCGCTGATCAATATAAAACATATTTTGCATTTAAGTCGAGTTTTAAAATGATTGAATTCGCCATTTATTTTTTATTCATATTTAATGTAGGATATTTATGTAAACAGAATACATTTAAAAAATAATCCTGACTTATGATTTGCAATAATATGTCTTTAGTGTCATTAGGTTAACAATAATTTTATGGAATATTGTTTTCTGTATATTTATATAGGTATATCAATAGCTAATAATTAAAATTGGTATTACAAACATAGCCTCTAAAATAAGATATCTTTGAAGTTGATACCTTGTTCAAGAGTAGTAATAATTTTTTGAAATTATTGTCAAATATGTAAAAAGTGTTTTTGATATGTGATTAGAATTATTTCAAAGTTCAAGCTATATTATATTTTTGTTATGATGTTAATGTAAATTATATACTTACTTTTATGTTACTGAGTTAATGAAAACATATTTTTCAGTGTTTTATGATGTGTGCATTCGATGAACTATCTCTGGTGAGAATTTGACAAAGTTAAATTTAAGATTTTATCTATTATGTATTGACGATTTCTTTGATAGATCGATGAGGAGGGTGTAATCGATGGAGAAACATTGTTATCAATGGTACCGGGAGATATCAAAGCACCGATGGAGAAGGCTGTACAAACTTGTCTACCAAATATAGGTAACCTATATTCCATAGTTATACATTGATGCATTGCATTTGTAAATATAATTAAACCTAAAAAAAATAATATTCCTATCCAATTTATGCGTATGAATTTTAAGTAAGTAGATCGATTTGGAAAAAAGTATGTCTTTTCGTGATTATAGTTATCATCAGACATCAAGTATTTTAGTTCTATCCGCCATTTTTGATACCACATTTCTGGTGAATAACTAACATAATGCTACGGACTTAAAATACTAATATTATAGAATATTATAAAAATTACGCAATAGTCTTGTTTCAGAATAGCTTAATTATTTTAGACCATGAGGCATTTTTTCCTGTGAAATCTTTGAATCATTATACAGATTTATGTTTTCAACAAAATATGTAATGTCATCGAAGTTCAGATTATTTTTCTTTACTTATGTAATTAAACTTAACTTGAAATAGAATATTTATCAAACAAAAATTAATATGTCACACATCTAATATGGAAGTATTTTTTTAAACTCAATAATTGTGAAATTAAATTAATTTGACTTATATATATATATATATATATATAAAAGGTAATTCAAATCATTTAAAATTTATCAACTACCCCACAAGGGTAGTTTTGTAAGTTTATTTTTTAAAATCAAATGAAAACCTATATTTGTTTTGCTGACACAATGTAAAGGTATTTTTTTAGTAAATTCTAGCGATTGAAAAATATTAATTGATTTCGTTTGAGAGCAGTTTTTAGTTTTCAGGAATTGTATGTATATGAACGATCAGTGACAGTGCGTTTGCACATTTAGTAATAGTAAATTAAATACGTACAACGTTCTCACACCTAGAGTTTTGCATCAATTAATATTTTTCAACCATTAAAATTTACTGAAGAAGATTCTTCTCTTGTTTTTAAGAAATATTTATATAAATTTATTTTGTTTTTCATTTAATTGTCAAATTAACCTTAAAAACTAGTCTTTAAGGATAGATAAAAACATAAAATTTATTTTTCATTTTAAATTTCTCTAAATAAAGAATTTGATTTTTCATATTTTCTTACATTTTGGATATTTATATAATGACATTTCTGTAACACAATTTTTGAACTATCTAGTATAGATTTATATATGATATCTATTTGATTCAGTTGAAAATTCAGTGTCGCATTTTAATGTATTTTAGCTCTTGAAAATATTAAAACTACTTATTTTCAAACCCATAATCTTTATTTCAATTAATATGAGCTTGCTGCATATACAATGCATATGTGGGATGTGATTTTTGAATTTATAATTTTTTTTTACTTGTTTAAACACATGTATTATATTATTTATAGCTGGAAAGCCAGATCCTTGTGAAGTGGCTTATAATTTCTTGAGCTGTGGTGTAAAAATGGACCCAAAGCTGGTGAGTCTATTTTTTTATTTAAATTTTTCATAAACACGTGCGAATTGCACTAATTCTTTAAATAATTGCATTGGGCAAAAAATATGATCAAACAATTATTTTCATGAAGTTACGTACGTAACTATTTATTTCAATACGAACTCATTTAATTTAATGTCTTGTACATACAATTAAATAAAATTATGTATTTGGTAAATTATTTTTTACAGACTCAAATGTTGCCCGTTTGATGAAATCGTGAAATTCGAAATCCACTAACAAAACAATTAAACACATCAATTCGTTATGGTCATCTATAAACAATAGTATAATATGTTATTCATCTTCATAGACATACATACACATATGATTTATATATATAAATATAGATATATATATATATATATATATATATATATATATATATATATATATATATTTATATCTATTTATATAAATTAATATGTTAATATAAATATGGAGCATGTTGGATGTATTGAATTAGTACTTTTATAAATTAAATTGGTATTGGAAAAATTGTCTTTTTAAATAGTGTTATTTTAATCAATATCAGTAAAATGTTTTTCAAGTATAGCGAACATTTAAAGTGAATTTATGTGATAATTGTAAATTGAATAATCATATGTATCGACTTACATTAATATTATATTTATTAAGATTAATTCAAAATATTAAATTCGATGTGGACGAATAGAATGTAAATATGACAAGTTTACAATTTGTAAACACAAACACTGAACATATAAAGTCGACTCGTACCATATGAATTTATGTTTCATTTTTTTATTTAAATTCGATTGTGAATACATGCGTATTTTTTGAAGGATTGAATTATCGATTCCGTTAACTGTTCGAAAAAAAGTGAAATAATGTACTCGTATAACTATAAACGTTACATACATTAAACTTTTCTAAAATGTAGTGTATGCATAATGAAATGCCAGTAAACGATTTACCGGATATTATTTTCGCATTTTTTATTCGTATCAAACATAAAAAACCATCTCAAATGGCCTATGAAACTTGATTTTTATAGATATTGAACGAATCTGATAGCTGAATTCTGGAATGTTTGTAATCGACAAGAGTCTGAAAACGCAAAAAAAAAATAATCCAATACTTTATCATCAGCTTATGAAAGATTGTTATTTGATCGTTTGACAATTATTTTCTCATTCACATCATTCATTTTGGCTCATAGAAAATAATAAATATGCTTACGGTAGGGAAGATCTGAGGTATAGATGACTTTTTTTTACTTCAATCATACATGTTATGATGAAGGGATTCGTATGCTTAATTAAGGGAAACTCAGTTTATAATTAGTTGACTAGTTATTATTTACAACACTAATAATCGATATATAGATTAAAAACTGTAATATCTTTATCACTGTTATTGTTTTATAATCCGATGTATTAAATTGCTTATGTCACTTTGCCATTTTTCGATCTGTGTTGTTTAAATGTACTAAAATTAAAATAAATATCATAACTTAGCATTTTTTTTTCGAAAAAAAAAATATTCGATCTATGGGCGAAACTAGACCTAAATGTCAGAAGATACTAAAATAGTTAATACCTCATAGCCCCAAGAAGACTACAGAGCTCAACCACCACCCCTTTTCTCAGATCATTCTTAACACAAGCCCATTGAAAACAAATTAGCTATAGATAAAAAAATCCAATATATTTTACTTTAGTTTTGGTTCCGGTTTAAACCACTCAGTAAAGTTTTAATAATAATATATTTTTAAATATTTAATAATTCTTAAGTTGTTTATAAATAAAAAAATACTCATCCCAAGTGTTTTTTTTGTAAATCAATTTTTGGATTTTTCTTTATAACTTTACCTCATAATTTCCATTACATCAAACATTCATGATATGAACCGAAAAGTAAAAATTAAAATTTTAATTAAATAATTAGTAATACTTATTAATGAAACGTTCAGTAAGTAATTTAAGACAGTTTATATGGTTTGTAAATAGTCACTGATTTTAATAACTTTTTATGTAAAAAATGTATTCAGTCATCAAACAATCACAGAAAAATCACTAAAACACCTAATGTATTAAAAGATAAACAAGATTGTCCAAAACTGTATCTCTATGCCCTAAAATACGCCTAATGTTGGTCATACATATAGTATAGTATTTTAATATTAAATGTTGAGAAAGTTCTTGATATTTTGATTGAAGTCTAAAAAAATCAAGAAAAATAATATGAATTTAGGGATGTAAACGATAACTAATTCAAATATTATATATCGACATTTAATATGTCTGTATGATATAGGGAAGCTGCCCACAGCTTACATTGCTATATACGAGTATGTCCATGCCCCAAAAACTAAAAACCATGAGAACGCTCCTGTATCAGCTATTGAAAGAATTTAATAATCGTAAAATAATAAATAATGTATTCATTGAATCGGGAAGTGTTAAAACAAATATCGTTGTTTTACGTGTTCTATTCGTGTGTAATATAAAACCAATACGCTCGATTGAACGAAAATAAGCAATTTCAAAACGGGTTTTTTGCTTTTTATGTCGATCGTAGACTATAAATGTTTACACACACACAGATACAGACACACACAGACACACACACAGACACACACACACACACACACACACACACACACACACACACACACACATTTACACACACACAACGAGTGTACATACATATTGTATGTTCATGAGTTATGGAAATGCATTCATTTTTTGGTCATAATTCTAATGAAAAATAGTATTATTTTGCACTTAATTTGCATTGGTAAATTGTCAGGACTTGTTGACGTCAGCACAACTAGAATTTTTATCATGATGCCCTGTTTTTTGGCATCACTGTTGTTGGGGTGTAATCCTCCAGAGATCATTGGATTTGGAAACATACTTCTGTTGCCCGAGGACATGTGATGTGAACGCCATGGTGAGATGAAAGTATGCCTACTCTGGCCACAAGAGTGATGTCTTGCTGCATACGGTTTATCGTATACAACTGTAGTAAAACTTTCAAATAACGGTCACCTATCGGTTAGGATACCTTTTGGTGCCTTTCGGACGGCAAATAATGACCGCTATTTAGAGGTGGCCGTCTTATAGAGGTGACTGTCAAAATAAGTTCAATATTTTTAGGTGATTGCTACATAGAGTGCATATAAATTTTAAAAAATAAACCAAATACATTATGTTATAATAATATAAATTAAAAATGTATTTATTACAAATTATCATTACCGTTGGATTTCCACAATTTTAAAGCCACATCTTTATTTTCAATTAAATCGGTAGCTTGAGTTTTCCCTATTCCAAATTTACTGCAAAAGCATGTGTACTTATCGTTTCTTTTTCGTAAAAATCTGACAGTTTAATTTTTTACGCAATCGTTAAGTGTTTTCGTTCAGACATCATTGGAACTACGCACTTCGAGACGCTTTCAAATGACATTGAACACTAATGAAACATGATAAAATGCACAGATCCACCGCATTTATCGCGTTATCGGAAAGCTCGATAGGTTATAAACCACCCGGCAAGATAATTAATCAAGATATGTACGTATATACAAAGACGCAGTACGTCGATAGAACTGCCGTAATAAGTTTGAAAATAGTTTGTAATTTTTCCATTTTTGATACTTATACTTTGACCGTTACTTAGTTTGCCCGCTGTATTGAGGTATCAGTGTATTTATTTATTTATTTATTTATTTATAATTATAAACGGACGTAAGTCCTAAAACATAATAATATAAACATTGTGTGTGGAACGTAATAACATAGTACAACGAATAAGAATGTTTCTTAATTTAGATTGAATATAATAAAAAGACTTAAAAAGAAAATATGGAATACAATATATTAAATATAATCAAACATATGAGTATTACCCGCAACCATAAGAAGGTTAGCAGGAGAGTTATGCATATAATTTTTTGATGAGAAAAGGGGATAAAAAGGTTTTGGATCTCTAGTATTTAGACTATTAATTTTAATGCGGATTAAAGAAAGAATTACAGGACAGTCAATTGAGCCTAATATTAGTTTATGCAAATATTTAGAGAGTAATAGTGAACGACGGTCAGAGAGTAGATAAATATTAAGAAAATTTAAAACATTGTTATATGTGCCGTGGATAGGTCTATTTATATTAAATTGAAATGCAATAAAACGTAAAAAGTTATTTTGAATAGATTCTAGCATAGTATTTTGTTTTGACGTATTATTTATCCAGATGTATTTTTCTCATAACACTTGACGGGACCAAAAAAAATGACTTTTACATAGAGGTGACCATCTTTTGGAGGTGAACGTTAACGGAAGTTTTACTGTATTACACTGCTTTAAATCATATGCCAGATTTTAAAACCGACGCATCATACAACCCGTAAGATACGTCATGCGTATGATTGCAAATATGCAATAATTATAATTTATTAAAAACGAATTAAATTCATAAAAATAACTGTATGACAAAACAAATCCCGATCACGGTATAAACTCCGACTACGGGTAGTTATCAATTGAAAATTATTACCGACTACCGTTACCGCTGGCGTGGTGATGACGGTGATCACGAAAACGATATTGTGGACGATAATTATACGTTTTAGTGCCGGCGGCGTAGGCATTGATTTTTCCCTCCCCGTTTATCGTACTTACGAGGTTATATCCTCGTATAGGATCACGTACACGCGTTCATAGATATGATAAAATTGCACTGAACATAAGTGCACGTGCAGTTGGAAGGGGGCGAGGAGCTATTCCAAGTTATAGCTCATCGCATTTACAGTTTGATTATTTTGATCGGAATAAATACGTATGTTCGGTATTAGTTGTCAGTATCACTCTCGTACGAGCGAACGCTGAAGCAACCCTTCAACAGTAGTCTGTCCACGGCGTGACATTATGATGGGACTTTTACGCAGCGCAGCAAGAGTTTCGTTCGCAATCATTGTGGTGGCGTCAATGGTCGGACAGTCGTCTGTAAGTGTGTAATGGTTATCATTTATAGTTATTCTACTCTCTGCACTTACAGTCAAACGAAATGTTAATAATAATAATACAAATTACACTTGTGCAACTTACGTGAATCGAATGTGTATCAGGCACGGCCGCATCCAGACGAAATGGAAGAAATGAAAAAAGCATTGTATTCTGCGTGTTCTGGGAAAAACCCAATAACAGAAGGTGATTGTTTTTTTTTTTTTTTTTTTTATTTGACATGGCCTAATCTGAGGTATACAATTATTTTGAATTTATTTTTAGAAATGAAGTCCGATGCAAAAAATAGAATATTTTCAGAAGATCGCACTTTTAAAGTGAGTTACATGCCATGGACTCAGATTAATGAAAAACTGTTGGCAGTTTAACGATTGGATAAACACATTAAATCAAACGTACTGATAAAGTCTTAAATTAAGTTTTTATATATATGTATATATATGTACCCTGTTTAATGTTTTATGAGTTTTGCTAACAAAATAATAATTCATGATTTCAAAATAGGTTTGATAAATATACGAAATGAGATTGATTTCGTATGATTTACTGATATTATATAACATGTATTTTTACTTGGGCACACATTATGATATATCATTTATCTGAAGTAGATAAAAGATACTCATTATAATTAAAATCTCAGTAATACATACATTTAAATTTTCTTCGTGTATATTTTAAATTGAATGTAACTACATTTGACAAAAATTTATTTTTTTATTCTTAATCTACGTGATTTTTCAAATGTTAAAATTTTCTTAATACTGGTTACTGTTCATGAAATAATATCAAGTACACCCGTTGAAATATAAACTAGAGAGCTCAAAGTCAAAAGTCTAAAATTACCAGAATCTAAAACTTAACTATGAAGGGTTTATAAAAAAATTAATAAATACAAATGCTTTAGCTAACATAATTAAATTCCATTAGATATTAAAAACTAACTGAAACTTAGTTAAATAGTTTTCATTAATACCTGTTAAATTATATATGCCATTGAAGTAGCATAGATATATAATAATTTTAAATCCAATTTTTTAATTAAACTAGGTTATGATTTGGATTAATAACTAAGAATATTATTCAGGAGAAAAACCAAAATTTTTTAAAATTTTTTTGTTAACGGTTATTGATATCATGCTGAATTACAACTTACTAAAAATTCATTCATCTAAAATCACAAATAATGTATTCAATATGATTAAAATGGGTAAAATAGAGTTAACCAAAATACAGCGAAATAATTTAGCTCCTTTAGCTACTACTTGAACTTAAACATGAAAATATATTTTGCATGACGTACAGTTTTGTCCTTCAAAATAAGTGAGTATATCCTGGTTAAGATACTTTAAGAATACTGACTACTTAATGATGGTAAATTACACTATGTTGTATGAAAAAAACGTAAATAATAAGAATGTCTACTTGTATTTTTTTTTCTGAAAATTTTTTTGGTAATCATAAATTATGTGAACTGAATACTTTAAGTAAATTATTTATTTTTATGTTACCTAGTTAATGAGAATATATTTTTCAGTGTTTTGTGATGTGTACACTCGAAGAACTATCACTGGTGAGAATTTTACAAAACTAAAATTAAGATTTGATCGATTATTTAACGTTTGTTTACATATATATTATACAGATCGACGAGGAGGGTGATATTGATGGAGATACGTTGATATCGATGGCACCGGAAAGTATTAAGGTACCAGTTGAAAAAGCTGCCCAAACCTGTCTACCGAATATAGGTAATCTATAAAATATTAAAACATAATTTATGCCAATACATTTGACTTAAAACAATAACTTTTTTTATCCTTTTTATTCACATGAAGATTAAATAAATAGTGCATTTTAAACAAATAAACCATTTCATCTATGTAACAATCATACATTTTTTGTTTTTCACGGTCTCTTTTACTATCTGATTTTGGTAAATTTCAAATATTATTTTATAATAATGTTACCGACAGTGGACTGTGAAATTATTTACAGAGGGAGACAATTTACATTTCGTCTTATTCAATAGGTTAATGCTCACATATAAATAGTGCCTGGCTTAAGATGGAGATTTTACTACATAACCCCCCTCCCCCCACCCTTGGATTCTTGTTATTTAACAGTAATAAATTGAATAAATTAAGCTGTGTCTTTAAAATAGGAAGAACTGAATTCATTTTAGGACTTTTTCCGAGAAAAATCATTGAAATAATCTAGAATTATATATGTTTTTGAACTATAAGTATTTTCTGATTTATTTAATTGAAAATAGAATAGTATGACAAATTAAACAAAGTATTATAAATTTTAAAATAAACTTGAACATTGTAAAACTATAGTTTCAATAAACCTTAAACTGTATTTCAATTCATTTGTACTAGATGCGAACACTATATTTAAACGGTGAATTATTTTAAATCTATATTTTTTTCACCTATTTCAATACATGGATTACATTATTTTTAGCTGGAAAGCCGGATCCTTGTGAAGTTGCTTTTAACTTCTTGAGCTGTGGCGTAAACATGGATTCAAGTCTGGTGAGTTTCTACATTTTTTTGATAAACATTCACTTATCAATCATATATATAATGACTTGAAAGTAAGGTTCAGTAAAACTGAAATGCTAATGTGAAATAAAATAAAAATCCGTAATAAATCAATAATTTTTTACAGATTCAAATGTTACCCCTTTGATGAAATCGTAAACAATAAAAATCAACAAATCGTTTCGTTATGGATCTACTACTTCAGTGTTGATATTCTTTACATCGATAATATTATGTAGCGAATCGTATATCTATGTAAAATATACGTATGATTCTAAACAGTATAAATAAAAAAAAATGTATAAATATATACATATGTGTATATATATATATAATATACATAAACATTTAATCATGTATGTATATTACGTGTGTTTGTTTGGATAGTGCATGCAAAATTTATTGAATAAAAAATTAAATTAAAATTGGTATTGAAATAATTGAATGTTTATAATTATCTAATTATAATTAGTAAGTTGGAATACATTACTGAAATGATGAGAGAAATTCAAGTTTAAGTTATCACAGAAATAATTTCTTGTTAAAATTAACTTTGACTATTATACGAGATAATATGCATGATCAAATACAAATCTTTTAGAAATATTTTCATATTTTTTTCGGTTTCGACTAGTAGGTACTCGTGTTCTATGAACGTATAAACACCACAAAATACACAACTTTATACTTTTAATTATCAATTTATTTTTGGTAAAATGGCAGTTGACACACATAGAAATCGACTCTAAATTATTTGAATATTCCATTACATTAAAAAAGTTATTCATAATAGTCACTAATTATTTTTATCAAATATATTTAACATCAGTAGTACCGATGTCGAAACACGAATGGAACTAGACGATGAATATAGTTATGTTCAATTATTTCCTTTCTTAAAAGTAACACTTCCAGTAAAATTTGGAGCAATAATATTTGGATTTCATGGACACAAAAAAAATATGACTCACTAATAATACACTATAAATAAATGTTGTAATATTATAATGATGCTTTCAAACAATTCTTGATAAATTTATGCATATTTCGTTAATGTATGCAATTAATATCCCAAATAATGACTAGAAAAAAGTTTCAACATTTCATAATTTTTCAGCTTTTTGTTTATTTTATAAAATTCTAAATTGTTTATACAATTATTTGAAAATGTAACAAAAACCACATTAAATATTACCCTAAGATATAAAAAAAACACAGAAATTCTAATTGAGTAATTATTTTTATAAGCGTTTCATTAGCATTTCGCCCAAATTTCCGTTTTTACACCAAATTCCAATTATTATAAATGTGTACAAATATAATTGATAGATGCAATATTGTTAATACTCTTAGATATACATGTATGAAAGTATGTTTATATTCTTATGGCGTGGGAGGAATTTTTCCAAAAACTTAAGCATTATATTAGGTTCTGGTTGAAAAAAAAAATGCCTTGATAATTGTATACCAAATAGTGAAATATCTTGGCGTAGGTCGTAGGTCAGAGTAAGTAATATTTTTGGTATCTTTCAACCAAAGTTGCAGTAGTATAATATACGTACATTAAGTTTATTTGTTCAAAAGTTGAATTAACTAATTTTCGAAGGCATATAGAACCATGCATATTGAAAGCTTGTCCATAAATGATGCTATGTATGTCATTGTTTATACTTCCGTACAATAATGAAAGAACACGCGTTAAATAATTTAGTAAATTTGAATTCAAAATATTATATACAGAATTCAATATTAAAAAAAACCTCATATACGTGTTTGGAAAATCAATTATTTTTTGAATAATTTATGCATATTCAGTTTTAAAATCCAAATTATAACTCAAACCAAATTATTGTAACTAAATCTAGGGTTTTTGGTAAAATAAACGGACCGTTCAAAATTTGAATATAACGTCAAATTATTTCAAATTAAAACAATCCAAACATTTCAAACGATTTCCATCCGTCAAACAAAGTCCGTACCTATTCGGGTGTCACAGTATAATCTCTCGCTTAGAAACGATTTAATCATCGAAACGGTGCACAATTTAACTACAAAATCTTATAATACATTTCACGTCAGACTAGCTAATCGTGCTAAACCACGGTATATTTATACATATATATATATATATATATACACATATTTGTTTATTTTTTATATTAAGTTTGTGTCTGTGTGTCTGTGTAAATAAATATAAGAGAACACACGTGTGTCAGAATATGCATACATTTTTCAACGTGAAAATCGCATTGTTACCATATAGTTGTCGTTTAGATTCAGGATAGATACTTTAACATCGTTGCACTTAAAATGGTGTTGAGTTGGACGTCTTATCATTGGAAATCTCGTTTGGCCGTGTTGATACAATTACCGAAGTCGTTTCAAATAGTATTCATAGAACGTAATTGTTTGTAATATTTTACATTATATAATTTATATTCACCTAAAAAATAAATGATAACACAGAAAGTTTTTAGACCTATCGTTAACTAGTGTCAACTAGTTGACCGTGACGATAAAACAAATATACAATTTACTATACACACGAGACCTTCGCCACTGGCATGGAAAGAACATGCGACAATTTTTCAGTAAGATGTAATGATTGATAATGTTCTGAAATTAACATGTGCCAAAGGTCTCTCGAATCTAACCAGACATTTTCTTCCTCTTTCTTTTAAGAATCCTCATTCACGTTACCACTGCTTTAGTTTGAATGCCATATTTTGTACGGGAGTCTCATCCAGTACACACTTGCGTTAATCATCAACCAGTCCGTAAACGCTTTGGTAGTAAATAACACATTACGCATCATACTATCAAGGTATTTATTTTATAAATGTTTGAAATCAAATCACCAATCATTTAGATCGCATTAGACTCCAATTTTAAAAGTTTGAATTGTAAGACGTTTAGTCTGAATAATTTATATATCCTATGTATTTTGAACATTATTTCTCCAAATTTATTCAATATTTATGATTCATTTTTGAAATTAATATAATTTAAAACTGTATTATTTATTCTAACCGTTTACGCAGAATCATAATAATAAAATTCAATTCCTAATAAACAATTTACCTATTTTCACTTCATAATATATAGTCAACTTTTGCACCCTTTAATGATGTCCGATACTATTTCGTACCCCTACCCCTAAATACAAATTATTTTTGCATGAATTGATGTAAAATGGCAAATGGAAATATGTTGAAAAAACGAGTTCAAAGGTTTCTAATTCGGTCATGAAGTTCTATTGGCTCTTAAAATCATAAATCACATAATAATATAATTAGAAAGCATGTTATATTAATACTAAACATAAAGTATCCAAAATAATTCGAACTATGTTAATTTATGCCATTTTACGTAAATTCATGCGAATTATTATATATTTGGTTTATAGGGAAGAACGAAAAAGTACCTAATGTCTTTAAAATTAATTGTATCCCATAAGAATTGATATCTCCTATTTTCAGATGGCTTTTTAAACATGCATTTAGTCAATTCGGTAATATATTTTCCAAATAATGTGTAAAAGCTAATAAGATGATAACAGTGAAAGTTCGAAATTTTTCCCTTCAGTCCTTTGACTAGACAATTGCATTGGGTATATACTTTTAAATAAGCTACTTTTACGATTTGTAAATGACACTTGTTGGTAGTATTTTACTTTAAATTGTAAATCAATTATTAATCATTTTTTTTTTTTTTTTTTGGTAAAGGATTTTGAACAATAATGTTACTATCAATTAGTTAAAATTTCGAAAAATAAAAAAAACCTTATGATAATCATGAAAAACATATTAAGTTTCCAAATTTCAATTGAAATAATGCCTGAAATAATAATAAACATAATTCATGTCAACTTAATAATACTTGAAAAAATACTCTATTTCGTGATATTTAGACACTTATAGATTATATATGAAAAAATTATCGCAGTCAATATATAATAAAATGTAAACATATCTAAGGTCTATTATAATGAAGTTTGTAAACAATTTTTAAATTTTTAAAACAAAAAGTACGTACATCGCTTCATGAGGTATTCTTCACTCATCGGAAAAGTTAATGGGGATGAGTGTATTGAATTTTAAAGAAATAATAGATCATTTCTTTAGTTAGATGATTCTGAACTAAGCTTTAGAATTAAAATATACCGTTTAGATTGACCAATTTATTCAAACGAATCGTTAAAGTTGAAAATTTATGTAAAAACAGTTAATTACGTAAAACTCGTATAATAATTTACCTAAACGCTTATAAAATTAGATCTGGATTCACGATTTTTTAAAGTTTTTCAGGACGGATAGAGAAGTATAAGAGTAAATTAATGTTGAATTTTCAAAAATGTTGTCAAATATTTTAAATTTTACTAGGGATAAACTTTAAAAAATCAAGATTTTTTCGAATTTCTGACCTGTAGAGTTGCTAGATAAAACTTTTGGACAAAGTTAAGTTGAGCGAAAATAGTTTCTAAAAAAAAAAAGAGAGAAAAAAATAAACATCATTGAAAAATCATAAGATCCATCGCTTTACTTCAAATCTAAAATACCACATCATTCTAATATCAATACATTCTTCGTTTCACTTTGAAAATCGAAAAAAATGTAGTTTTTTATTGATTAAATACCAAACTCAACGCCATCATATTATTTGTCTAGTACTACTGTATGTTTAGTTCTAGATAAAACAGATCCTAAAACTCTTCCCACAAATTATATATGCAGGGATACTTGTATTTATGTATGATAAACAATTATGTGTGGTGCAAATGTTTAACAAAGTCTAGTACCCGGTACGTTGAAACGTTAATTTATGAAATGGGTAATGCATACTTAACGAAAACTCAAGTATTATGTCCAAAATTCTAGGCATCACATATTTCAAATAAAATCGATGACTGATTTTCAATGTTGATATTCGCACGTTTGCTCAAAGTCGAATGATTGCGTGTTGTGATTATTTCTCATAAAATAAAATTAGCGATTATGCTTGATTTCCTGCAGTTCATTTCTATTTGAATTGTCTTCATAATTAAATCATTATGACATTGTATGTAGTTTGTTGTTTTCATTACGACATAATTTGTATAGAAAGCTAAGAAAAATATATATTTTTCAAGGTAAAAAATAAACAATTACATTTAAATATTGTTGTGCTTAACAACTGAACATTATATAATATTTTAAAATTGAGTTAGAGTTAATTAATTTCTTTCGACATCGAGAATTAGATGTGTGATGAATGCGATGATATACAACAATAAATGTACATTATAGTTTGATTAATTTATGTTGACTAGACACTGCATTCATTCTAGCCGTCGGTAGATTGCAGAACTACTAGTATATTTTACTGAATCCAAAACACTTTGTGAATTTAATTTAAATAAAGATGGAACACAGAAACTAGATTTTCTTTGATATCGTAGATTGTATAGACAATTAATATATTCGTATATGCTTTAGTAAGAAAGGATAACGTCTCATTTTATAAATAACAATTTACGTAATATATCATTGAAGTTATATTAAGATGTATACATATATTTTTATGAAATAATTATATAAATAAACTAAACCAGGAAAATTTAACATGGTTACTTAAGTAAATTCAAATATGTTTTTGATTTCAAATTATATAAATATATGTACTAAAATGAAATTAGTAAATGGATTAGTTTTTCAATATATTTACTTTCAAATTTTAGAATGAAATATTTATAAACTTGTTATATTCACTAAAAATCGCAATTTATCTAAATCAACATAGACCTTCGTTAATAATAAGTAGTTATGAGTATACGTTTAGGTCAATTTAAAAATTTAACATACTTTGAATGAATTGCAAATTAATATTTTATACATTTACTTTAGAAGACATTATTTCTCGTTTTCTTAACTTTTTCAACACACCGTCATCCATTATATTGGTCAACGATCGAGGACTTCTTATCACTATAATTCATACCAGCGTATTTAAATTTTATTTGAAAACATAATTACCAATACATTTTTTTTACAATCAAGAAACACATATTTTATGCTAATCGTGTCGATTACTCATAATGTTACATTTAATAGGTATTTGTAAGGTTAATTGGGCTGTTTTTTTTTTTTTTTTTTTTAATTATATATCACTCAACGCATACATTTATTTATAGAATTTGTTAGACTTATTCAATAGTTAGATAATATTACGAAAAACATAAATCCTTTGTAAAATGTATTAGATGACTATTTGTGAATCTGAAAAATATAATTTCCCTATTCAAGTGTGTTGGATGAAATAAACTAAAAAACGTCAACAAATTAAAACGTATTTAGTTAATTTTTATACTGCTCCAAACTGTATTGAAGTATAATTTGATTATTTCAAGATTTACGATTGTATTATTATTATTGATTATTAAAATAAAATTGTGAATATAAACAATCGTCCATATTAATAATGACTTTTATCAACTTAAACGATGGATTTCTTTCAAAAACACAAAACTATCCTTCATAATATTAAGTTCCGTTTACTGAATAAACGGTTATTGTTTTCTTAATCAATATGTGATGTATATGACGATATTTTACAACAGTATTAAACTCGGTGGGACAAATTAATTTCATTCAACATATTATAATACAAACAATCAAAGAAGAATAGAGCTACGTGTAATTAGAAAATACAAATGATAAATAAACACAAATTTTATATATATTTGATAACTACGATAAATCTTTTGAGTGGTGCATGGATGGATGCGTTTGTATGAATTAACGCGTATTCAATTTAATGAATTAATTATTTGATTTAGAAAAACTGTTCTGACTATAATCTGATAACATTTAAAATTTCATAAGTGAAATTTAGTGGCATACCGAAAATAAATAATAATGTACGAGTATAATGTAATTAAATTCAAATCATACAAGGCGTTGAACTCTTATTAAAATGAAAATATGATCTAAATTTTAAAAAGAAGGAAATACGTGATCACATAAAATACTTAACATACTGATACTAGATGAGGATCCATTGTTATGAAATTGGCATACAAACTTTTAATTAACTTTTTTAATAAACTTGCTTCTGTAATAAATATTGGAAAATGATTCGAGTGATTTCATTAGAGTCTGAAACAAATTAAGTAGTTAGCAAAGTTACTGATTTTTCTGACCAGATATTTAAATTAAATACTTTCAGATTCATAAAAAAAAAAAAACTATTAATATGCTTTTACCTGTCATTGTATTTATCGGAAAAGATAAGTAATAAATTCATCGAAATTCAAACGTTTTGCTGGGTCATAGTTTTAATTTTAATGAAAAAGCAATCACGCCACTGGCATGTGCATAAATGAATTTGTTTCAATAAAAATATACACATTGCAAAATAACGAATATACCAGTAAATTTTAATTAATGTTTTAAATAGGATTTTACTTTATCTTAATTTAGTTGTACATAATTATTCACTTTTAAATGTATAATATTGTTTCTATAGTTAGTGAACACATAAAACTGAGATTTCAATGTAGTAATATTTTATTGCAGCCAAATTTGCAGAGTATATATTTTTTTCGGAAAATCGAATAATACTGGACAACAAAATGTAATCAATACTTGGTAAATTATATGGAAACAAATCATTAACACACGTATTTGTAACGTTATAATAATTATGTTTCACTATCTAATGATTTAATACGTGATTCCAAATCCACATCACTTATAATTTTAACTAAACATGTTTTCTGATATTTACCACGCAGTAAACGAAAACAATTAGGATAAGAAAAACAACGAAGAACAAAATGTTTGTCTTAGATTTATAATTTTCATTTTGGAAACACGTTATTACAAGATTCATACACACACACACACACACACACACACACACACACACACACACACACACACACACACACATATATTTCATACGTATGACAATTAATATTCCAATATATTAAGTGAATGTGTAACGAAAATTAAAATATAAGATGAATATCAATGGTTTTTCTTTAAACTCTGTTACTTTGGATGATGATTTACCAGATTTAGTGGTGCAAAAGTTGGCAGCTCTGCATCGTGGAATCCAGTCTAATGAACAGACGGGTGTTGTTGGTCTAAGTCAGCCATTGCTAATCTTTTCGATTTTTTTCATAAGACTTTGTTAGATTACGTGTCAGCAAGTGGTCAAATAGATGCGATCTAAACAGATGTCCGTAAAGCTTTTAACATGATGAAAACGGCGTACCGAACTGAACAATCTGATTATAGATAATCCACTACTACTCACATATCTTGCTTTTACTTATCGGATCGTTTTCCATTGATTAAGTACACGTCCCGTGTCCGGTAGTACTACAGTGTGTGATGTTATACACCCTTCCCCACCCTTTCGTTACTCCTCGAGCACTCACTTTATAACAGTAAGTTAATTCGATTATGTTCTCATCGACGTGGGAAAAGGTTTAAATTTCTCAAGTAATGCTGAGCGTGGTCCACTGCATGTCTCTGACTAATATTAAATTATGAATTGATAATAATTAATTTCAATCTTAAATCGATTGACAGAACGTGTGATACGGCACGTATG
Organism: Therioaphis trifolii; assembly: GCA_027580255.1. Taxonomy (NCBI): domain Eukaryota; kingdom Metazoa; phylum Arthropoda; class Insecta; order Hemiptera; family Aphididae; genus Therioaphis; species Therioaphis trifolii. Next base: position 109,283,414 of record CM050404.1, on the reverse strand, counting down.
ATGTCGATTTTCGAGAAAATTCCCGATACAATTTTTGGTCACCTAACACACGCGATAATTTAGAAACACGACAATTTCGATTGATGTTTGATTCTAAACTTGTAAATACATACGTCTGGGACAATTATAAGTGAAAATCTATTCACTGGTCATTAATGAATCCACTGTAAATAAAACACAAAAATACGTAAGTTCAATCTGTTCTGTGTTGTGTTTGCGTAATTTTTGTTAAACTCGAATAAAAAACTAATTAAGAAGTTGCGGTGTATTGAAGGTGGTTTTTATTTAAAAATGACATTATATATTCGGTGTTTCGATATTCTATTAATGATGATGTCTTTGACTTTGTTTAGTATTATAATTGATAACAAACAAATAAATATATATGAAACAAATTAGGAAATATATAGACGAATAGTATATGTATCATTAAATAAAGAGTAAACTCAAATATCTAGTTTGGAATAACGATTAGTTTTGGTTTCAAAAATCGTCATCGAGTAGTATGTACATTAAAACTATTAATTATGATTCGTTTTGTAGAATAAAATTTTATAATTAGGCTTTTATCTACGGACTACGTTTTATTAATTAATTTTGAAACCAAAACCAGCCATTTTTAAAAACTTAACCTAAAATACTTTAAACTGCATTTTCAATTTGTTTCATGAGATTTTATTTATTTAATCGAATATTTTTTATGTATCTGGTACATACATTTGATACTTTTTTAAAACTTTTAATTGTAATTTATACATTGAAAACTATTCTCGAGGAAGATTTTGAATCTTCTGAATGAAAGTATAAATACATCCACTTCACGTGAATTTCATTAGGTAAGTTTTCTAGTAAATGAGAAAATAGCGAGTGCCACTTTTAAATTCTGTTAACGATGGATTGCATTACTTTTAATTTCTTCGGAAGAATCATGAGAAGAATATCGGAAGATACGATTCACTTACACGTATTTCGTTACGAAATGTTTTACCAACATAACGCGAAGTAGGTGTACATATCTCTGACACACTTTTAAAAAGTAATTTATACACGTGAAATAATAACTTGAAACAATTCAGCGTCTCTCGGGGAAACTCTTGTACATGGCATTTCGGATTTAAACGTGGTAACATTGTGTATGACAATTTATGGAGGGTATGATAACAATAATAATTATAACAACGCCAATAACAATTGTGATGCTAGGTATCTGTGCTCCAACAAAAGTGTGAAACTATAATTGATGTACAATGGGGCATATATAGATATGAAACTTTGTACGAAGCAGACATCGTGTTACATCAGTGTTGAAAAATATATTTGGATTCGATCGATAGATCATCATGAACGTGTCATATTCGATAGCTATGAATATATAATATATATATACGCACATCTGGTAATACATGAATCAGAAATACATATTTAAATGATTTCTGGGTACAAATGATAAATGTGGTAGATCCAAAACGCAACGATTGAATAATGATTGTAATAATAGGCCGTACTCCGAAAATAATCACAGAATGGTTATAACATAAATCAATCTGAAAAATCGTTGATCGATGAAATTTTTTCAAATTGCAACTCAATTTTTTTTAAGCGTTAAGCTAAATACCTATACGGTTTTTAAGGACTCGACTGTTTTCAAATACATTTCCAATTTCCAAATTAAATTACGTATACAAATAGTGGTTCAATCTAATTGTTACGAGATTTTAAATGTAAATAGTAAAACATATTTTTAATTTGTTGATAAAAAAATATTATTGCCACGTGTTTAGAATATAATTTCCACACGGTTTTGATAAAAAATAATCTACAAACAGTTTAACTAAAAAACGGTAAAATATGTGAATGGTATTAATTACACTGAAGGTTTAGTCAGAATCGTTAAACTTAAGAAAAAACGAATCGTTTCTTTAAAACGCAATACACCTATCAACAATGTATTTGTTAGGCTAGGATCAAAGAAACGAGTGACAAATTTTCTCTGACATAATCTTTCCGGCGTTTTATATTTGACCCTGATATCTTAGCAACGAGACATTCATAGCTCGTTACAATAATAAGAAGAACAATAACGTCAACATAGACGACATCAATAACGGTGACGATGGTGATGATACTAACAATATCGATGGTAATAATAATAATAATACATCATCTGGTTTTGTCTTACGTCATTGTCCTTGTACCGACCGTTGACACCAGAACGATCGCGTGATGCATGCATATTGTATATTATAGGATACACGAACACAATTAAAAGTCGGTCTGATATCGACCTGATTACCCTAGATCAGCGGTTCCCAAACTATGCACCGCGGTGCCCTAGGGGCACCGAGAACGGTCTAGGGTTCATAACAAATAGTTTAAAACGTATTGATTTTTTTTTGTAATTGTTTTCGTAAATAATGTAATATTTTCCATTGCATATTCTAATGACATTCTAATTTTAACCTTATAAGTGAATTCGTAAATGTAATTTCAGATAAAATCATATGTGAATATTTTTCATATTTAATATTTTTTATGTAATAATTACAATCATAATGACAATAATTTTTATTTCCTTATCTTTTTTTAAGTTTAAAATGCATTAATTTGTAATGAAATTAGCGCTGTGTAGCTTAGAATGCTTAGATTGTATTAGGTTTAATAAAATTAATAAAATTGGTAATCAATGAGACTTTTTTTTGTTCTGTCTTTCATGTTATATACAGCAGGGCACCGTGGCTAACTTGGGGCACCTAAAAGGGCACCGCGGAAAAAAAAAGTTTGGGAATCGCTGCCTTAGATTCCATGAGGGATTAGCACAACGTTATAGCAATATCAATAATCATGACATTATTTAATACAGCTACTCATAGTTATGTATACATTTTCTATAGGACACATCGAACGTAGGTACATAAGTGTATCGTCACGGCAGTCACGCGGTATTTTTCGGAACATGTACGAGAAGGATAGTTAGTAAATAATTAAAAAGGTTAAGAAAATGACGGCGCGGTGTCTAGTGCGGGTATGGGAGGACTAAGATGTTGCCGGAGGTATTGGCTAAACGTGCGTTTCGAATGGGTACACGGTTTTTACTTTTTAAAAGACACACAACCACACAAGTGGTATCGATATCGTGCGCGTCTAAAAACAGTATACACCTGTCGAATATTATACTCACTTCCGGGACCCACTTCCGAAACACACACATGTGGTTAAGTGAGTACTTCTGTTTATAATTTCCACTTCTCTTTTGTTGCGTATGTCCATATCCACCCATGGATGTGGTTTTCAACTAATTTTGACTAATAATTTAAAAGACGAAAACAATTAAAATTAAGAGAAACAAAGTAGAAGCAGTTGATTTTTTGAGAATCACTCTGCTACAGTGTGTTACTCGTTATGTCGTACGTAACTTAAAATAACATTGTGGTAAATAGAATAAAGCATTTTTTTTTTTTTTTTTTTACAACCCGAGGGTTTGTTTGCAACATTCTTCTTAGGGAACAGCCCGATTGGTTTGCAACTAAGAGAAATCGTTACTAAGGAAGGAAGGGTTACTGTGCAGTGGTGTCCCGTTGCCTTCTACACAAGGAAGATGGCGGCCTCTCTCTCTCTAGAGTCTAGACAGTCACCTCTAGGCAGTCGCCGTGACCGAGGTTTGAAGAGGCGACAGTGTGTGTCAGCAGTGATGCCTAGTTCCACTCGGCCACTCCGTCTCCCCATGATATATATATTTTAATTTATTTATACATCGACATATTTGACATGTTCGATGGTCGATCTTACTAACTAAATGTACGTAATCAGATGTTTGCATAGTAACTGTTCAGACGTTAAAATAATGTTAATTTCGATATTTCTCCCTCCGGTAGTAATTCTGAAAACTAGCGAGTGAAATAGTAGATTCTGATAAAGATAACATATGCAGAAATGCATGTTAAAGCGATTAATACCAGAAAAAATGACACGTCAGAGGAATATTCACTATAGGTAGTATCAGAAGTTTATAATAATTAACAAAAATACGAGGGTATTAATATTTGGGTATTAGACCATAATCCGAAATTTCCGTAGTTACTGATAAATTAAATTCGTTTATTGTGCGTAGTGGAATTCTTTCATGGATTTACCGTTTTTCAGTTTCATAGGAAATCAAGAAAATTATTAAAGTAGACTTTATATTATTATAAAATAATTAATCCCTTATTAATTACAGTTGTCGAAATAAAATTCTTGTTAGTTCGTCAGTATTGAGCTTAGCAGAGCATAAAGCAGTACAAATTATGTAAAACTTTGATTAATTTTGTCTTTTAAGCTAAATTATATCTTTTAAAAGCGAGTTTGATCTTGATTTGAGTTTTTAAGAATTTAATATTTAAGAAAAATTCTCAATACAAGATCATATTTCAATTCCCAAGTGCACGGTTATCGTATTATACGCAATTAAAATTATAGATTTAACACCGAAATATGTCAAAAATTGACTTGAAAATAGTCGATTCCATAAAAATAGCAACATAATGCACTATAAAAAATGTTTTCGAAAATCCTGTCGTGATTTTTGAAATACTTTCAACTACTTTATGTAAGTATATGAGTTAGATCATATTACATTTGTGAACTTTGTGTTGCTTAGTACATATTTTATCGATAAAGGCTATAGGCAATGTAACATTTTTGGAAAGTCCACCTGTTAAGAAATTGTAAGAAATTTATTAAGCCATTAAATTACTGCCACGTATTGAAAATCCTATGACACTGTGGTACTATCATATATATTTTTAGTACAAATAGTGTCTCGAGTTTGAACCATGGTCTCGGTGACCCAAATTGTTTGCAATGTTCTCACATTTTTTCGCATTTTTTCGCATTTTTTCCTCATTAGTTTTACAGTTATTTCAGTTGGTCTAGAACACGTGACGTTTCGAGGAAGATACATGTAATAATAAATACAGTAGAAACCGTTTATAATGACATTCAAGGGACTAGTCAAAAGTGGTCATAATAACCGATTGTCATTATAACCAAAATGACAAAAATTAAATTAAAAACTCTTTTATATACATGCAATGATCAAAATATTTATTATAATAACATTTTTAATGTGTTATTATATGATATATGTTTATAAATCGTAATTTCAATTCATATAGAAAAAAAAAATACAATTTTTTAATACTTAATTATTATGTACATATTTTAAAATAAAATTTACTGTGAATTAAAAAAAATCTGTAATCTTAGTTTGAATTTTATTCGTATAGAAATCATTCTCTATTTTTTTTTCTAGTTTTTCAAAGTTAATTGTTGAACTTACGTTATTTAAAGTCATATAATTTGACAATATTTTTACTGCATTGAACACTGCATTTATGGAAAAATCTTCATCAGCCGTATCAGCTTCTTCATTATTTTCGTCTTCCTCAGGCGCGTCGCTGAACGAAGAAATAAGTTCTTGATCATTAAGCGGTTCTGATGTTAGTACATTATTATCAAAGTTAACATAATCATCAATATCTGGAAAACATATTTCTTGTTCTTCTTGGACTATCTGTTGTTGTATTGCATTTTTGAAACCCGCATGATGAAAACAGTTTTGAATCGTACTCTCTGTTACTTTTTCCCAAGCTTTGAAAATCAGTAATATGCCATCTAATACGTTGATATTGGTTTCAATTTTATTTTCCATATTATTGATCATTTTTAGCACCAAACTTTTTCGGAAATAAGTTTTCATACATTTGATTACACCTTGATCCATTGGTTGAAGAACAGACGTACAGTTACTGGGCAAAAATACAAGTTTAATATTACGCAGTAAAACTTTAGAATGTGCTGGACAGTTATCAACTAAGAGTAAAATTTTTTCTTTTTTTCTTCCCAACTCTAAATCCCAATTTAATAAAATTTTAGACCATAATTCTGCAGTCATCCAAGCTTTGGAGTTTGATTCATATGTTACCGGTAGACAGTCGATATGTTTGATATTTTTGAAACACCGTGGATTACGGGATTTTCCAATTACAATAAGTTTCATTTTTTTTCCAGTCATACTTGCTGTAACTAGGATAGTCAGACGTTCTTTAGACATTTTACCACCTGAGCATCTTTCTCCTTTAAATTTAAATGTTCTGTTTGGAAGCATTTTGAAAAAGAGCCCAGTCTCATCTGCATTATAAATCTGATCATCTGAGTATCCTTCCCGTATTTTCGGCCATACTTTTTCGAGCCAATTTTGTGTTATTTCAGTGTTGACCGAATTGGATTCTCCACTTATTGTCGAAAACACAATATTATGTCTTGATCTAAATCTTTGAATCCAACCAGTGGAACAATTAAAATTATGCTTACCAAGGCCTTCAGCTAATTCATTGGCTTTCTGTTGAAGAATTGGTCCATTTATTGGAATGCATAAATTTCTTTGATTTTTAAACCATCGTAGTAAAACCGTGTCTAAATCCATATGCGTACAATTTCGAAGTTTTTTAACTGATAATTTTTCGTTTTGAAACATTTGTTCTATTTTGTCTCGAGCTTTCCATATATTAGAAATTGTGGAGTGACCTACGCCTAATTCATTTGCTAGATCGGAATTTTTTTCACCATTTTTTAAACGAAAAATTACATTTGCTTTTTCTTCAATTGTAAATTGCTTTCGTTTACTCATATTGCAAAGATTGAACACTCAAACACAATTTACGGTTTATCGCACGACGATTACGATCAAGTACAGGAATATCGGAACACTGAAGATAAATTTACAAAACAACGATGAAATTAGCTTTATCGGTTGTTATAAGACGTTCGATAAAATAAATAAAGTCATTATAGATAAAACCTTTTTCCAATAAAATCAAAAATAACCGTCATAACATCCGTATGGTCATTATACAAACGTCATGATAACCGATACAAATTAGTACATACAATATAGGAGTTTTGCCGGGACCTTCAATCTAAGGTCATTACACCCGGTATGTTACTACAACCGGTGTCATTATAAACGGTTTCTACTGTACGTGAATAATAAAAATAAAATTACAAATATTAATTTTTTTATTCATAAAAGTTTTATTTATCTAACAAATTGTTCAAACTTTTTATTATTATCAACTACGTATTTTATAATATGTTATACCTACCCGTGCAAATAACGTAAAATCAAATTTCTATAACTCGGTCATTTTTTGACTTAGAAAAGAAATTCAACCACTAAAATTGATTAAAAAATACCGAAAAAAAAATAATTTGTGGTCAAAAATGGATCATGCCATTTAAAAAAAAAGTTATTGTGTGCATGCGCAAAGTTAACTGTCCAAAAAATAGTCTAATTATTTGAAAATGTGTATAATTATGTTTATTAGTTAGCCGAAAAAGCAGAATTTAAATATATGAAGCCTGCACATAGTTATTGAGTGTTTCCACTTATCGTGATCACACTGTATATATATATATATATATATATATATATATATATACATACAATATAATTTTGTTTGTATTTGAGTAAATTTAAACAAATACACACACACACACACTCACACACACACACACACACACACAGTGTACACACAGTGGATAAATAATGTTTTGAAAATTATCCTTTTTACACTAAATATAATATATTGAAATAAACTACAAGGCTACAAAATAAAATATGTTTTCGATAATCTATAGATTCACGCTTGAATCTGAAGACAAAAAAAGTTAGTGAAAAAGTTTATTATCTAACCAATGATATAAACACACAGATTTTAATTTTTTATGTTCAGTTTGATATTTTTATATTAAACTCAAACTCAAGTATTATTTTTCATTAAGTTATCAAAACAAAATCATAATTTTTTTTTTTTTTTTGTAACTACATATGTGTGTATACATTTGTGTGATACGTAAAAAGAAAAAGTAATTTTTTGTTATCTTTTTTTGTCTAGATAAACATTGTTTATCTTGTATCTTAAACTAGATAAATTTTGGATTGTCTGTGCACAACACTCGCCGTGTGCGGTCATTGTTTCGTCCGTCCATCATCGTCGTGTCGTTTCATTTAACGCGAGTGTACCTCCATGATATCATCGGCCATTTCTCGTCGTCCAATAGCCATCCTTGGTTTGTTTTAGATTCTGAGTAATGCGAATGGTCTTATGGTTTTACAACGATACTTATTTTAGATTCCGAGTGAAACAAAAGATCTTCCAGTTAGACAATAACCTTTTTTTTTTTTAATCTGGAGACACTTTTTTTTTTTAACTAAACTTTGTTCAAAAGTTCCATCTAGCAACTCTTTCGATGGCAAATTTGATGTAGATGGTATTTGGATGGTTTATGAAAATTTCCACATAATAGGAAAAACTACCAAAAAATCGAGTAAAAACGATGAAATCCACTGTAAACGACTCTTTCATTAAATTGGCTTCAGTAATTTCGTCAAAACTCCAAAATTAATGTTGATAGAAGCTTGAAATGTTCACCATAATATATTATTAACGTATTAATATATACTTAAAAAAGTGTTCTAAAAATATTTAAACTTTTGGGCTAAAAATAAAACTTTGAAAATACCATATTTTTTAAATGTTTATCCTTAATAGAGTTTAAAATAATTGCCAATAATTTTAAAATAAATGAATTTACTTTTACTCTTCACTAAAGACAGCGAAAAAATTACATCAAATTAAATTCAGGATTTTTTTAACGATGAATTGCCGTTGATTGTCATGTAAACTACGACTTTTTAACGTATCATTCCAGACCTATATCTGTATATTTATAAACCATATCATAATATTATTATTATATAATTTCAATAATTTGGAGGCTCCAGATTGGTGGGGGCCTCTGAGCTGCACCCTCTCAGTCCACTCTTAAATTCAGCTCTGATAACGACAATCATATCATCGTGGTGGTGGTTCGTTTAAATTAAGCTATGTATTATTTAATCATATTCCGTATTATTATACTTGAGCATCTATATTAATGTTTGAAATATTATTTTACTTTATTATTATTGTTATTATTTTTTTTAAAACTGTTTCAATTTGCATTTGTAGTATGTATTGGTCTCCCATTTTCCACTCGAGTTAATGCCAGTCGAGGCGGCCAAAAACTGACATTTTCAAAGACCTGTCACGGTGCAATTAATAGTAATAAAATTATTTATTTTATTTATTTGACTATATATATTTGAATATAATAAACAATAACTGACGACCACGAACCCAAATGTCCGAACAATTGCCTTCTGTCTGTGTGTATAGTACGATCTGTGTAAATTTAATTTCGAGACACAATTTGAACCACGCATGTAAGATGTCTGGGTATTTAATATTTAAGATGACAATAGTGTTTGATTCCTTTGTGACAGATCTTCCAGAGACATAATGAAATTGTACTCTGTGGCTAAACACGATCCGTATAGTGAAATTTTCCATTAGAATGTATATATTATCATATTTCAATCCCCCCCCCCTGAAATAATACGAAATGATTAATTATTTCGTCTGTTTGGTTCCTTGTTATTTCGCCTTGTTGGTGGAACGGTGATTTATCCATTTATTGATTTCAATACATTAAGTTAGCGTTAATTTACGTCAGATTTTTTACACCTTATTGTTGAACATTTTAATGAAACATTTAGTTTGTTATAAAAGCACCGATAAAGTAGCTTTAAATTGTTTTTTTCTTTTCCATCAACATCGTATTATTAGTTTTAAAAATGCAGTGCAATTACCTAGTTTATGGTTTTTTCTTTTAAGTGAAATGATTAGTATCAGTTATATTCTTTTTGAAAAAGCTTCAAAATTAATTTGTAATGTAATAATTGTTTAATGTTATCAGGATTTAATTGATAATAATGGATAATTAATTTTAATCGAAACAAAAAAATATCATTACGTATTTAACTAAATTATTGTGAATTTAAAATTGAAATTCATAATGGAATCATTATTATGATTAATTTAACTTGTTTGAATCGTTTCTGTAAAAATAAAATTGATTTTGTGAAGTGTCTATCTTAAATTTATGTTTTTATACAAGTAGAAGAACTAAAACTATTGAATATTTGATAGTTATTCAAATACAACTGCTAAGTAAATCAAATAAATCACGAATATTCAAAAATGACTAATATAATAATAAAAATTACTGAGGTAATAAAAATACATAAGGTACATAAAACAAAATAGCCTAATCCTCAACAAATTAAACGGTGTATCACGTACTGCGAAATTTCGGGACGATATAATATTTCCAAATCAATAATCTCGAATCTGCAAAAAAAGTTCATGGATGATTAGGAACTTAATTTGTTTTGTTATCGATACTTCAGTTTAATTATTTTTGATGCCAAATTGACTTAAAGGTTGGTTAATGTTTTATAGATAGGATAAAAGCATGCAATTCATATATTAAAAAGTATTTATCAGCTTACTTAAACCAGATTTAAATTAAAACTTTAATTTCCCGCCTTCCATTACTACACTTCTAAGGGATAATACTTTTTCGTTTTTACATAACGTACATCAAATTAATAATTCATAGGGTTATATTACGTTTATTACGTATAATATTATTATCATAATACAATTATATTAAAAATTGTATAATTGTTTATATTTTAACATAGTTTTACTTGATCATGGTTTTTGAAATACAAATTTGTCACAAATATTATATAATTTATGATATATGAGTACTTCAGTCCACATTTTCACTATACATTTCTGTGTACATGGTTTATTTCGATTAGATTAGATATTGAATATTTCATGTTGTATTAATTATTTTATGAGATTTAAGTTTTTTTTTTTCAAATTAGTTACTTAAATGATATCATTACGATTATTTTAATATAAAGTTAAAAAAATAATTTTATGAAAAAAATGCAAAAACAAACCTGCTAAGTTTAATACGTTTTTTTTTCATATTTAATAAAAATTCGAAAAATTACTGATTAGTTGCCTATATTACTCGCCATGCCTTTTGCTTATTTTGAAGTAAATAAAACAGAGGGGATTTGTTTGAGCTCATATTCATATATTTCTAAAATGTAAGACAAATTTTTCGCGCACAAAATTGTGAACAATAAAAACCAAGTTGTATGTATAATTTTGGGTGTACTGAGTGCAACTCTAAAATGAAAGGCACTATAATCATATCATTCAATCGTGACCCACATGACATAGTACTAGTTTACTCGCAATGTATACCGGTTATTTTTACTCGTAATTTCCCATCAGTTTTCACACATTGGTAACGTTATTATCGTCACTACTGTGGTCTCTGTGGACATTCATTTCTATAATATTTCTTATATTACACTAGAGTAGTCGTTTTTACATATCAAAACTGATTAATAAACTTTATAGCACTTTTGACTCAGTTCTATTATATATTTTAGATTAGTCTCCGATTATTTGCAATAAACGCAATTAATTTGACACAAAGAGAAAAATAAAGTTTAAAAAATATGCTTATGTGATAAATGTGTTTCACAACAAATCTATGGCCGTCATCGATGTGATTCGAATCACGTAACAAATACTGTCAACAACGAGCGATGTGAGTGAGTGTGGCTGGTCGAGATAGTATCACTCGCCTTCAATTGTATTTTAGGCAGCGACTATGTAGGTTATGTAATATGTATACTCTATTCTTAGATGAATTTCCTAAAAAAAAGTTTATTTCTGCTCAAATGAGTTGTAAACAATAAACACTTTTGAAATACGTGTTATATCTGAAGTCGATACTTGGATACAACTATAAAAGTGATAATGTAACAGGTATGTTACGTCATATTTTTAAATTCTGAGTTAGCGAAGCATTTATTGTTTTTACAATGATGTTTAATTCTTTTTTTTTTTTGTAAAAGCTTTTTTGGGTGATTTCATTGATCCATAAGTTTCAGAAAGCAACTTTATCAATAGATTCCAATAGTTTTTCCAAGCAAGAGAAAAAAACAGCCGAAAATCGGATTAACATCGGTAAAATTAATTTTAGTTATTAAGTAATAACTCAAAAAATAATTACACTAAAAACTTGAAATTTTCATAACTTATGATATATTGGTACATACTATATAAAAGTTTAAAAAAAAATCTAGGATTCGGGAGCTGAAAACAGTATTTTAAAATTACCTTGTGTTGTTAAAGTTTATCTCTAAAAACATTTTTAATATTTACCAAACATTTTTGAAAATCTAATATGATCATAATAAATTACACACTAACTATGCAAAAAAAAAAAAAAAAATTAAAAATCCGGACTCAGGATTGGTTTATATAGTCCAGTAAATTATTAAACAATTATCACAGCATTGTCTTTTTTATGACTATATTCAACTTGAAATGTTTATTAAAAAAAAAAATCACATCCAAACATCATGATACTTTGGATACAGATAGAATGACATGTTTTCAATTTTTTAGTTAAAAAATAATCTCATTTGTTTAACAAAAAAACTGTAAACAGATTTGATGGAAAAAAAATATACCGACGATCAAACTTAAAACGGTTGAATATATGAATGATACATACATACATACATATATATACATTTTTTTTTTTTACTGAAGCTTCGCTCAGAATTGTTGAACTAAATAAATGATCTGTCATATCCTTACAATTCTATATACGCCATTATCTTTCCAATGAGTGTAAAATACTCCATGGTGTGAAGTACGTAATTTTTATTTTTTTTTTCTGCGAACACATTTTATTTTACTTAATTTTGCTCAAAAGTTTCATCCTGCATTTTTTAATATTAGAAAAGTTAAATAGTTGGTACCTAAAAGAAGTTGCTTTTCTCTATTTTCATTAGTGTTAAAAGAAACTCAAAATTGTCACCTTTTATTAATGATGAATTCCTACATACTTAAATACTTAAGTAAAATTTACTTAAATAAAAGCTCAAAAAAGAATTGACAAATTTTGGGCCATATGTACAATCGAGGGATAATTTCGAAAACACCTCGTTTTTTAAGGCTGATATCTAGTAAAATGTTTGACATTTGACAAAAACTTCTGAAAATGTAATATGACGATTATGGGTATAATATATTATAAAAACTGATACTAAAAAAATATTGACCCAGCATTTGTTTTCATAATTGTGTAAGTATATTATTTTACGAAATTTACAGAATAATTTGTTTTGAGCGCGATGAGTATGACAATTAATAAACCATACAATCATTATGCGCCTTTAAATTCAGATAAAACAATACATTTTGAATATTTAAGGAAAAAAAATCCCTTCCTTAAAACAAAAATACTTCAAATAGGTTTGATAAAAAAACTTACCGACAATTTGAGTAAAATTGGTTAACAGTATAAACCGTATATTATTATGATACTGCATTTTTACTAAGAATCGTTAAACTTCAGGAATGATTTATCCTTGTTGAAACTCAATACATCCATCAGCACTATTTTATCCAAGAACCAATGAATACTCATGGTTCGAGATGTAATCGGTTTTGTTTAAAGAATGAACCGTCTATGAATAGACCAAATATTGTGTAATTTATTTTGTAAAAATACTCAAATTTAATACAAATAGAATTTGTAATGATGAGTATAATTGGTGTAAGTACATGTCTTATATGTTCTTATTTTAATTATTATGATCGCACCAAAGCTTTCACAGAAACTGTTTCGAATACTTTTTAATAAACTCGTACGTGGTTTGGGCAAAGAATGACGCATTGGTTTATACTTGAGTGTTCGTGTTAAAAAAGATGCGTTAAATTCAAGTAATCGTTTGAAATCAAAATAATATTCTTCAAAGAAACGATTTTAAACTGGGAAAATGTATGTCGCATAGGTGTTTCTTTTTTACACGTTTCAGAATTGTTTTGTTGTACTTGATAGTTTTACATTCCCACATCCTTACAGGAATAAAGAAGAAAACATATCTGTTCGTTTTAGAGTAGATATACAATAAACGAAAAATACTACATGTTGAATTACTACAGGTATATAGTATTTAATTGTATAAATCAACAATAAATAATTACCAGATGTATTTCATGCAGTTACCTTGGGTTTAAACGTAATGAATAAATGATTTTATGTACACACTTCACCGGTGCCAGTGTAAACCGAAATCATGTAAATATATATTTTATTTTTAATCACTCATCTTTAGTGAGATTATTAAGTTGGAAGGAAACATTGCTGTCCAACGACTGGCCATACGATACACACGTAATCAAGCTTGCGTGGCATCATTTTAACCGAAATACCCTGCACCTTTCCGACCCAGTTTCAATAAATCTTTTATAATCTACAACGCTGTACCGGAAACGTTACGTTTTCCATTGAGCGGTTTTGCATTTATCGCAATGCGTCCCATGGAGTAGCCAAGTTTTTAAACCCATTAAATTGTTTTTTCCCTCCCTTTCTTATAGTAACTAAACAAAGGTCACTGCCATTACAAAGTTTTCCGTTTGACGTAATAATTTTGAAACAAATGGCTAACCTAATTATTGCCACCATACCTATGAACACAAATACCACGTGTGTGCGTGCGCACACACGCATACGTACACACATACACAAATACAGTTGTATACTTAAACAAATAAAATAATGGGTTTAAATATATTTATAGTATTCGTAAATTACACTCGCACACAAACACATACACTTATTTTCATAAATGTATACATAACGTTTTCATCAGCAAGTTAAATTTGGTTTCAATTACAATATGAATCAAAAATTATAACGCGGGACAAAAATTGTTTTTGCGTTCCTGTACATTGAACTAGACGCCGCCAATGAAGTAGTAATTTATTAATGAAAAATCAGCCGTTTTATTATTGCCGTACATGCGAGATGTGTATTTATTTAGATGCTCAAATTTATGAAACTCGATTTAAGGCTTAAGAACATTTATACAAGTGTTTTTTCCATATGTTTATTTGCTTTTCGTCAAAAACCTTACCCAATCTATATTAAATTTCGACGCACGTTAATCATTGGATGTTGGTACTTTTTCATTATTCATGAAATGGAATTTATTAAACATATTTAATTCAATCTAACATTTTCGCGAAACCCTTGAGTGTTATAATAGCAAGTTTAAAATGTAATATGTCCCATGAAAAGGTTAATTTTATTCAACTATTTTAACGTGATTTGAAAGGGACCGTTTGGTTACACCAAAGCTATACTTTTTCATAGGTATAGGTTTCACACACTTCTGCGGGACGAGACTAAGCTGAAATCATGTTAGTTTTAGAGCCTCCGGGTCGACCCGGCTTAGATATTCACACTATTCTGGTCTCTGCCTTCGGATATCCGTTTGTATCAGTTGAACAGCCTTACTTATTTCTTTTTCACTTCTTAGTTGTAACCAAGAAACAAAACTACATGCAAATTTGAGAAATAATAGCAAAATCTTAGTTTATAAGCTTGAATGAGTTCGAACTATTTTTGTTCAGTTTTTCGGACCAATCCGTATCATTGAATATTAAAAAATAAACTCGACTTACAATTAAAATTAGAAAAAAATGACAAAACGTGAAATTACGATGATATCAAAATAAAATTAACTTTTTGAATGTGGTTTATTCCCAAATTCGTGCATGTTTGTTATTCTCACTTATCAGGTCATATCTGATCCGGGCTAAAGACATGTGGGAACACGGTAAGAAAATCGTATCAATCAATATTTTTTCAGCTCAGATCTGGCATGGACGCCTAGTCTAGCCCGTTCCAAAATATTGGAAACAGTGATGTAAAAATACCGTATTTAATATTTCACTTGTATAATACGTGTATTATAATTTATGTAAGTATTATACATGTATTATTAGGTATGTTATGAAAAAACTTACAGTAGCTATAAATTGTTATAAATACTTACCTAAATACTGAAAACTGGCCAGTGTGTTCAGTGTGTATTAGAAACAAATAACATTAAAAAAAAAAAAAGAATTTTTTCAGTTTTTGATAAAAATACAATTTTTTAGTAGGTATTTTAATAATATAAATTAACAACTTCACAATAAAATATGAATCACTGAATATCCATATTTCTACATGTTAACTTGCATAATAATTACTAATAATACTAGGAACAAAATATAACATACAAAAAATATTGTAAAAACAATACTGTGAACTTATTCTTACATTAAACTGTTGTTTTAAACATTGATGCAGTTCATCCCTTTCCTGTGGAGAAATTTTCATCAGTTTTTTTACAAATCAGTAAATTTTTAGCTAAACGAAATGCATAAGCTTCTTTGCAAAATCAACATTTTCGTTTTTCAGTCTTTCCATCGAAATATTTAATGAAATACTTATCAACAATAGCTTTTTGTTTGGAAGGACAACCCATACTAAAAACTAATTAGCAATAAACTAAAAACGAATTAATAATTTTAATATTAAACTAAATTATTACTTAATACTTATTAGAAAATATGTATGATCATTTATCATGATTTAGAAGTCACAGTCAAAGATGTTGTACAGACTATCAATTATATATTCAGAAACAATAGGTGTGATTAAATTGGCGGGATAAAACTTCAGGCTCATGTGAAAGTTTAATATTTGTTGTAGAGTGAAAAATGTGACATATTGTGGTAACTGGTCATACTCACAATTTTAAATATATCTCAAACCACGATTTATCTAACATATATCGTGTGCCAAACCGTGGTTATATTATAGTAAACGTTAGTAAACGCGTATTACCAAATCCAAAGAGAATAAAATTAACTATACCTATTTTTGAACACATTGATTCTATTAAATCTTTCAAAACAATTTACTACATCAATGCAAGGTGGATGATTTTTTTTTTTATACAATTATACCTATTTGTATTTTATTATTTTGTACATGTCGTATTATACACGTGTATTACACAAGAAAATACAATTTGTAGTATACAATTTACATCACTATGGTAAGTGGAAATGAAACTTTATTTATCAACATTTATATGATTTATATTGGATACGATATTTTTTTTCGTGACCGATTTCACGTAGCTAATTTACTATAACACTTGTTTGCCTTAATTTTTAGAAAAGCTAAATTGCCTAACATACATTTATAACCTATTTATATGTATTATTATTGTTGATATGTTTTTTCGAACTCAAAAATACATATTAAAGATTGAATGGTTTTTTTTTTTGTTTGAAGATATTTTGATATTTTTCCCGGTGAAACATTTTAGTGGTCAACAATGTTGTTCCTGAGAAGGTTGAATATTCTTAGGAAAAATCGTCACCTGATCGGTGTTCACTACTGTTAGATGTGATCAGAGATGGGTAACTGATGACCCACGTGCCTCTTCTAACCCGCGTAACATTTTTTACTGGCCCGCGTTAAAATCGATACAATGTCTTATACATATAAAAATAAATTCCAATTGTAAATTTTAAACTAAATTAACCATTTTTTTTTCCTTTTTATGTTCTCAGGCCCGTTTTATTTTTAAGTTCTAAAAATTGTTCTTTTAGTAAGTAAAAGTTGCCAATCCCTGATATAAAACACGGGTATTGTTACGATTGGCGTTACAAAATGATTACAATTATGATAAAAATAATGTTGAAAGTTCGAGTATCACATTATAAATTTTTACTTAGAATTTAAAATAATACACCATGATAATTAATTAACTAGTTTATTTATTTAAAATTATTTAAAACTCTTTCTGAACTAATAAATTAACAAATAGTTTATTTTACCATATAGGTGTTTACACGAATAACTGAATTAAAACTAAAAATAAATAATTTATCGTTAGGCTTTACTTCGATTCTAAATGTGTATATTATAATATAAGGTAGGTTCTTATTTTTGATACATAGAAATTGTGATTCAGATATCTGTTAATTTGTTTAGGACTACAAAAAAAAAAAAATAATAATAAAAAAATATGTAGAATTGGGCTACAGAATACAGATCATACATCCTCTTCGAGTGACACATCCCTCAAAAGGATGGAATGATAACCAAATTTTAATGATTTTTCGAGTTTACATCAATAATGTATATATCAATGTATTTATTTCAAATAAATCACCTATACTTACATGTTTACCAATGCCCAACCATTCTGTAAAGACAATTCGTGTATTTTATTACTGCTCGCTTAACTTCTAATTCAACCAAATTTATATTAATCAACTAATTTATCTCTACGTTAAATTACAATTATTAACAAACAAAATAGTGACTAAACGTGGCCACGCGTAGTGGTAGTATAGATTACGCTTTGATCATTAAATTAAAATTTCGAACGCACAAAAAACACAAATATTGAATTGTTTAGTCAAATGTGTTGTCAGTGGATTAGGTTTCGGTGACACCTTGGGGGAACACGACCAACGGGACTAATTCAGTTACATTGAAAGGAACCGACTGGTAAGTGTTCGCGAAGAACCCACAGTACAGCAGTTGACAAACATGGATTCGCCGCTGCGAGCCTGTCATTGAATAGCATAATATTAACAACGTAACAATAACGATGTTCTCATTACAGTCCATTGCGTGCACGTCATATCGTTGCCCGCCACCATGATGATTTATTTAACCGACAACGTTTAGGGAAATTCAAGAAATCGATCTTCTTTACGGGCGGTTATTAATATCTGATAACGTCCTATAAAAATGAAATAAAACCAAAACGTAACTGAACTTGAACGACGAACGAGGCGCGCGCGTTCAGGTAGAAATATAATAAAATCTTAACATACGGGACACGCACGTGCCAGTTAGACTATTAAATATTTATCGTTGGACACGTAATACGAACCGTACACTTTGAACGTATACGCACATAAAACATCATTATATCAGGGGGGGGAGGCGCGTATTAATATCATACACAGTCGTATTATTATCGCGAGTGAAACATATTTTGTACAGAGAATCGTATTTTAAGTGTTTTGTTTATTCGACGACCTATCACCATGTGGTATATTGTATTGCAAAACAGATCGTGTCGGACGGGTTGGCGAAAATAATTTACGACCTTTATCGATAATAAATGACGAAATTCGCGTTTCTAAATGTTATATGTATATTACATACGTGTCTCCTCCGAATGGAAGTGTCATGTGAGTGTGTTATGCAGACGAGGGCACGACGAAATGAGATACGCGTCGTAACCGTATCTGAATACGCACAAATACCATATTATTATTATTACATCAATCCTAATGTGACACCTAAAACGTTTCAATATTACAGAGTCACTTAAGGTCAGACAACGAACGGAATCGATCCGAGTGGAATATTATATTAATATGCATGTGTCGTGACCGGGTATAATAGCCTGTCGTGTACCGCACTTATATGTAGACGGTTTAATAATAATAATAGTAACAATAATATCGTTTTGAGCACGCCAAAATAAACTGTTTGGTGTGCATGATATACATATATAGGTGTACGTATAAAGTGTTTGGCATTAGAAAAAATAACTATGATATAATAACAATTACAAAGCAAAGCGATATAATAATAATGACCAAGTCAAAATGATCAACTTTATTATAAGTCAATTTTAGCAGAGAAAAAAATCCAAATAAATAGGTACAGGCGCAGGGCCGGACTGGGCAGGCGGGATATCGGGAGTTTCCCTTGTGGGCCGCTTGTACTCGTAGGGCCTTTTTTTTTTTTTTTTTTTTTCTTTTGAGGTTTATCGGTTAATGCTCATTCTGTCGACAGATATTGACGCATTATCTAATGCGATTGTATTCGAAATCTGTCCATCATTGGCGGATCGTGACTGTCGGACTTGAGTGTGCGACAAAATATTAAGGAAGTTCCTCAAAAAAAAATTTGTAATATTCCTTCGGCAATCAAAACGATGTAGTGTGCTCTTGAAATATAATACGTAAAAAATAACCATCTATAGTTGTGCATACAAATGTATTTTATCACCGTCGTCAACACAAGTACAGCTTGTGAAAGAACATTTTCGAAATTGAAATATATTCTCAATACAATAATAAATCCATCGACTCAAGGATTATTCATGCTTATGTCAGCTGAATCTGATATTTTGATTACATTGGATAATGAAATCATAATTGACACAATGTCGCAAAAGAGCTCAAACCTTAAAAAATCGCTTTATACGTATTAATGTGTATTTTAGAGACTAAACATATATATATATATATATATATTTTTTTTTTTTTTTTAAATGATAACATTTTTTTGTACAAACCAATTTTTAATAATAATATTAGGTATTCAAATTCTCAAAATAATATACAATAATTTTAAATGAAAATATATGTTTTTTTAGGGTATATATATATTTTTTTTTTTTAAATGATAACATTTTTTTGTACAAACCAATTTTTAATAATAATATTAGGTATTCAAATTCTCAAAATAATATACAATAATTTTAAATGAAAATATATGTTTTTTTAGGGTTGTTTAATAGGTATAAGTGTGCCGATTTACTTATTTTTTTCCCGGTAGACATTTTTGACCCAGTACAGGTTACAGGTGTACAGTACCTATTTTATAATTTAATATGTTAACGCATTTAAAATACCCATCTATAATATAATATGATACTTTTACACAATCAATCGTAAACTTTTTATTCGTATAAAATCATTGTGTTAGTATCGATTCATGTTTTTTAAATAATTGTTCATATGTCAGTGTATCATTACTACATATTATATATAATTTGTTTTCTTTAATTTTACTATAATCGAATAGAATACGAAAATTATTATCATGATTAAAGGAGCAAAAAAATATGTTTGGAGGTGAATATTTTATAATTTATGTACATTAGATTTATGATTCATTAAATATACATGTATACATTTAATAAAATTATAGTACTAAATAGAATAACTGTATGTATTTCATCACCCAAATCCCCTAACCTTTAGAAAATACAATAAATCACCATGTCAAATCAATGGTGTACAAATACTATAACCAAATCATTGAGGGACACATTATTTCACAGATTTTTTAAAATAAAACTCACAATTTCCAATAGACTTGGAAATGTTGAAAAAATTCGATTAGAAATCATTGCCGATTGACGAAATTAAAACAATACAGGATTGAAAATTCAATGATATAATTAACATAATCGTAAAACCTAAAGATTTGTAATAGCAATTAATGTGCTGAAACATATTATAATTAAAATAAATGAAAAGAAAAACAAAAAAGAGTATTTTACATAAATAAAATTATCAATTTATCAAAAAAAAAAAAAAAAACACTTTATATTAATTTTTATAGTTGTGAAAATAGGCTCTACAGGATTCGTTTTAGATGATTTCTCAAAAAACTAATTTTAGATAAACGTTTCTCATATTGTGGATCGCAATCCACTAATTGATCCAAAACCAACTTTCAGTGGGTCAAGAGAAGTTTAGATTTCATAAACTTTTAATACCATAAACACAATTAAATCAGTCTCATATATAAAAAAAAAACATTCGTAATTTTAGCTCATCAGAGTATTATTGTTCATTCACATATTATATTTACAACTATTTTTTGTCCTGTAAAACTAAGTGATACACGATACATTTTCAGGAAGAAGTCCGGGTTACGATGCTATTAAGATTTAGAGTCACTGGTTTAGATAATTTGATTTTTCGATGATAACTTTTTTATAATTGGAAAAATGCAATACACGTAAATTTGGTTATATTTAATTCGGAGAGAAATGATGGATCTATTTATTTTAAAATTATGTTTATATTCTATTTTGTTACTTCAGAGACTAACATTGCATTGGTATTTTAAAGTGTACGTTTAGCGCATCAATAGATCAAAAATGTTATCTATACTCGTCATGGAATGATAACGTACCCGGGCTTTGGACCAAAACTGGTTGGTTCTGATAGGCATTCGAATTAACTTCATCTGCATACAGTGCTGTATATAGAATAATATCGCTGTTGTGTAAACGATACGTGTGTTCCCTACTATAGTTACGATAATGTTTTGGTGGGAGTAAGGGGTACAAGTTCCTGCGCAACGAGGTACGTTCTTATTCTTCGGCGAGTAAAGATGGAATATGAAGAGATCAGATTTCTCTTATCTTAAAATATTTCCCAAGTTAAGAAAACATTTTTTTTTTTTAAGTCCTCTAACATCGATGAAATGAGCCGTAAACGAAATTTGTATCCAATCGTTATTGGTTAATTAGTCATTATTTCAAAGTGTTGGCGCTAAAAACATGAAACTTATACAAATCATGAATAACACATAAATCATGTTTTAAAAACGCCACTATACAAATTGGGCGCCTTTAGTGGTACAAATTAAATTCGAAAATACTTTGGTTGGTTTTGAATCAGTAAAAATGTTAAATATTGACATATTATGCTATGTTAAATAATTACGAACTTACACATAGACTGAACTAGTGATACTGAAAAATCTTAATAGTCGTGTATCAGAATGTTTTAAGAAGGATTTAATTAAAATGTTGAAAGAAATAACTTTGTAAATAACTGTTTTTATTTAAATTTCCATTACTAATGTCATTAAAAATGAATTAGTGAATCCAATCATCATCGAACTCGGAATGTAGACAAATACACGTTATTAACATTTTAGCAAATAAAAATGTCTTCCATTTAGAGAATTAAAAATTAAAAGGTTACAAATGCAACAAATCTTATAATGATTTAACTAAGTACAATTTAATATTTAAATGGTAATTTAACACTTAAACCAACAATAATGTATTCATTTTATCTGAACCAATGGCTTATACCTTAGGTAAAACTACCTCGTAAAGTTGTGTAAAAACGGAGAAATTTGCTATAGATGAGATTTTCATAAAATCCACTTTTATATTAAGCAATAGATCCAAATATAATGACAATAGGCACTAGACTGCTGTGCGTTTGCGTGTGGGATCATAATATATTCAAAACCTACAACGCTGCAAAATTTGAAATCGATTTTCCTTAGAGTTTTGTATCTATTTATTTTCTAAAATATATCTTTACTATTCATTGACAAAAAAATAAAAATTAATAAATAAAAATATTTGTTCCTATTTGATTTTCAATAGCTAACCCCCAAAATTATCCTTTGAGGGTACTTAAAAATTATGAAGTTTACTTATCATTTTAGATTTCTCAAATCTAAATTATCTAATTAATGACATACGTTTTACTCTATTTTGAATATCTATTGAATTAAGTTGAACCACTATATTATATATACACACATACACACACACATGCACGAGAAGTAGTTTACCCTAATATTTGTATATTAAATACAATTATTCTAATTGGCTAGGCGGATGTCTTCAACACACTTGGATCAGCTGGGTTATTACTTATTATTCGTGATGTTCGTTAGATATATTCGGCATTAGTTCGCAAACAGGCAATAACGTGCGAGTTTTCTCGATACGATTAGTAACAGATATATTCTCATGCATTCCGTCCGCAGTCGACCATGTGATTAACCAATAGACGAGTCTTAGTCCAATCATATACACGGGGAGTATATTATATTGTAGATGTATCAGTTTACAACACGATAATAATATGCTTGTGTTGCGATGAACGAGGGTCAACAAGAATATGCGCGTATAGTTTGAGATGTAGAAAAAATTGACAGTGTGAGTAGTTTTTAATCTTCTGTTTTGCATGATATGGAAATACGAAATGAAAAAGCTGGTAAGTGAGATGATGGTGGTACAAGTTCGTCCTTCGTCCCTTTGGTCCTCGGACAAGATATTGGTGATGAATGTATTAAGTTTTAAAGAAATTATGACTCATTTCTTTAGTATAAAACGATTCTGAGCAAAGCTTCAGTGTAATATAATATATTATTATTTAAATACTGTTTACGTATTTTACGGTTATTTGTATAATTTTTTAAATGCTTGGAAAAAAAATCTTGAGTCACGATTATTGATATTTTTAGATTCTGAGTGAAGTGAAGGATCTTATGGTTTTACAATGATGTTTTTTTTTTTTTTATTTATTTTTTTTTTTTATTTTTTTTTTTCTGTAAACACTTTTTCGTATAGAAATCCTTGTCCAAAAGTTTCGTCCAGCAACTTTTTAGATTTGAAATTGAAGTGAGATGGTACTTTAGAGAGGTCATTTTTCCAAAATCTCCATAGTTTTTCCAGTAATCAAGAATAACGATCGAAAAACTGAGTAAAAACGGTAAAATCGGTAAAAATCCGCCGTAAACGAGATTTTCACTGTTCAGATTTCAGGTATTTAGTCATAAATCGAAAAGTATTGAAGTTAGAAACTTGAAAATTTTATCCAATATCAAATACATACTTTTTCGGTATTGATAGTTTAGTATAAGAGTAAACTTGTATTAAAATTTCGGAACTTTCTAACAAATACTCAATATTTCATTAGAAATAAACTTAAAAGAAATCAGACAATATCGTAAAAAATCGTATAATAATTTATTAAAGTGTGTACAAAAAAAAAATCCTGAGTGACGATTTTTGAATTTTTGTTAGGATAATTAGGTAGGTATATGAGTAAGGTCATATTAAATTTTCAGAACTTTTTGTCAAGTATTTAAAATTATATTACATAAAAACTTTCAAACAATTTGGTAAATTAAAAGTTCTATATTTAAGTCAAAAGTACTATAATTGTTCTGAAAATGTTGTCCAATATAAAAAAGTGTGTATTTGGTATTGGATAAAATTTTCAAGTTTCTAGCTTCAATACTTTTTGATTAATGACTAAATACCTAAAATCTGAACAGTGAAAATCTCGTTTACGGCGGATTTTTACCGATTTTACCGTTTTTACTCAGTTTTTCGATTGTTATTCTTGATTACTGGAAAAACTATTGATATTTTGGAAAAATGACCTCTTTGAAGTACCATCTCAGTTCAATTTCGGATCTAAAAAGTTACTGGATGAAACTTTTGGACAAGGATTTCTATACGAAAAAGTGTTTACAGAAAAAAAAAATAAAAAAAAAATAAATAAAAAAAAATAAACATCATTTAAACCATAAGGATATCGCTTCGCTCAGAATCTAAAACTTTTTTTAACTCAATGGTTTCTCGAAACCCAGTAAAACTGAGTCCTTGAAATAAACAGCGCGCTATTGTTTTTGGTAAAGTGATTTTGAACGTCGATGGTGATTCGATTAAAAATGGATTCTTGTCGTGGTACAAGTGATCAAGAAAAATAGCAATGTAGGTTTTTAGGTGAATAGTATTTAGACAAATGAAAAATTCGGTAATGTTGTAAAATAATATTAATTGAACTATGGCCTATAGAAATGTACGTGTACTGTCGTTAAATATAGTGTTCTAATATTGAACAAATAAAATGTCTTTTAAATTGAAATTGTTCACCATGCTACTACTACTTTATTTTTATCGCTTATTCTATTATAATTATTTATTGAATAATTTATAAATATTCAAATGTAGCAACATCGACTATTTACTGTGTATATGACGGACTTCATTCTAGGGAAATTTATGTTTGTCAAATGAAGAGCACAACAAATAATTCTATCGTATAAATAGATCACTACCATTGAGTCAAATACGCCTGAAATTATACTAATGCTTTAGTAACATTTCGTATTTCATGTCAGTGTCAATAACGTTATTGTCAACATAATATGTGAAGTCTACAAGAACACTTATTGCAGAAGAGAATAAAATGAATTATCCAGTCTGTGAGTACGATGGAAAGATGTATAAAATGAAAAGCTAATTTATTTAGTGTCAGTAAGTAGCTTGCATTTTAGATAGATTTGAATCATCTCAAACGATAAATTAAATGACAAAAATTAATACAAAATATCAGAATTTGATGAAAAAATAATCATCACAACACGTTACCGACGAAAATTCTGTGGAAGTGTCACACTTTCGAGAACTTGAAATAAATATAATAAAAAAAATACGCTTGTCATTAATGTCAATTACATTTGATTAAATATTGGTTTTTCAAGATGTAATATTATCAATTTGTTCTAAGTATTTTAAAACAAAGTTGACTTGTTAAAAATCAGAAGCCATCTACCATGAATGAAAATAATAAATACAAAATGTATGAGTGACAATAGTAATATCAAATAACATTTTATAAATACAATACATATACCAATCTAAAAAAGTATATAAAAGTATGATTTAAATATATTATATATGTATTTTATAGTTACATAAAAAATACCTATGAATGTATTTATTGGCTTTAAATTAAAAAAAAAAAGTTTGTCTGAAAAATATCTACTTGAAAATTAATTAAGTTTTAAAAAGAAATCGATATCACGAAAGAAAAATACAAAGGCATCATTAAGTAATATGGTTTTCAGAACATTTTTATTTTACATATTAAAAATAATTGTTTACTTTAAATCCCTAAAAATTGACTACTTTCGTTACCTTAATCATATTATTTAACCCTATATAGTGATAAAATTTAATAAAATACATTGGGAATACGGGCAAAATTCCGATAACCAGGGTGTCAAAAATTGATGACGATTTTGTGAAGGAATCATCCATACCAGAAAACAATTTCTTTGAGAAAAATCGGTATCTCGAATAGTTTTTGAGATAACGAATTCGAGTTCATTAGAAATGTATATTTCTGCGCGTGTTTCGGCACTCGTCGTCGCGCTCCTCGGCGTCGTTGCTACACTCCGCTTAAACTATACAAATCCCTCAATTTTTTGTGTAAACCACCTGCGTTTCTATCGATCATGAATTTGATTTTGAAGATTCAAGCCATGATTTGCCGTTCAACCAATTCTAATTTATCCATACTTAAATTTAATTTATCTAAATAAAAAAAGTATTTATAAATTATCATAAATATTCACGAATTTAAAATTATTGATACTTGAAATAATTTGCATCAAATTGATGACTACAAACATTTATTCAAAAAAATGTAAACTAATAAATGAAATATAATAAGCCAAAGTGACAAAGACCAAAACACAGGAGGTTTTAAACTACAAATATAGTTTGAGTGGAGCACGGTGACGGTGCCGAGGAGCGCAGAGACGAGTGCCAAAACACGCGTTCAGAAATATACATTTCTAATATATGCACAATCTCGAAAGCTATTAAAAAATACCGATTTTTCTCAAGGGATTTTTCTTTTCAAATCAATGAGTTTCATCTAAACTCGTCATACATTTTTGGCACCCCGGTTATCGGAATCTTGCAGACATACAAATCTTAACAACATTACTCAGGTTATTCAATCTAAAATTTAATATTTATTAAATTAATTAAAATTTAATATTTATTAAATTTAATATTTATTTAATTAATCAATTTCATGTTATATTTGTTCATAAAATAAAATTAAATGATTAACAGTGAATAACATAATGGATTTTTTTTTTTAATTTTATTTTAGATGTAAATGACCATATAGAACATGGGATTGAGTCAATTGATTTGGAGACTGAATCATCTGCAATAAATGGTAATAATTAATTTTAATATTTCATTTTATTAAAGTAGACGAAAAAACTTGAATGAATTATTTTAGCATTCATAAGTTTTAACTAAACGTAACTGTGTGGGTATATATTATTTTATTGTTTATTTTTATATTCAATATATTTGTTAGTTAATTTTAACATTTCTACATTTTTATAATAAATTTAATATTTCGAATTTTTTTAGAAGTGTGTAAAGACCTAATAAATTCTGAAAACGTTCTACATCTTGATGATGAATACCCCACAGATCGAAGATTATTTGAAGAAAATATTAAAGACAGCTTAAAAAGAAGTATATTGATTTATGGACCATGTAAACCAACAATAAATTTCGCATCAAATATTAATGGAAGACAGTTTCCTACTAAATATTATCATGTGACAATGAAATTGGGGTTGAAATTTACTAGAATGTGGTTGAGTTACTCAATAATTCTTGATAAAGCTTATAGTGAAACATGCTGGCTTTTTGCTGATAGGACATATGGAAATTTCAAATCTGAATGGATTAATGGCATTGATGACTGACACCACAGTTAATAAATAAATTATACATTTCTTATAGACTGAAATTAAGTATATATTTAAAAAACCTAAAAATTATAGTACTTGCTGAATGTTAGACTTGCATAAAATCTAAGCTTGAAAAGCAAAAGGGCCCAATATAATTATTGCACACGGGCCCTTTGCACTGTAGTTGCGGCACTGCGTACATGCATTTAACATCTAAAAACTACCAAAAAACTAGTAAAAACGGTAAATATTCTCTAAAAAACTTAACATTTTCTCCATATATTCATGACACATTGGAACATACTGGACATGAGTTGGAAAAAATTGACCAATATTTGACTAAAAATAAAACTTTGAAAATATCTCGTTTTCGAAAGTTTATTCCTTATATATTTAAAATAATTTTATTTAAAATATAAATTTTAATATAACCTTACTCATATACTCACCAATAACTATACAGAATATTAATTTTAAAATCCTTAATTTTAATTTTTTCGACAAGCATTTAATCGACTCTTTTTATACTAATTTTCATCTTAAAATTTTCAAAAAAATGATACATATATTAAATCAATATAAAATAAAGTGTTAAAATTGAAAAAGAGTTTTGGAATAATAACAAGAAATCTCTTTGTCAACTTGAGAAACATCCGTAAAATATACGTACTTCACACTATGGGATATTATTCACTACTCGGACGAGTTATTGGAGATGGGTGTATTGAATTTTATAGAAATGTTAGATCATTTCTTTAGTTAAACGATTCTGAGCAAAGCTTCAGTAATGAAATATTCGATTTGAATGGAATTATTTCTTTAGATAAATTGTTAAGTTGAAAATTAACGTAAAACAGTTTATTTCGTAATAATAATATAATTATTAATTTAAACACTTATAAAAAAATACCCATTGTCACGATTTAGAAAATTTGTTCAATATCGTTAGTAGTATATGATTAAGGTTATATAAAATTTTCAAAAGTATTACAAAAATTTCATTTGTATGACTCATCAATTTTCGTCTAATTTTCCAAAGATTTTTTTTTATATGTAGAGTTTTTTGTTTGGAAAAGAAGACAAATATTTTCAAAACAAATGTTTAAAACATCACGTTATATCCGCATCTAAAGTTTCATTATGATTAGATTCGCCAATTTCTTCAAATAAATTGTCAATAAAGATTTTTTTCTCATTGAAAATTGACTTAAAAACAGGTTATTACGTAAAAATCGTATCATAATTTACTTAAACTTGAATAAATTAAACATTTTCTATATTTATTATTTATTATTTCAATAAGACGTTGATATCCAATTGTAGGGTAACACTCTAACATTAGTAACTTGAAAACTTTTTTTAATTTTGGGTATTTATAGTCGATATATATATATATATATATATATATATATATATATATATATATACAGTGAAACCTCCCTTAACGGACACCTCTGAATAGCGGACACCTCCAATTAGCGGACATTTTTATGGGAACAGGAACATATTCTCCTCTTTTATTTTTCCCTCTGAATAGCGGACACCTCTAAATAACGGACAATATTTCGGCTACCGAGAGTGTCCGGTATTCAGAGGTTTCACTGTATATAGACATATATTAATTAAGATGTGTTGAAGAAATGCGTGTATTGAAATATACAGGCGTTAAGCCGATGGAACCTGTAGCGTTATGCATCATTTTAAAATCCCGATAAAAAACGATCAGAGCAAAGCAATAAAAAGCTGTTTTTACCAAAATTCGTAATTATTTTCGTTCCACAACATTTTATAAAAATACATTTTTTAATTTTTCCTTGGATAGTCCTTTGAGTAAAATCATTTCCGGCTATTTTAATATATTTGTTTAAATATTAATTAAATGAAAACATTTGTATGGAAAAAGTAGATACCTAATAAATTGTATATAGAAATAAAATAATATAATTTGTTTTCAAAATTCATTACGTTAAATAAAATGAAAGGTTACAAAAAATATCGAAACATATGAAGCTCTTATTTATTTAGCAAAAATTAAAAACGATTTAAGCAAATGTATATTACCGTTGAAATAATGATTTTTATTTTTTTCGAAATAGTTGAAGTATAATTCATCTTATCTAACAATGTGTATCTTGATCCAGTTGCATCAATAGTCTCTTAGAAATATGATGTTGTCTAGAGTTATCCTTATCGTAACACATAAACCAGAACATGTTAATCGAATACAGCTGTTTTTCTATGTATTATTCAATAACGTTTTATAAAAAAATCTTTTCACTTTAAAGTAGAAATCATGAAATCACTAATAACGGTGCAGTTAAAAGATATATGTCATACAGAATCATGAGCTCTACTGAATAAAATAATGAAAATAAAGTGTGCATGATCGGTATATAAAGTACTTAAATTTAAATAAGCGATATGTGTACAGTTAAATTTGAATTATATATATTATTCTAGAAACTGTGAAAAATCTTACTTTATACAGGACAGCGCATTAAACTAAATATTATAAGATTTTATTACACGAAAATTCTGGAAACTAGGACAAAGTCGACTATAAAATTTATATATGTATAACTAGCTACATATAAATACCTGACGGGTTTCATATATGATGTATATATAAATGGAGCAGATAAAGCTAGTTTCTTTAAGGGTTCACTTTAGAAGGAAGTTTTATTCAGATACATTTTCAAATGTGATATTTAATGTGTCCTTTCTTTCGAAAAAAGTTGAGAATGTCACAGTCACATAGAAAATACTGCATAATTTTGGAAAAACATCAGTTACAAAAATACTTATAAGTAAGATGTATAAAAACGTAAAAATAAAAGTACTTTATCGTTCATAAAATACAAATTATTTGATTTCAAGTGTAAAATTAAATAAATTAATCAAAATATCAGCTGAAAATGATTCAGAATTGAAATAATATGTCTTGACGTTTTCATCAATTATACAACTGTATAATATTTTCTAAATAGAAAATATTTTGATAAATATCCAATTATTCTGAGTAAAATTATTTTTTATCATAATTTTGACGTTGTGTTTGTAGTTAAATTACACACACACACACACACACACACACACACACACACACACACACACACACACACACACACATATGTATATATATATATATATATATATATATATATATCCGATTACTGATTCATTTAAATCTTTATTCAATACTTCAAACTACTCATTACTACCACACAGATGACTTGTAATCTTTATTTGACCTATCATACTTTTGTGACAATCATTGTTCATTTAACCCGTCACTGGTCGCGTAATTTTTTTTTTATTTTTGGTCGCGCGGGGTAAAAATTTTCCATAATATGAAATATACTTAAAATATTACTTTAAGTTGGTACTTTATAACTAACAATACTTATAATTAATATACATAAATAATTATACAATTTGAATTCCATATGGGTCTTTAGTTTTATGAATAAAAATTAAAAAATAATAAAAACTGTAATACAATACTATTATAATGTAAAACAATCTGGGCAAATTTCTATCAAGTGATCTCTACATATAGGCTTTATGCAATTGGTGCACACTTTAGTGGTTTTTTTGTCTTTCGCTCTTTCACAAAAAGCACATCGGTTCGAACTTCTCAACTTTTGAGGGAGCACTTCTCTTTGAACCTATAATATAAATAAATTAAAAAAAAAAATAAAATAAATTTAAAAAAAATATTTTACTACCGTAACATAATTTTGAAGTTTTGTTTTTAGTGGTCTGGGCAGACTGCTAATTGACATTCTGTACTTTAGTTGATCCTCCATAAGTTGCCTACCCAATGATTTCAAAAATTCTAAACGTGTTTTCTTTACTTGCGTATTTTCTTGGTACACAATCATTGAATTTAGTCCTCCGATATTGAGTAGAGAATAAAATACTGTAAGAGGCCAACGAGCACTATGTCTTGCCACACTGTAGTTTTCAGTCATCCAATCCATAGTATCTACACCACTTTTGGTCGAATTGTAAAACGTAATCATTTCTGGCTTTAATTTTTCTCCAGTATTCATATCAATAGCCTTATCATTGTGCATTGTCGAAGCTATCAAAACTATTTTATTTGATTTAGCTTTATACGACACGATTGATTTATTTTTTGAAAAACCAAAATATGACGAATATAAGTCACGACCTTTTGAAATGAGAAATTCGGGAGGGATTTCTCTTTTATTTTTTCGAACTGTGCCTACCATAGTTGTTTTATTTTGGAGTAAATAATCTGCTAATGGAAAACTAGTAAACCAATTATCAAATGTAATATTTCTACCAGTATTCAAAATTGGGTTTGCTAATCGTTTTACAACGCAAGATGCAGCATTATCAACTAAAAATGGACCATCTGGTTGTTTACCAGCATAAAGTTCGATATTGAGTGTGTAATAATTAATACTATATTAATACTATCTACTAAAGCAAACATTTTTAGTCCATATTTTGCGGGCTTATTTGGCATAATATATACTCTAAAAGAACAATGACCTCTGAATGATTGTAATTTTTCGTCAATCGTGCAGTATTTGGAAACAGTATATGTATTTTTACAATTATTTACAAATAAATCAAATATATGTCGAATATGAGTCATATTATCAATTTTTTTTCTTATGTCCCTTCCTCGGATATCATCAAATCGTATACAACGAAGTAAAAAACGGAATCTATGCTCCGACATAACACATGCTAAAATATCTACTCCACACCCATCTATTTTCCAAAGATCCTCAGTGGATCTATGATTACATTTTATAGCTCCTAAAGTAAAATAATAAATGATAAACAATTTTTAAATTTTTTTGAAAAAAATAACTTACCAATTGTATATAATATGCCCAAAAGTGCTTTGATTTCGCGAATACATGTTTCCGAAGCATCTCTTTCTCTATTGTAATTAGGTCGAACTTTTTCAATATATATATTCGTCATTTTTACTATATGCTCTAACATATCATTTGAAAAAAATAACATCCAACACTCCAAAATTGTTTTTGCACTTTTAGCTATAAGTTTAACTCATGATTTTTCTGTAACTTTATTATAATTCGCGATTCTTACACGAACATTTGGTTTTCTTTTCCATTTTGTTCCGTCTTTTCCAATAAAAAATTTGCGTCTCATAGATATAGGTAAATCATCGTTAGATTCATGGTACGAATATTGAGAATCTGATTCATTAGAAATATTTCCGATAGAACTTGCACTAGAAATTGACTGTTCTGTATCCGTATTTCGGTCATGAGGTTCATATGTTGGTGTATTATTATCATTATCATCACTTGAAAAGCCTCCTAATAAATCATCTTCTTCTGTGCTTTCTAATAGACACTCAATCCGCCGTCTCTCAATTTCGTCCATGTTTTTTATAATAATAATCAAGAGAAAATTAAATTGAAAAAAAATGTAAAATAATAAATTAATCTTCAGTCGCGCGGGGTAAATATTGTCCAAACAAATAAATTGTTCTCGACTCGCATGCACCGAACAAACTAAAATAGTTTTCGATGAAGTAAATGTCATTATCGAATTATGATGTGATTTTGATAAGCTAATCGTAATTACGAAACTATATTACAGATAATTACGGAAAAACACGTACTTATAAATAAACTTGGAGATTATTTACCCCGCGCGACCGGTGACGAGTTAAAGGTGAAATAAAGATGACAAATATTTCAGTATCCAAAGGTCAATCAAAAATGCTTGAACATCATAAAACACGTAGAAAATATCATGCAAATGTGAATTTTAAATTTTGAGATATCTAAATCCGATTTTGGGACCCCAATAAGATAATTAAGCACATAAGCTTAACCTTTAAATGCTAACTATTTCCATTGAATTTTTTTTTTTTATGAAAATCACGCTTGAAAAGATTTAAGATAATTTATGTTTAAATGTCTAGAGTATAATTTACTTCCAATGCCCACATGTACACAGGGCCGGATTAACCTAGGCGCAAAAGGAGCTTTTGCTCCAGGGCGGCAAATTTAGTGGGGCGGCATAAATATAATTGCCAAAAAAAAAATATATATTTAATAGCTATTAAATTTTTTCAATTATGATAGCTCGTACGAGCCCAAAAATAATTCCGAGAACGCAATGTCAAAATATCGTAAATGCGATGATAATTATAAAGCTTGTAGTTGAACACGTGCATGATTATATATATATATATTTATAATATAGGTATAAAGTTTTCAGGTTTTTATCGTTTTCGATAAGGCAATAACAATTTATAGAATCTATCGTATTACTCAGTAATATCTGTACGAGTTACAAATGAATAATTGGATTTTCTATAATATATATCAAATAATGTGTCATGTAGGTGAACCAATTTATTAATATTGTATTTGTATTTTGTGACTGTTTTAAATTCATTTTAAAAAAAATATTTGGAAAACTATTCTGTGACACTTAACATATAGTTATACTTTTTAGTGTAAACTTTAAATTGATTAATTATTATATTAGGTATATTTTTTTTATAATTGTACTTTATTTTTTTAATTTATACATTGAAATCAGGAATTTTCTTTTGGTTTTATTAAAACCTATTTTTTTTGGGGGGGGGGGGAATAAATATTTGCTCCAGGGCGGCATGGACCCTTAATCCGGCACTGCATGTACATAGTACATCTTAAAATATCGTTTTTAAATGGTTAACTGATTGGTTGGCTATTTCTTTTATATTTTTATTTTATATCTCAGTGTAGTGGCTGCTACGATCATTGGCTAATCATATTTATTCGTCGGATTTGGTAAGACCTCATGATGAACCTAGAGGTTTTATAGAACGGGATATTATATTTAATTCATTATTGAAGGTCAGCGAATTCAACGTTGACATTTTTTAAAATTAAAATCACATGTTAAAATTAGATTTCAATATTCCTACCGGAATTTGTAGCACAACGTATCCCTATTTGTATAGAATCATTATTGGTTTTATGTAAAATCTATTTGTTCGTTGAATGAGGGATGGAAGAATTTAAGTATTCAGTGATGCTAAATTTGTTAAGTACAGTGTGTTCAGAAAGTATGTGGGAATGGTCGTCGTGTACGGAGGGTTAATTCAAAGGGCCTAGGGGAAAATTAGTGTACCTACCAACTCGATTTGTTTACGGTTCAGTTTACTTTTATCGGATGATGATAAAGTCTCATTCTCGCTAAAAATATCCTTGCTGTAATTTTTTTCCAAGTAAATGGGTGTACATTTATTAAGTGTGTGCGTGATGTTAGTTCAGTAGGTTTTATTAAAAAAAAAAAAATAATAATTTTTAAATATTTAAAAAAAACTCACAATCAATAATTTTTTTTTATTTTTATTTAAAAACTAAAAATAAATTTAGCTTCACTTCATAGAATTCAAACAAACAACCAGGGGTACTGAATACAATATAATAATATACTTAAAATATATATAAAAAAAAATGCTAACAAAAGTAAAAATACAAATTAAAAAAATTATTATGAAAATAACAAAATTGCATTTATAACATTAAAACCTTCAAAAATGTTACTTATTTAACTCAATCGGCCAAATATTGGACATTTCTGTCGTACTCCAAATACAACGATAATAGTTTTAATTCGGGGGGGTAAAGAGAGTGGTGAACTCTGCACCTACTATCCGGTCTCACAAGTTTTTCATTATCTAGCAAACTTCTATGAATAATAAATATCGTAAAACCTTGATGGGTGGTGTGAGCGTGCCGGTTTAAACGTACATAGTGTTGTATACACAAACAAACACCCAGCCTTATCTCGTCCCCGAATATTATAGTACACCTGTAACTTTGATACTGGCTCAAAGTTTATAACATATATGAGCTGATTTTACTCCGTATTATATTGTAAATTATATCAGAGTTATTTGCAGAACAAAGGCACGTGTTGAGACAATGGCGGTGGGGGTGGTGGTGGTGGTGGTGTCGGTATAAGTTATAGTATTATTATGAGGTAGATTATTGTTATTTTATAAATTTAATTACCGTGCGTTACACACTGTTGGCTTTTTCGTATATTTGTCCCCGATGGCTGAAGACAGTTAAAATTAATTCTATTAATTAAAAAAAAAAAAAATATTTTTTCACTATAGTATATTGTGTAACCAAGGATGAAGATTGCGATTTTTCCAGAGCTAATTCAGTAGCAGGTTACGCGCGCTGTGCGACCGACCCCGTAATAGCATTTCCGCCCGAACTTCGCGTATTATTTTTCGTCACGCCTCTAACCGACTTAACCGCGGAAGGAAAACAGCACGAGGAAACCACTTCTGCCAATATTTGTAATATTTATAAAAAAAAGAACTCTTACCCATTTGTATATTAAACCTATTAGGATTGTAACTTAAAAAGTAAGCAAAAGTTCAGCGAGGGAAATAATAGTTTTTTCCGCTCACTGAAGGAGAAAGGTAATTTGTTATCGCTTCTACTGTTATCGACAATTCTACATTCTATGTGCACAAGACAACAATTTATATGGTTACCTCAAGTTTTCTTCGAACCTTTTTCTTAAACATTAACGTGTTCTGTGTGGCGTAAGTGGTTTAAACACTCTTATTAATATTTTAATGTATAAATTAGTTTGAAAAACTATTGCGGAGATGATCAGTAATTATCAATTATATGTTTGTTAGTAAAATGTAGACGGAAGTTTTTGTATCAGATGTTTGTTTTGTGATTATGTTTCTCTCTAGAAAAAGTGGTAAAAAGACGAGTAGCATCGAAATGATTAGATACGTAAGCCGAGAGGGTGTAAATTTAATATTCATAGGTTTACAAAAATCCTTGAAGATGTTGTTAATGTTCAAAAAATAAAACAAATATAAAATATTTCTTATCTTTAACTAAAATTGATGTTATCAATCATTATTCAAATCTACGATCATTCTATCATAAAATAAATACGAAACGTGTATATGTTTATGTAATTTCTGAATGTGATACTAAAAAAATAATACTGAAAATGATATTTACAAACATGATATATTCATGTAGCTATTGTGATGTAGGTTATTCAAATTTAAATTTAAAATGTCATTGGGCAAGAATTTACCATAAATTATTTAGTTACATATAAAAACAAATAATTCACATTAATTTTTATAATTTAGTCTCTGTCGTTGTTTTTATGATTTACGGTATGAATAGTTTTATAGTGAAATAACTAAAAGCATATGTATTTTAAGTAATGTTCGTTTTGAATTTTTTTTCGAAAAAAATACCTTATACGCCATTTTTAACGCAAACTTATACACAGATAATTTATTTGCTTTTAAGTTTTGCCGGTAACCCTTTTATTATAACAACGAAAAATTGTTTAATAATTACTATAAAAAGACGCAAATTTTAAATATTTTAATAATCCAACGTAAATGTACATACATAGTACCTCTATTTTATGTAAAAATATTCTACCAAGTTAAGAATGTCTATAATTATAAAAATATAAAATTAATTACACAAGAACGAACACAACGTGAACAATAACGTTTAACAATTTAATATTTAAATTCATCTTGCTGTACTTGCCATTGTCAATCTTCAATTTAAATAAATAATTTTTTGGATCAATTTTAATGAAAAGATTATGGGCGTAAACAGAATTTCAAGTTTTTATTAGTTAATAAAACGTTTGTAATAAAATTAAAAATGTGGTACTCAAATGTTCCTGAATGAAATCCGAGTAATTTAAAACTTTTCATATAAGAAAATGTATAATTAAAATAATACGATCCTTTAAATATGTGTTAATATTTCACTCGAATATTATGAAAATGATGTATTTTTGTGTTTTATTTTTAAAATTTACGAAGTAAATAGCAGCAAAATTTTACTATTATTTTATAGATTTCAAATGATTTAGTATAATCACACAATATTATTTTTACTAAGCTCCATATCATCAGATAATTGATTATGGCTTTCACAGTATAATTAATTTATAAAGAATAAAGATACTTCATTGGTCCATCAGTATGGTTATAACGTAATATTGATAACATGTTGCCATTGATCTTAAAACGCTTCCATCGACCTCGGTACTAATGTCACCCACAAAATAATAAATAATCAACCAAATAAATCTTATTATAACTATATGGAATCAGACTAAAAATATGTGTAATTATTGGTATATAGCTTAGACTCAAATGTGGTTAAATTAACATTTTTTTTTCAAATTTCTAAAAATTATTACTTACCAAGATATAAAAAGTAGTTCCATATCGTTACATATCGACATTCATAAAAAATACATTGTTTGGAGTTTTCAGGATTTTTCAGTTTTCATAGGATTGTGATGATTTCTCTAATTTAAAATGTTAATTTTGAAAAAACCTAGAAAACAATTAGATTCATAAATATAAGCCAATCACTTTCTTTTCATATCTATTGTATAAAAAAAAAAATGGTGACAGACTTATAATAACCATTTAATTTCAACTTTTGTTTTATTGAAATAAATATTTTTCACAGCTAAATTATAAAAAATGCACGGAATAAAAATAGAATGTTTACTAAATATTTTTAAATTATAATTTATATTTTAATACTTTTTGTTATTGGCGACAGTTCACTTTTCCGGGAAAATTATTATTATTTTTTTTTTTGTAAAATTCCTGCTTCAAATTAATCAATATTTAATGCAACATCACCCGTGTCCTAATTATGGAAATATTCGTTATAAATATCAATTGACATGTAAAAATAAGTGATGTGAATGAAGGAAAACGATAAAAAAAAAGTATTTTTGTTTTTTATCATCTTACGAAGGAGCATCAATCTGTTATTGTTGGTTACTCTTCGAAAATGACCGAAATGCTTGAGTGTTATTATCAGCTCTCGTAAAAGTACATCGGAAACCATCGGATGCGAGTACAAAAGCACCGCCCTAACAGTGTTCAAGAGGGTTTGATTAAACACATACAACCACCGTCGAAATATACCACGGTCATGCCACTGCAATAATGTTCACGCGACTCAATTAATTATCTGAACTGAATGTATTAACTCCTACGATTCGGATTCACTAATTAACATTACAGATTTATGCATTACGTGATTTAACAATGTGTTTAAGTGTTTGGCGTGTTACCTACACACACACACACACACACACACACACACACAC
This sequence comes from Therioaphis trifolii, assembly GCA_027580255.1. Taxonomy (NCBI): domain Eukaryota; kingdom Metazoa; phylum Arthropoda; class Insecta; order Hemiptera; family Aphididae; genus Therioaphis; species Therioaphis trifolii. The sequence continues at coordinate 109,244,252 of CM050404.1, read as the reverse complement.
ACACACACACACACACACACACACACACACACACACACTCACACTGTGCGCACGCGTGACATTGATGTGAGGGAAAACAAATCGCGCCAATGTGTTATAATTATAAAATACGAGTTTTAGTGATCACTAGATTATGGAACTATTGATTTGATTGGCGGTGAATAGATCTGTGAACGAACCATGAGCAAAATAAAATTGTTTGTGTGGGTTAGCGCTGGCGAAATGCGTGACGATGAATGTCTGTTGTGTATGCATGCTAAAAGTCAGTATCAATTTACAATGTACACATGAGTATCATTTGCAAAATAACACTGATGGAACTTGAACACAGTTCAATGTAGTTTTAGTTCAAGTTTAAGCTTGGAATATACATTTATGTTTGTTATAATGATTTAGTAAATCATAAAAAAGTACAAAATTTTAGCAGATAAATAAAAATAATTTGTTTTGTTTAGATCCACTACTTGTGTATTACAGTTATTCCCATATTTTTATCCTAAATTAATTTTTAGTGCCCTAACCTACACATTGTGGCACTAAACGTGTCATTTTTTTTTTTTGCAAATATGTTTGACCACACATACCTAATTATGTATCTATAGTAGGAGTAAAATGAATAAAAGCAAAATCAAGAAACACTTGCATATTAATATACATTAAAATAAGAAAAACAAATTAATTTTCTTGATTGGATTGGTATAATACAACACGTGTTGATATAGTAGACAGCCTCCATCATTAGACCACCTGATTACAACGATATGAAAAAGTAAAATTAAAAGTACCCGAACGCTCATACAACATAATGATTTTTTTTTCTGTTAATCTTTCAGCCATATAATATATTATATGTATTAGCTATATTCTCCTAACGATATGAATATCAATTTATACGTACATTAAACTTGTTTCAGAAATTCTCCTGACTCGTTTTTTCGGGTATCTTATCCGGGGAAAAGGACTCCGGTGACTCGGGATACTGTAGTAAATAAAATCACGGGTAATTGTAGGGATAACCCAAAACCTTGGAAACTATAAAATTCCGGCAGCTGCTTGTGCGGCACAAAAACATTCATGGCACATCGCACATTGTACGTAATTTGTTTACGTTTACATTTGCGATGGCTATATGGAATGATTGATTGTTTACCCGATGTCAATCAACCGTACCCGGCGTTCATACGACCAAAGGAGATTAAAATCGTACAATCATATTAATATTACCATGGCGTTGATTCGCGATATGCGGCCCTATCAGCCAGGCCGTACTGACTGCTATTATGGGGCGGTTGTTGTAGCCTAAAAGGGCGCCTTAAAATCATTGTTATTATTGCAAAAAAAAACTATTTTATTAATATTAAATATGTATTTAATATTGTGTATGATTGGTGGACAATATTTAATAAATATTTTTTAAATAAAGTGAATTAAATATATAATTTTGGTTCATTTAATGTTTATATTATCTCGGAGAAATGTTTAAAAATGTATTCTCAATCAATTACTAATGTTTTATAAATATATATATTTTTAAATATTTAAAAAATAATCACTTTTTTTTCATTTTCTGTAAAAACTCTTTCGTATAGAAATAATTTTTCAAACTTTTCATCCAGCCAATCTATAGACCAAAAATTTGCTCTTGTTGGTACTTTAGAGAGGTCATTTTTTTCTCCATTCAAAATTTTTCTGCACACAGGAGAAAAGAAAATTTGATCGGAAAATTCTGATAATTTAATATGACTTTACTGACAATAATATACCTATGGAACCGACCTTTTTTTCATAGTCAATCGTTTTATTAGAAGACTGGAAAAACTACTGAAAATTGAGTGAAAACGGCGAAATTTTAAATATTGAACCAAAACTTTTGAAAATGTTATATGTTTACACTTAGACTCATTTCTTTTAAGTTTATTTCTAATAAAGTTTTAAATATGGGCGCAATGTTATTCGTAATTTTCATGGGCGCATCGTGCATCTGCCCGCTTGCCCGGTGGGCCAATACGGGCCTGCTTTCAGCCGTCAACCAGTAGCAGGATAGACAATGTGCGTGATACCCTACGGATAAAAGCCCGATATCAATATAACGTGTACTCTGTGATATATAAAAAAAGAAAAACAAATTTTTCGATTATTAACAACTTGTACTGCTATCGAAAGCTCGGGACTCTTGTTCTACATCGGATGTTCATGCATTTGGCTATAAATAAATTGGCTTTACTCACTGTAACAGTAGTGCAGGTGATTAAAAGAACTACGCTGTACTGTTATTACAATACATTTTATTACGATAAACAGAATCGACCACCACAAATATTCAATTATGTAACGCGTGATCGTGAAACAATTATTAATCTTGTTTATATATTATGGGTTCAAAATGCAAATTAAAACTCATCAAAGTTTACTACTTTACATTACAAGTCAGTACTTCTATACATTATAATTTAACAAAAACCCCAATTTGAATGACTAGTATGTATTGTAAATTGTAAGAAAATATAAAAAATACGTAACTATGTAACTGGTATAATTATGTAATACGACAAGCCAGGAATATTGTAATCTTAAAAGCTTATTGGTTTGATTACTCGGGACAGAACGGGGATGCACTCAAACCATAATATTATGCATTATTATTTTAACTAATATCATTTTATTTTCTTCGTTCGGTTCTAAACGCTGCCATTTAGAGAAAATTTAACCCGGTGTCTATCGTATGTCGTTCGCTACGTCTAAAAACAGTCACTACCTTTATTAGAAATCATTGTTCTCGAACCAATTCAGTGTTATTCGTTTTTACTTGCTATTCCACAGTTATAGTGACATCAAATCAGAAGTAAATTACTTCTAGTAGTAACAACTGTTGTTTTCCTTGTTTGGGAAAAAGTGTAGGCAATTATATTTAGATAACTCTTGTGGTAAAGGCAGATATTCGCTTTTTTCGTGTTTAGGATGAGAACTTCTGTGAAACACACCGATGGTTATTGCAGCCCCACGTATCACACTCTACGTGTATTTATAATCATTATTTTATCACTTTTGGTGGTCCTTAATTTATCGTGCATATGTCACCCCCATTTATCTTAACACCCTGTAACGATTCGAGTAAATAGGGTTTTCAATTTTTTATAAATACACTAATTATTCGTATTGATTTATACGTAACCGGTGTTTATTCCCATCGTTAGTAATTTGTTCGTCTCTCGACGGTTACGTCAGTGGACATTGACGCCACTATTTATAGTGTTATTTTTATAATGTGATTAAGAAAATCGGATATCAATCAAAGTACGAGTATTATCTGCCTTCTTTCCACGATTCCATAAGATCGAGCAATGATAATTATCTCCCCTGAGCCGTAAAAGTTAATGAGCCACCAAATGTAACATAAACATCGTCAATTCACGTTTTTCAACCAGATTTTGATCGCCACTCATCGGTAGATGACACCGAAGTGAAATAATCACCAAAATCGGGTATTATATAATTATAATTATTAGACTCGGGGTATTATTCTATTTTATGGATTTTTGCATTATAATTTTCCTATTATATTATTTATTTATATGGTTTTTATTCTAAAGTCTATGATTTATTTTAATCATCATAAAAAAAAGTGACGGTGTATTATGATATATATATATATAATAGTTTATGTATAAATTAGGTATTTGTTTTATGTTTTTCAATTTTTGGTTTTTAAGCCTGAACTGCTTTTATAATTCAACAACTTTAAGTTTTTTTTTATGTGAGTTTAATGTACGACAAGTAGACAAATAATTATAATTCCATACTCCAAAAGTTGTTGTATACGTTAATTATATTTATCTCCGTAACTCTGTTATATTATTATTAGTCCTAGGTGTTCCGGTTATCTCACGGTAACCTAAACACTTGGTGCAAATCCTAGCTGTATGGGCAGATATCATGAGAAGTTACAACCTCGAGGTTTTTAGCTATCTCTACCACTTTATCCTACCAGGATTTGTTCGTTCGCCCGAATTCTTTCATTTTTCCATTGCACCCCTGCCTACGAACACTACGGCTTTTGTTTTCCAGCCTGAGTCGAATCCGCATTCGTTGGTCTGTAAACGAATAATGATAAAAAATAATATATATGACACACACTTGCACGCATGAAAACGTCAACGGTCGCGTTTAGGTACAATGTAAAAATGTATTGTACACTTAAACTTTTCAGTTATAGAACTGAAGGATGCTATTAACATTAAGTCACTAGAATGGTTCATTGTTAAATTCCGTCATAATACAAGTTGAAAGCCAAGGATAACGGAGTAGTTGATACTGTACATTTTTCTACATAATATAATATATATACACACTTTGTGTGCGTTTTGTGTTCAACGTACTATATGACACGTATTATGCACACGTCATGAACCGGATATACCGTCAAATTATGTTCTTTTTTTAGTTCACGGTTAGATTATAATATCTTACACTTTTATGTCTTTATCGTTTAATCGTCACTCGTGAATTTCGAAACTAGGTATTCATTGAAATTCAAAAAAAAAATAAATAAAAATGATAAGCATTGAATCATATAAACACGAAAACGTCGTTGTTTTACATGAATCAGATGGTTACCATATTCTTGAGCTATAATTAGGGTTCTTAATTTGAAATATTTCAATTCAAATATTTCAATGAAATTATAAAATATAATTTTTTTTTAAATACATGACATGATGTTGGTAAATAATAATATGATATGTATAAGTGAAATGTTATCAATCAGATTCTATCATTCCTTGATTATAGACTTACAGTTTGACCATAATATAAACTAATAATTATTTTGTTTCCTACGCACTGAATTTATAAAAATCTATGCGACACGGCGTATTTTGAAGGCTCCATGTTTTATACCAGATACCAAATAATAAAAAATATATATTATATATAATATAGATATTATATATTCATATTTACAGTTAATTTTGATTAAATAACCTAATACAACACATTTGAAGAAGTATCTTGCAGTTGTATTTATTTATTTATTTATTTATTTATTCTTGTCTTGTGTTGTAAATTGTAATTTGCAAAAGAAATCTTAAGTGTCTAGTTACAAATTAGATACCTGTCTAATATTGTATTTTTTGTACTTATTTAGAGAAAATATCATTTCATAAATAATTTTGAGAAAAAAAAAGTAAAATCTCTAATAGATAAATAATATTGTTTTGTAAAAAATAAATGTATAGATAACATTCACAAATGCAAGGGTTAAAAATGAATAGTGAGTATGTTTTATGTATTAGTATAACTGTATAAGTGTATATAATTTGGTTCAGGCTATATTTAGGTATCACCTTTATTTATACATCATACATTTAGTAAAAAATTAAACACTATAGAACTAAAAACATCATAAAAAAACATAGGCATTGGGCACTTTGTGCTTAAAAATTATTTACATTTTCAATGTATTCATAGAATAGAATAGATATACTACCTAATTAAAACGTGTTTTCTGATCTTTATTACATAATATAGTTGAATAGCTCTAATATGTATTAATTGGAAAACAACCCTTTTTTTTATTTATTTTGGGAACATTTTTATTTTTCATGTAAATGAAATATTTCATGAAACTTTCTTGAAATATTTCACGAAATATTTCAAGAAAATAAATGTCATGAAATTTTAGAACTCTAGCTATAATACGAAACAATGCATCATTTCACAGAAATTAGAAATTGTATTCTAAACGTATCATTTTCAGTTCACATTTGGTGTTTAATAATATATGATTATGTCTTAATGAGTACTGAGTACCTGTGGTCAAGTAAAAACATAAGGAGACATATCTATATGTTACGGTCAAAGTGTATAAATTGGACATTGTATACAATGCCCGGGCAATGTATACAATGCTCGTCAAATCGGGCATAACTGAATCTGTAATATAAATTAGCTACATTGCCCGGGCATTGTATTAGAATGCCCGGGCATTGTTTACAGTGCCCATTTGTGTCTGGGCAATGTTAATTTATACTAAGAATATTTTTGCGTTTTGTTTATTTTGTTAAATTTTATATTATTTGGTACAGTGAACAATTTCGTTCATTATTTATAATCATACTCATATATATTATCACATCGAAGTTAGATATGGGTGTAAATTTATAATGATTATTATACGATAACTTTACTGTATTATGAATTTCGATATATTGTGTTCGATATCTACAAATAATAAGAAAACCTATAATAGTACCTGTACGGCGTCGCGTATGACAATTTTATCGAAAAATACGCAGACATCAACAAATCCAATTGTATTAGATTCAGGTTAGTTGCGATTACGTGATTTAACGGAACGGTTTTACTTTTATATATCCGTTATTATTATTCTATTTAATATTCGAAATGGGTGAAATACAGTTTTATGAAAAATTGAATATACTTTTGAGTGAAAAAAAAATTAATTGTGTTAGTTTAAGTGAGTTAAAATACAACGAATTATTACAAGAAGTTAAAAATTTAAAAGGTGGAGCAAAACTACAACCAAATGACTATAAATTATTAAAGCGCTATGATATAATGAATGTAAGTAATGTTGAAAAATTAATAGTTCCGGTAACTGAAACAAATTCTATTAAATATTATGTTTATAACGAAGAATTATACAATATAATCCATGATGTGCATTTGCAAACTGGTCACGGTGGTAGAAACCGAATGGAACACGAACTAAACGCAAAGTATAAAAACATAACTAGAGAGTGTATAATGATATACTTAAATCTTTGTGAACCTTGTCAAAAAAAAAGTAAATCTGTGAAAAAAGGTTTAGTTGTTAATCCAATAATTTCTTCAGAAATGAATTCTCGTTGCCAAGTGGACTTGATAGATATGCAGGCTCAACCTGATGGAAATTATCGGTTTATTTTAGTTTATCAAGATCACTTAACGAAATATGTTTTACTTAGACCATTGACACATAAACGTGCAGAAGAAGTTGCTTATATATTGCTTGATATTTTTACTACTTTCGGAGCTCCCTGCATTTTACAAAGTGATAACGGTAGAGAGTTTGTTAACAAAGTTATTGAAGAGTTGTGTAGTATGTGGGATGAACTGAGAATCGTTCATGGGAAGCCTCGACATTCGCAGAGCCAGGGTTCTGTTGAGAGGGCTAACCAAGACGTAGAAAATATGCTTGTCACCTGGTTAACAGATGATAAAACTAAAAAATGGAGTGAGGGACTCAAATTTATTCAATTTATGAAAAATAGAAGTTTGCATCATGGAATAAAGTGTTCTCCTTATGAGGCCATGTTTGGCACGCGGGCAAAAATAGGATTGAAATCTACTTCTTTACCAGAAAGTGTTATAAATAAACTTCAATCAGATGAAGATTTAGAAACTGCGTTGAGCTCTATATCTATACAGACCCCCATTAGAAATGAAGTAATATCCGTTGAAAACATTGATACTAACGAAAAACAAGCTGATGTTATTCAATCCAGACAGGAGACAATTGGCAGAAAAAGAAATGAATCGTTACATAATTTGAAACTTCAAGCTTCAAAAATGAAAAATAATTCAGAAAATCGACTTCGAGAAGGAAAAATTGGCGAAACTGTGAAAATTAGAATACCTGATGTTGACAAAGCACGAAGTGATCTGCGATGCATTTTAGGAGTCATTATTTCAGGTAATTTTAATAATGAGTTTTATTTTTATCATATCATAACTAAAATTTGATTTTTACAGTAAAAAACAATAATTATGAAATTGGTACCACTGAAGGTAAACTTCAACAGCTGTACTCAAGAAACCAATTTGAGGTGTGCACAGAGTCGTTTGTTAAGATTGAAATGGTACCAAAAACTGTAATTTCATTAAGAGAAGCGGCTAGACAATTTTCAAATCTTGGCGGTCAAGGATATGATAGATGCAATCGTAAGCAACAATGTAAAACTAATAAATGTAAATGTAGGTCTGCAGGAAAATTATGTACTTCTAAATGCCATGATAGCCAAAGTTGTAAAAACAAATGAAAAGTGAAATTAAAATTAAAAATTAAAATTAAAAGTTGTAAAAACAAATGAAAAGTGAAATTAAAATTAAAAATTAAAATTAAAAAACCATTAAAAGTGAAATAAATAAACAAAGTTTGATTATTTCTTATTATTATTGCCCGTTGTGTTTTGGTCATTGTGTACAATGCTTGGGCAAAGTGTATAATTTTCCACATTGACCATTTAAATTGGGCATTGTATACAATGTCCAATTATACACTTTGACCGTAACATATATATATATATATATATATATACATATATTTAATTAATTTTATTTTTACGGAATTCAGCAAACATTAAATTGTATTAAAACTGCAGTGTTACGACGGTGTACAGCTAATATAGTTCTTTTCGATTTCTGCACTTAATTTAATACAACGTTTCTGCAGAATTTAATTTTTTTTTTTTTTTTTTTGAAATACTGACTATAACAATTATAATTTGGTAAATTTATTTTATTTGAACATTATTTAAAGTCAAAATGGTGCATGCTGAATGGTATTTTTTAAACTAAGCTCTAATATAATAATTTCAGTTGTAGAACTTAATATTGCAAAATGAAGAAACTGGACATTTCTCACAATATGCGTATTCTTTGTGTCTCGGACAAGATAATTGCGATGGATGAACAGAACTTTGGATGAGCTACTTTCACGATTAGTGGACGATACGTTTGCAGCGTAGTATGATTTTATTTTAAATTTGAAATCGATCATAAATCATTGTTTTCAGAAAACGATTCTGAGCGAAACTCAATTTATGATTTTAGTATCAACAAGTTCCGTTTTATTAAAAAAGAACCATGCAATAAACAATTGATTCTTTTTTTAAGTTTCAAGTTAACAAGTGCTGAAATAATAACAAGAAAACATCATAATTTACCGTTTTTATTCAGTTTTCAGGTAGTTTTCCATTAACATGGATAATCACTTGAGAATAGAGAAACATGACCTTTTTAAAGTACCAACTAGGTAAACTATCTGATAAGTAGAAATTCTTAATGAAGCTTATAGAGTATTATCACTACCCAAAAAAGTTATTGCATACAAGAAAAAAAAACACATCGTAAAACAAATACATTTTTCGTTTCACTAAGAATCTAATATACTTACTTGTTCTCATTTATGTTATTTATATATTTATGATTTATTGATCTGCTGGATAAAACATTAAGATCATTTACAACACTCGGTAACGTGATAAAACTCATACAAATATAACGCATCATTGAAAAATCAATTCATTTTTCGTTGCACTTAGTATCTAAAAGTATCATACGTATAATTGTTCTTAATTTTAATTTTATCAATTTTAAAATGTACCAGTGTTATATCTATTTTCCCGACAAACTTTGATGCTATTATTTTTTAATTCCTATAAGATTCTATTTAAGTCATTGAAAAAAAAAAATGGATATTCATATTAATTAAAGCGTCACACCATATATTAATTATTTTTAATTCGGCATTTATCGATTTTACTGCACTGTTAAATTAGAAAAAATTCGGAAAAAAATAATTAATTATACAAGTGATTGTGATTTATAAATTAAAAAACTTGACAGTTAATGAGATCTCTGGTTACTTGAGACATCCAAAGCAATGTCAGATTAATAGCCACAGGGTGTGTCTGTGTAAAGACGAAGAAGGTCAACCTGCGCATGAGTGATTTTTACTAAGCAATTTACATTAATATAAACCCATACATAATTACTTCTCGAAAAAAGCCTCCAGTTGGATTACTTTATTGCAAGGCTTTTTCTTTTCTCTTATTCTTCTTTTATGAATTTCAAACGAAACTCTTTTTTGTGAAAAACTCGGTTCTACAAACGAGTCATTTGTGATAATGTTATACAATATAGACACATTTAACTATGGAATAATGAACATATTCTTCTTCATAATAAAATTGCTATAAATTAATATTTTTTTATTCATTTAAAAACTACTATACTTGGTTCATGATTATAATTCAATGTATGAATCTATAAAATAAATATTACTGTATTTTATTCCTACTTTCAATATACCTTTGGTCATAAATGTATAAAGCATAAACACATACATTATTTCCATCGAACGGCAAAAGCAGTCGTAGATTTTAAATTATATTTATATATTTGATTTTCACAAAAGAAAACTTACTGAAAACCTTTTTTTTCATAACTTATTTACATATAATTACAGTTTATTGCCTCTACGAATTTGTTTAACAATCATTAGTGGATCACTGTCTAAACAATCGAAATAACTCTGGTTCATACCATAATATATTTCCGTCATTTGGGATCCTAATACTGTTCAAAACACATTAATGCTTGAACGAGTTCAAAACAATTTTTTCAAATATGTTGGTCATATACTCAAAATCGAACATCGTCCTCATAATTATTTACCAGTACTAGAGTATCTTAAACTAAACCCACTTGAAGATCGTAGGCGTGCTGCTAACCTTACATTTTTATCAAAACTAATAATTGGGCAGATTGACTCACCGCACCCTCTCTCCCTAATTCCTTTAAATGTTCCTACGCGCTTAACTCGTCATCAAATCACTTTTAATTCACTCATCTCCTCCTCTAACTATGGTCTAAATGAACCACTTCGACGTTGTATGTCTATTGCCAATGCAGACCCTTCCTTTTCTATGTCATAAAAATGTTTTGTATTTATGTATAATTAATTTATCTATTGTATCACACTATTTACTTATATTAATATGAATTGTAATTTGGGCTCACGCCCGTATTGTATAATAAAATAAAATAAAAATAAAATAAAATAAAATAATGTGTTACCTATAATTGTTAGTGAGTATATTTGTATAAATTTAAATGGCGATTATCGACAGTTTGCAGAAAACATACAAATATTAAACATATAGGGAGAAATAGTTTGGAAATGACTGAATGAAAAAAAAAAAATTGCGACGTCTTTAGAAGTTTACAAGACGCAATATTTTGGTCACTACAATTTCGCGGGATTGTCTAATCTCAAGACAACGTGGTGTGTAATCGGCAGTCTGATTCAAAATACCTATACAATAATATACGTATATTGTTTAATGTTTGTTTTATTATTTTAAATGTATTAAACATACTCTTCGAACGCAATAGTATTTGGCGCTGACTTATTTATATAGGTATTTCTTTATATATGCTTATACGGCATTGTATTTTATTGTATATGTACACTTAAAAAACGTAATTGTCTCAGTTGTTTAATTATTTTTCACCGAAGGCTTAACAAGACTATTCGAGAACTGAACGGTGTTTCAAACTACACGGTAATTAAGAACTGTGAAATAATTTGTAATATATGTTTTACGGCAACGATGGTTTCTAGAAAAGTAGAAAGTAAATCATAAGTTAGGATCTTTTTCTCTCGTCGAATTTTTAAGACTACAGCTTTGATGGTTGATTCTGAGCATCTCATATTTTTGGTTCATATTCATATTTGTGTTATACTTAAAAAAAAATGTATTCTTAGTTTTAATGTCAATATAATACATATTATAATATAATTCACGTACAGTTGTTTGTGTTTGTGTTAAATATCGAATCAGTTGTACAATTTTATGAAAAAAAAAATGTATTGTTTGCATTTCAAAAACAATTAGTAGGTACGTACTTCATATCTTGTGTTTTTCGGGTGATTTACTAAATTTCAGTTCCAATATTTTACGCAATTTTTTTTTGGAAATTATAGTAAAGTTATACATATTTATTTATTTATTATTATTATTATTTTATTTTTTTTTGTCTACTCTATGTTAGACTAGACTATGTTATTAGTATAATTCAAAGAATAATACAAATAAACACAACAAGTTTATATTAATTTTGAAATCATTTTCATTGGAAAATACATATTTGATGAGAATTTTAAAGTGAAATACAGTATTCATTTTCAGTACTATTTGGGATAGAGGATCTGTGGATTATCGATGATCGTGGATAATCATACAATTAATAAAAATATACAACCAACACGAATTTAAATATTTTAGATAATTCAAAATAAGTTAATGTGTGTATAAGTATAATATGATAAAATAAGATGTTTTTAAAATTAGGTGATAAAAGCATGTATTCAAAATAAATATGTCTCTCAAATTCGTATTTTTTTTACAGAAAAAACAAAAAAAAATGTAGCACGAATAATTGATGAGCAGATAATCAACGCTCTAATGCACCTTTAAATTAGTAAGTTGAAAATTGCATAATATGCCAAAAATATTTGATATATTCCATAAATAAACTATATAAATGTATGTACATAAATATATGTATATTATATATATATATAGTTTATTTATGTAAATAAATAGTATATATGTTTTCTCGCTGAGATAACGAGAAATGGAGAAAAAAGAGAAATCAGCCATTTAGCTCATATTTAAATTGATACCCCGATACCTTTTTGAAAATGCAACTTATTTAAATTTATATTTTTTTCATATTTTTTGTTAGAACATTTTTTTCTTTATGCATCAGAGTATAGTCAGTCGATTTTTTTTAAATGATGTGAAATTAAATGGGCCTTCATAAACGTATGGCAAATTATTGTTTTTGGGGTGTATTCTATCATCCTTCTTCCGGTAGTGTGGCAACTCAGTTTCTTATTGTTTCTGTCTATCACACATGGGGGAACGCTTGAATTTGTGAGCATAAAACAATTATTTTATATATAAATACACACATACCTACACAATCGTATTTACGTCACGAGAGCAACTGACGTTATGAAACTTGTAAGTTTCCGATGACCCGACAACAACACGCGTGCACGTTCCGGATAAATCGTACCAGAATCGTACGTTTTTCCACGGCGATTGATTTGTAATAATAATATTAAATGTTTCACGGAAACAGCTACCCGGACGCGAAAAGTTTTGACGTGTAAAGCGCTACTCGCGCGCTGCTGAGCGACCGGCGGACAAAAACAATACCCAACATTGGCGTTTCCGTTCCATTTGCCGTGCTCGTTGTTAAGTTAAAGTAAAAATTTAATTATTTCACCCCACCGGCCACTGCTACCACTAGCTAATCAAAAATGATTTAATTACGAATTTCCAATACGAAATAATTGAACCGGTGGCATGAGAATAACTGTGAACACAAAACCCACGTTTTTAAATATTAGAGTACAATTTATTCATACTTTGATAATAGTAATGTGTAGAGTAAAATGTATGTAGGTACGTGCGAGAAAAAGAGAGAGTGCGAGAGAGCGTGTGTTCGTTTGTGTGTTGTGTGTGTGTGTGTGTGTGTGTGTGTGTGTGTGTGTGTGTGTGTGTGTGTGTGTGTGTATTTGTTTATCATTACGATGTTACGATCGCGAGTATTTTAAAAAGTCGCAATATTACATTATTTTAACATCATGATGTTCACCGACAAAATACTGTGACCTCACGGTTCACCAGGATTCGGATATATTATGTTACTTTATTTTTCGGAACTTAAAAATGTTCAACTGGCATCGAAAGAGCAGTCTTCATTTAAAAAATGCTTACACGAACACGCGCAATCGTGAAACTATGTAGTGTACCAGATTGTGCGTGTGGTATGCATCCGCTTAAAACACTCATGCTAACCATAGTTCGAATTATTTCTGATCAATATATATTCGGAGGTCCAAAGTGGAACGCGTAAGTGAACAAGTCGTGAGAATAGCAATGTGTTTGGTTTTTCTAAAAATGAGTTTATTAATGAATCTTAAACATTTTGATCTAAGAAATGTTTATGATTCCAGCCACATGGTTGTTTTTGAGAAAAAATATTTTTGTCATCGCACGAAATTCATTCCCGTACTGGTTAAAAAAAAAAAAAAAAAGAAAATGACGAAAAATAACTTATTTTATAATTAGGGGAAAATTTAAATGAATTATCAAAAATATTAAACAATCTTACAAAACTAATGATAAACCAACATAATTTAATATTTTCATTTGAAAAACTTATTTTCTAATTAATACTGTTTAGATAAAATGTTATATGTTAAGTACTAATATCAGTCTTTTTGGAATATTTTATAATTTTGTTCGATATTTATTTAAATTGTAATTTTAAAAGAAAATATGTTTTTCATGTGGTTTTTACTCTTAAAAATTCCTATTTGATGATATGCCCTACAATTTAATCCTTACATTTCTTCAATATGAGTTTTCAATTCCCCTCATCAGAATATGATATTTTTATTATTCGAGGTAGTATGAATGTCTCTGAAACACTACATGCTTGTATAAATTCCAGAAATATATTTTTATAACTATCTCCATTGTAACTATTACTGAATCGCGGTACCTTCGGCATGAATATGTAAAAGTACGTTATTTTCTATTACACCAGGATATCGCAAAGTCAAGTCGATTTTACTTCTTAGCTTTTAATCTTAGTAGTAGAGCTAGTGATAGTTTTACTGCACTAATGAAATTATATTTTAATTTTTTTAATTTTTTTTTTTTTATAGAACCGAAAACAATTATCATAGTCATGCCATGAATAACAAGTGACTATATCGAAAGTGATAAATATGTTTTGATCGCTCGTATGTTTAAAACCGCATACGCGTGTGCAATTATTACGTTCACTGTCCCGAAATTATTTGCCAGTGGCAGTACCGTACACAAATGTTAAGTGATAACTTACCATAAGCGCAGAAGACCCAAAAATATTGTGGCAGGGCTTAAGCACCGAACATATTTTAGAAAATAAATAACCCGTGAAGGGGTTCGTCCCTCACACTCACCACATACCATAACATTGTTGTTACATTAAATATATCTGAATAAAATTAAATCAATAACACGATTTTGTTTAAAAAAATAATAATAACAATAATAATAATATAAATAAATAAATAAATAAATAAAAATATTTATCAATATTTTACAGCTAATATAACAATGTTTCCTTTACAATTGTAATGACAATGTCCTACTGGCTTTACAATAATTATTTAATATTACTTCCGTATCAAGAATACATATCTATTTTGATACATATATTACATAATTTTGATCGCTTATCTGGACCCATCGAGGTGTACGTGTCTACGGTTGCATTCACTGCATCACCAAAAAGCTCATTTCAAAGTAATTTTATTTATCGTTATATAATTATAATATTCGATATCTTTAACAAATCGTAGTGTAACTCGAGAATTATGATTATTTATTATAATGAAACCGGAAAAGAATATAAATGAAACTAATATAATTCAATATAACGTTGATACGTAATTTTTAAATATATCCCTACGAGAATTAAAAATAAATCAAAACGAATGATTTTTTTTTAATTTTCATGGAATGATTTTGTCAATATTGTAACTGTTTTTGTTGTCACGTGACTCGGGATACTAGCTTTCAAATTTAAAATGTTAAGCACCCTAAGTACCACCCCCTACGGCTTACCTCCGTGCAACATACATACCGTAACTAATATGTATCTATAAACATGATGTTACAATAAGGGATGATGAACCGGCAATTTATGATTTTTATAAATCCGTTTAAGCAATATACTAAAATGAACATTAATATTTCGATTGAGTAAAAAAAACTAACGGTGCATTTTTCTCTCGACTTCACGTCGTTCCCCGCATTCGACATCATTCAATAACTGATGAGTAAAAAACTAATAAGAACAACCGTCGCCGTCGTCGTGGTCCACTCGTCACGTCTTCCGGCCTTGCGCGCACTGTAGGTACGTACGCTCAACAGCACCCGGGCGCGCGCGCGCGCGGATAAGTATCGGTCGAGCCAACAGCCGCGGCGGTGGCGGAAAAAGTAAAATAAATAACAACCGAAATTGACGTTCGGTGTATGGTGGCGCTGTCTGGATCGGCCTCGACGGGCGGCGCGCGACGTGGGCTGCGTGTAGCGGCGTTTACCGGCGCAATACTGTGTTCCCCGTATGTCGCTCCGGTCGGGCGTTTACCGTCGCGCGTTTCGCACGTACACACATACACGTACACGTATACACACACATACACGTACACGTACACGTAAACACACACACACGCACACACACACACATGCACACACCAACACACACACACACACACACATGTACACGCGATTTTTCCGCTCGATAAGTGTTAATGTTCATATTCACATGTGTATGTTATATTAGTAGTATTCGAACGCATGCCTGATTGACGGGCGTGTTGATATACTTCGTAATTTGCATTAAACGGTCGGATAATCGATCCTGATCGATCGATCCGTTTCGTTTCCGTTTTTTTTTCCGTCTCGGTTATTTTGTGATTTTTAATTATTCTTCATGAGTGAATTGTCGGTATCATCGCGAATCGGTAAAAATCGAGAGTGATTTTTGTGTGTCTTACGAGAAACTGATCAAATATTTTGTTTTTCGAAAAAAAAATAAAAACAAAAATTACAAAATGTTTTCGCATTTCTTATGATATTCCGTTATAGTGCTATTTATCGTGAAATTATTATATCGTACGGGGTGCTTTTTTCTCGTCAGTGTGCGTGCGTGTGATTTTCGATGTGATTTTCTGCTAACATTCGACGTGGTGTACCGTTGCAGCAAGTACACCTTCACTATCGCCACAAGTAGTTTCCGATATCATAATGGTGTTTAGAAATTTCAACGACGTCTAGAGTTGCCTCTTCTCCATAAATATCATAAGGTGAGCGCAATGCATATAACTAGTACGCAAACTTCTCGATTTGGTATACACATACATATGTAGTATATTTGTGAGTGCGTGCGTGTGTGTGTATTTAATACACTTTTACACCTGTACATATTTACACTAGAGTTTATGTATATGCACGTTCATATGCGTTAATTGACGTACTTGCGGATATATAACAGCTAATTTTTATTATTTTGGACAATATATCCGTGTTTGTGATTAAAAAATATGATAGAACCCAAATTACGTGAAAATCGTGACCATTCCATTTTTTCCGTCTCATTTAAACCCACGAAAAGAATTTTCAATTGTTCAAATCATTAGATACGTTTTGAAATTCTGTGGTAAAATAACATATCATGGCGTGAAAAAAAAGTAAATTCAGATACATTCTCATTACATTGACTCGAATTTTTAAATAAATTATACAATTCATTGCGTTTTTATAGCTATTGATTCATCATGCGGCATGCGTGCTTGCATGCGTGCGTGCATGTGTGTGTGTGTGTGTGTGTGTGTGTGTGTGTGTGTGTGTGCAGTGTTTAATTTAAAATGCCAAGCATCTTACGAAATTCTATATGTCAAAATGTACATGATTTAGTAGTGCTCGAACAGTCGAATCATATTATTACGGTTGTAAGGGCACATTTCAAATGAATGTGCACGACATTTGGTGGTTAAAAGTATGATTGGCTTTGAACAATGAATAAATGAAACCGTTGGACTTTTAAAACACAAGCATTGGAATGTCTAATTTATTCAGAAATGCTTATTTTTGAAACCAAAAATCATAGTCGTAATTGTGACATTATGGATAAAACGTATTACAAACAATACGCATAACGTTTGCCTCAAAGTGGACAAATGGGTAACGCTTGATTTGCTGTAAAACACGAATTGTTGATAACTGTAAACATTTAGTTTCCGTTGGATTGTGTGTTACGGATATACTAAAACATAGGCAATTAATTAGTCTCTAAATGATACGTACCGGTGTGGTCGACTGATGAAACAAATCCGAAGATATGTTTATTTGGTCTACCTATATAATATGATATTAAATTAACAAAGCTAGTGGAATGATAATATACTGTCTACGCAATATGCAGCATGTTCAGGAAATATTTTACTCTCGCAATTCATAGAACTAAGTCATCATTGTCATTGGAAAGAAATACATTCGAAATTTGAATACTATTTTTAACAATAATGCCGGTACAATAATAAGACGAATAAATATAACAACTATTGAAAAGTGAGGATATTCAATATTTCTGATACGAAATACTCAGCGATTAAATAATACGTGACGTCTGACGTAATATAACAAAAAGAGCGAACAAAACAAAATAAAAAAAAAAACTCTAGAAAATATGAATAAATAATAATAATTTTTGTAAAAAATTCCATTATAATACAATAATGTGCACAAAAAATAAATTAAATAAAGATAGCATTGACAAAAAATAACTCATGCAAAACAATATTGTATCATATTAAATAACAGAAACAAGGCAGTTAATTTTAAATCTAGAGCTTTAGATTTTAAATATGACTATATCTTTTTATTAAATACATTTTATTTTCTATACATATTTTCAAATAAAAAGACAAATATTTAAAATCATGTTTTACTTATATTGTTTTTTTACAATTTATTTTTTTTAATTTAGGTTATATTCTGGCCTCCACACGAGTTTTCCTCAGTGAGACCCATTAATCTTTTGATATTAATTTAAATAAAAAAAAAAAAAAATATTATATAAAAAAAAATAAATTATATTTTATACATATTTTTCATTGACATCAACGCTTATAGATCTTATGTTACTTTGTTGTTTAAAGTAAGTGTGTTTTAACGAATATATAGGTATTTCAATAATAATTACTTTATTTTTCTATAAATCCAAATGTAGTAGCGGTAAATTTCGAATTTTGTTTTTTTTTTCATTTTTTAATTTATTACTTGTATAATAAATTATGAAATCAACGTTCATAGCTTAGAAAATTTGAAAGTAATCAGGTCAGATGAAACAACCATATACGAATACCAATGTATTGTTTTATGAAATAAAGCAAATAACTTAATGTCCAACGTTTAAATGTGTGTACACTTGTCATTAACATATAACGATTATATATATATATATTTTTTTTTTAAACCCATGATGTGTATTACTAACATATAAACTAATATCTTATAACATTAAATTGTACTACCCAGTATGTTTTTTTTTTGTTTTTTGGTTTTTTTTTTAGTTGGAGCATACACTATTTTTTCTTTTTTCCTAGCGAGTTTTAATTTCATAATTAAAACAACTGTCTTTGAACAATGCTATCTTCAAAGAGAACATCGTAGTTAATGGTCAGGATCTATGTTGTTGAAACAAAACATTTAAAAAGCTATTTATTAATTAAAACAACAATTTTAATAATTATAATTGCATTTGAAAAATATTCGTTACAATGTTCAAATAAATCAAAATTTGCTCCACTAGGCAAGATGAAAATGTACTCGTAGTTACCCATCTCCCCAGGGTGTTATTTTTATTTCAGCTTCCAAATACCACATCCGCTAGTAAAATTACAGCATATTATTGCTACTCTTCTTTATTTTATTTTTACTTCTCATGCTATTATTATCCTTCGCTATTTTACTTTTTTTTCTTCATTTTGCCGGAAAATAAAGGAATGGGTAAAATGTATAAGCAACGTTCTCTGAAACGTAACAGGAATACTTAAGCACTTTTTGGATGAAAAAAAAAACGAAAGGGAGGAGATTAATTTTGAAAATGCACATAAGGGCGTGAAGAAATGGAGGTGGCTACAAAGTTTTTAACGAGTTCTCGGTCTCGTATTTTTGATTCAAGCAAAAGAGAAACCAATTAGAAATGCTAACGCTTTCGCATAACTTCATATTGGCATTGCTTGGGGAGTAATTTTTCTGGTAAGTCGTTTAAAAACAACAATTTCCGGTTCAACTTTCTCGTTAATGGATATAAAATAAACTTTTTATACCCAAGTTATTTATATACAGTGCAGACTGAATATTATTTGGGCACGTATTTAAATATTTATGTTTTTTATAAAAAAAATCTTCCTTGGAATACTATTTATTTGCACAAATTAAAATGTTTAAATCAACTTAAGTTTTCAAAATTATTCTTAATTAACAAGTTTTCATTAAACTGTCCACTTTTATAAATTTATTCAAATCGGCGTTATCAGAACAAACATAACTTTATTTAATAGTTTTATTTGAAGTCCGTTGTGTTATAGCTTTTGAAATATAGAAACTCTTATTAATTAAATAAAATCATTTTTAATGAGTAAAATAAATTATTTAAATAAAGTATGAGAAGTAATTGTATGAACATTGTACATACATTTTAAGTTGTTTTGTATAGTTTATTTTAATTAATTGTATGTGTATAAATTTAATGATTTTTACGATTCATATTAAATGTGGATCAGTAAATTTTATTATTTTAATGTGTGAAATATTATTATTTCATAGTGTCTATTTTCTTTTGGGATGAAAAGTATTTTTACTCAGAAGTAAATCTGCATTATACATTATAACTTGATGTGCTTTCATACTGTTCAAAAACAAATTATTAACGTTTGGACGTGAATGGAGTAATTTAATGATAACTTTATTTCAGAAAAACATACTCCATTAGTTTGTATTTAAATATACACTATGCTCAAATAACTATCTCAAATATCTATTCATTTATATAAATGAATTTATACTTAAAACATAGGGAGTAGAAGTTCTTTTTAGTTGTTCTAAATATTGAAAAGTAAAAAAAAAAAAATAAAAAAATATGGATTTATAAGTAAACAAGCGTAGATTATTCAATAAAAAATAGTAATGTAGCAAAATACCAAACATATAACATATTGTGAAAATAAAGACCTAAGTATAACGTGAATAAGACAATGTAGGCGTTAGACTTTCAACAGAAACCTTATATTTAAATCACCACTCTCCGTGTTGGAACTCGAATACATTTGTGCCCGTTTATCAAATGATGGCATTCCTTTATTATTAAAATTATAAGTCCATTTTTTTTTTTGTCTTCTTTAAACTTTTCACGTGAGCAGTCGTGTCAATTGAATAATATACTATTAAAATAATGAGTTTGCATAGCATAATATCCTCGACGTGAGTGGACAGAGATATTATAATCAAAAATGTCTACGTAGTTGTACCCTCTTGTTTTTTGTCTTGTCGTGTATTTCTGCAGCATTATGCGTGCACCGTTTAAGAGGGTTCTTCTCGTTTGAAGTGTATACTGACTGACTTTCATTTTCCAATCATTATAACGCATAGGAATAAAATAAAGTTTTAGTATACACTTCTTTTTTTCATTTTCTTCTTCTTATTATTATTATTTTTTTAAGATGTATTTTTTCACGCGATTTTATTTAATGGTCTTCACGCCGGAACACATAATAACATTATTTTCATTTTTATTCATGTAAATAGTTTATACCCGTATAATGATTTAACAAAATTTAGAATTTACGAAACACTAAACGCGTAAATTATATCATTGAAGATATTGATAATAATTACTATGCGTAAAACATAGAATAAAAGAGTCCCGAAACTTTAGTGTAAGCAGTGCTCACTGAGCACTACGCTTCAAATTTTAATCATTTTAAGTAATAACACTATTTGAATAAACAGATAGAAAGCCGAAATATCGTTAGTGAAACTGCCGTTTAAGAATGTACTTCTATCAGATAAACCATTGTTACACCTTAGTGGCTATACTAAGAACCTTTCAAGCACGGTGTTCCACAAAAAAAAAAAAAATAATAATACTAATGAATTCATATACATTGTAAGGTGCGCTTATGGGAATATAATAATTATGATATGACCGACGTTGAACCAAAAATCGTTAACTACTATAATGGAAATTATTGTAAAAAATATGTTAAGTATAATTTAAGTGTCTTAGAGAAATATAAATGTATTTGATCGTATTTTATATTAATTCAATTATTAATTTAACTAAAAATAATATATTTAATTATACTACATTTTGGAATACCCTGCTAGTCGGTAACAGGGAGAGAAATAGGTTTCACAGGTTGGAAAGTTCTTTATATATTTATATATATATATATATATATAAAGATAAAATTTTATTTTTGATGACCAATGATTGTTTCTATTAAATCTAATTTCTGTAATATTATGTGCATGTATGTTAGTCAATAATATGATGTAGATATGTGGTACAATAGGATTTTTATTAAATTAAAAATATAGAATTAAATGATAAAAATAAGTGAACTATTAATTAATTTAATGACCCCGTTAATTGAATTGTTAAATCTTATAAAATACATAGTTGTGTTAATAATTATTAAATTAAAAAAAAAAAAAAAAAAAATGTTAATTGTTCAAAAAAATCTTTTTTTTTTCATCCCATTTTCGCCAAAATATCACGTTTATGATCACATTAAATATCACGTATCTCAGGACCACAAAACTTGAAAGTTACCGAATGAAAATAAGTACCGATTGTATTCTCCCGTACATCAGGCTAAACTGAAGATCATGTTGCTCCAAGGTCGTACTTCTATACTGAAGCCACCTAGTGAGTAGAAGTCAGGCACCTTTCGAGGTTACAGAACGACCGGATGTTAAGAAAACTACTATCTTACATCCATTGTCCGGGGTTTCGTTCATCATCTTACTGACATTTATCGAAGCCATCGAATTGGCCGTAACCAAGATTTTTCAAAGACTGAATATCAGTGATTGGACTGATCACCATCGCTCACGTTATTTAAAGAACAGGAAAAATCTAAAGTTCGTCAATTTTTATCATTCAGCATCTAATGCATAAAGTTAGAACCAGGTATCAATAATGGACAAAGTGACAATAGTTCCATTTACTAACGCTTCGTTTCAGCTCTTAATTTGATCATCAGTCGATGTCTCATTGATTTCTGGCGTTTGACCTGTAACGTTTTCTGCCTTTCCATTGAAATCTGTTATTATTTTTAGAGCTCTTATAGAATTTTTGATTAATAGTTACGTTGAGACCATCGTCATCACCACAAATACGTTGTATTCGACTTCATGCCTCGTAGGTGTTATAGTTTTTATAGGTATAGTGGAATTTTCAACTGGAAGAGTAGTTAGTCATTGATATCTCATCTTTAGTAATTTTTTATGTCAGCTGGTCATTACAAGCAAATGGTCTAGTACTTAGTGCAAAGCATTTTTCGTCCCCAGAAGATAACGTTTTGACAACCTTTGGATGTAAATTTTGACCATAGTAAATTCAACAACTGTCACCGAGTTTTCGCTTATGGCTTAGTTATTTACAGTCGTTTTAATCCCAGAAATGTTGCGCAGGTAATTGTTAATAAAAGACAAAACACTGGGATGGTAAAGAGTTGTCGACTTTATAGAATCTATAATGCACGAATATTGCATTGATTAACACCAGTGATATAGAAAGTCAGTCCTTCTGCGAAAGAACCTAGGTGTGATTTTTATGACTGTAATAATATTGATCTGGTCTTCATACCGGAGTGTCCATACGTTCAGTCAATAAACCTAATTGTGTCGAGGACCATGACATATTTATCGTATTCAACCATATGGGTCTCTGCTAGGAACTGATGATTAAACCAAGAAAAAGATACACTCTGATATTAATTTTAAATTTAGTCTCTATCAATATTGGTTTATGAAAATGAGTTTATAGTCAAAACAATTTACCAATTTACATAATGTCGTAATTTTACACATTGCAACGCGAATATTTTAATAAAAAAATACCTTACTGAATATGTTAACTCAATTGAAGAGTCAAATTAAACTAGATCGTTTATTTTCAACAAATTTTGATAAATTATTAGTTTAAAACTTAAAAATACTGTATACTGCAAACTATCGGATAAAAAAATATCACAGGAAACGATCATGTTTAGTTTTGATCAAAGTGAGACGATTCCTATTTATTACTTTGTCCACAAACATGTATGTTCAGAATTTTGTGTTAAACATTAAAACAGAACAAAAAAATCTAAATTTTTTTTTATGCATATTAAGAACATAATGAAATGTATGCATTAATTAAATAGTGAAATTATAATTCTAAACTAATTAAATATAATATTCATTGCTTAAGTTTGTTAAGTACGTCGTAAAAAACAAAAATTAATTCACATAATGTAAAACCGTCTATAATTATAAATCTATTTATTTTGATAAGTTATATCAAAAAATAATATTTTTTCCGTTTGCATTCACAAAGCTATTAATTATTGTTTTAAAATGAATCAAATTATTTAATATTTTCCATCTGATATTTAAATACAATTTTTTCAACTGGACAGTAATTAAATTTATAATCATTTAAAACGCAAGTTGAAAACAATTATTTTATAATTAATTATGTATTTATAAACATTTATATTTAATGAAATATTTCATTTCATGCTAAATTCCTGCTAAAATCTCGATTAAATTAACTTATATAGCTACAATATACTAATCAACTATTAAGTGGTTCAGTAAAGATAATACGAATCTTCATAATATTTTAGTACAGAAAATATAAAATTAGTTTGAAAAATCATCATATTTTATACTCAACATGACATTCAAATTGAAAATAAGCTTAATAAGCATAATACTAAAAAAACATCTAGTGTCACCGTGTCACAGTTCTATCAACTTTTGAAATCTTTTCATTCTATAAATAATTTATTCGTCTGTTTCAATGATATATTAGTTTAAGTGACTTATATTAAATAATATAATACCCATATGAAATTTCCATGAATATTTCAACGGTATTTTGACGGCTAGTTCTGAAAATACATAAAAGCTCCACATTTTAATTTCAGCCGTCAAATAGTTATTGAGTGGTTTAATTAAATATATTTTTAAATAAACTATCATCACTTATTCGAAAAAAAAAATAATTATTCATTTGATAAAAGTGGAAATCGGTAATGTAATTCTATGCATTCCATTATCAATTCGATAACGTCAACAGAGTTGTAATTACAGAACTTGACAAAAAATAAATAAAAAGATTCAGAGATTTTATATGCATGCTGTATTTGTATATGTTTTTATTATTTTATTTAATATCTGTTGAATCATCCAATTTGAAAAAGTTTCTGAACATCAGCGTACAACTTTATATCTAAGATATTCCATTTATATTGGTTATAACAATACACGTGAGATATTTTAATTCGTATAAATAATGTGCTACAAGCATAAGCAAAGAAAATATAGAGTAAATTTCGCATACGTAAGTACGTCACATCAATTTATTTCTATAAATAAATTTCAAAGCAACGCAAAATTAGTTTTGACGCAATATTTTTGTTGTAAAAAATAATTATAGTAAGTAGGGATATATCGAAGGAGTTGATCAATAAACCAAATGTAGCTGTCATTCAGTTATAGGTACTTTCGTATGCTATCGATAATCAATAAAATTGCATACACATTAATATTATACGTATAATACACCTCTACATAACGTAAATATTGTTGTTGAGTTAATTTTATATTCACAAAACACAAAATTAATTTCTACAAGTATATTTGCCTTTATTAATATCGTAGTACATTTTTAAAGGATAAAATAATATAGCTATTACTTTTTACCATTTGAAAACATATATGTTTGACATCATTTTGAAATTAGTTATTTTAAAAGTCTACCAGAATAAGTTATTCTCCAATTAATTTAAAGTGCATAGTAAAGTAATCATTTCTGAAGCTACAATGGATTATTGGCCCTCATCAATACAACATCGTTGCTAGTTTTTCTGTGGTTCATGTTTAGCACACTGATTATATAGATCACTGAGTAGGTATGCGAAAACTTTAACAATTCACGCTTTGGAGTATACTGAGTGTGCGTGCGTGCGTGCGTGTGTGTATGTGTGTGTTTGTGTGTGTGTGTGTGTGTGTGTGTGTGTGTGTGTGTGTGTGTGTGTGTGCGTGTGTATTCATTTTATTTAAAACTGTGTGACTCCTATTTACTTTTACGTTATCTGTTACGATTTTATATTGCTTAATATAACATCTTCGGTAATATCAATGACCGACCGTGGAGTTGGTACGATATACAGGTTTATATTCCAAAAAAATTATCAGCTTCATCTAAACGGTTTCAATATAAACAGAAAAACCTAGGACCTCAAGCTCGTCCACATTATAATTTTTTTCGGAATTCAAATGCGTACTCCATCAGTAGAACAAATGCACGTGGTCGTTTATCTTCAAACGGGTGACGGCCAATGTAGGATTTTCATTTCTTTTAACTCTAATAAGGAATTGTTATTTTTGGATCATATATCACATTTTCATAATATTTTTCATTTTTTATTTATTTTATTTAAGGGTGTCATTTTCGCAATATATCGTTATAGTTTGTGCTAACCGACGACCGTTGGAAGACTAAAACCAATAAATATTCTGCAATTTATGATAGTGGTTGTTACAAGATAAATTTGCCAACGCACACTTCAGCACGTTGAGCTGGTTTGTTTATGCTTATAATATCAGAAATAATTTTGATATTTTTTGTAATGTAATTTTCTTTCTCTTCCATGTTTTTATGAAATGTTTTTTAGATTCAAGGCATATTTTTAATACAACTGAACTTTTTTTTTTTTTAATTTATTGATTCAGTGTGTGATTCCTATATCTTAAAAAATAAATAACTGTATTTAAATATTTTAAATATTAAGCATATGTCATAAAAATACTCATGCGCTCAAGAGGTTACTAGAACGTAGCATAAATTTAATTTTCTGTCATACAATGGTGTGATAAATCGAAATGTTATCAATAGCTTTGCGATCAATGTACCACTAGAAAGCACTGCGTTTGCGGAGAACATGTCACCTAAAATATGTTGTCTAATTCCGGCCATGATGTACTGAATTCAACATATTTTTAATTACAATACACTGATCCTGCGCATATACAGGCGGTCGTCATTGTCGTTATGTTTCACGCAGAGGGACGAAAGAGGAGAAGACACGGGACAGAATGTATT
Source organism: Therioaphis trifolii (assembly GCA_027580255.1). Lineage (NCBI taxonomy): Eukaryota > Metazoa > Arthropoda > Insecta > Hemiptera > Aphididae > Therioaphis > Therioaphis trifolii. The sequence continues at coordinate 109,217,450 of CM050404.1, read as the reverse complement.
ACAATAAATTCTCGAGTTTCATATTATCCATTTTCCGCGATGCTTTCTTCGATGGTATACCTACACGACATATATATGTAAACATAAATAAAATTGATGACAACATTTCAATTCACCCTCACGGTTTTAACATTGCCTCAGGGTTTCCCTTCATTTGTCAGCGTCACGTTTATCTGTCTCGTGCATGTGGGTATCATCATCCATACAGAAATACTACGTCGTTATTCAGTAGTATATACGCAGTACGTTCGTTGTGTGTGTATGTGTGTGTGTGTGTGTGTGTGCGTGTGTGAGTGTGCGCGCAGATGCACGCGCATGTGCATGCGTTCACACTCATGTGAGTTACCTCAAAAACAGGTTTCCGCTCACAAGTTGATTAATATTGGTGACGTGAACTTGAAACTTCGGGCCGGTGTCATAATATAAAATAACATGTAAAAACCGAAAAGCCATGAAGCTACGTATGGACATGCAAAATGATTGTTAGAGTACGGCAGTTGTGACCATATTATCTAAATGACTGCTTTGATATGAAATAGTAAAAAAAAAAACAATAATAATAAAAAATACTCTACGAAATTCCTGTGATTATTTATATAAATATTATTTTATGTCGTCTAAATGGCATCATTTCCACCATCATTATTATAATTTCTCCTGTCGTGGCATTGCCTAATTGTTTTTTCGTGTCAAAAAAAAAAAAAAAAATTTAAATAAGAGACAGCGTAAGTTTGGTATGGTAAATAGTTCATACTTCATATACAGGAGACGTTTTTTGGAGGGGAGGGAAAATACACATCTGAGTTGTGGTTTCAAAACGTCTAAGAAATGGGGAAAAAAATGCAACACGAAAAAACTCACTGTTTCGTCCGGAGACGAGATCCGGGCCGAATATGGCGGAGAGCGTGAAACTATTTGCAATGAAATTATCAAGTTTCGAAAACACACGGTCATCGGGAGACCCGGAACATCGTTGACGCGTCCGTCGGGAACGAATTTTCTCCTTCGTCCGTTCACCCGTTTCGCCGTGACCGTCGGGTGCGTTCGATTGCAAAATTCGCGTTGGCGTTCGTGGCTTATCTCACGACCGTTTATCGCGGAGAGCGTTTCACGGCGCGCGCAGACACACAACACCGCAGCATTAGCGTCGAGGGTGACGGCGGCGGCGGAGACAGTGGGACCGCGGCGAGCGTTTCCATAAATCGTCTCGACCCTGTTTCTGCGAGCGTAGCTGCGGTGGTCGCCCCCGGACCCGTTGTCTCGCCACCGCCGCCGCCGCCGCCGCCGCCACCGCCACTTCGAGTCGTTTCGCGGGTCCGCACGCCAAAAATTACGAGCGCTCAGTGCGGCCGCCGCGAAAGCGCCGCGGTGACCCCGACCGAAGTAATCGAGGATTTGTGGGTAGGGCGGTCAGGGGAGTGTAAAGGAAACGTGGGGGTCGTCGCGTTGATATCTGGACCGACGCGCGCGAGCGACAATGAACGCGGACCGACGATCACGGCGAACGGAAATGTGGCCCGAAGCTGTCACGCGGGCGGTCGGCGGCGTGGAGGCGTTCCGATACGCGCCAGACGAGTGAGTTCACGTCGCGTCGTCGTGTGTTGTCGGTGGAGACGAAAACCGAGTGTACTTTATTGTTATGCAAAATCGTTTAAACGCCCCGCGTATTTGTGTGATGCAACGAAACACACACACAACAAAACAGACCCCATATCCTCACATTCACTAACCCGCACGTGCATTTAAACACAAACACACACACACACACACACACACACACACACACACACACACACACACACACACACACACACACGTAAATTCACGTGTACGCGGGTTTTTGCACGAATTCGGCCACACACGAAGACCGTCCTGCGAACTCGGGTCGCATTATTGGAAAATAGTAATAACAATAACAATAACAATAATAATAATAATAATAATTGTTTTTATTGTTGTTGTACGTGCCAGAGGTATTATCGGATAATACACGTGTACGCGGCGGACAGGGTCTATTGACGTACGACGCTCAGAAAAATCCCATTTGAATTAAATACCGTTCTAACGGCCCTGTACATCAATTCTGTAACTCGATAAGACCTGTTATCGACAAATTTCGGTTCGTTAAGCTATCGAAACGAATACTATCGAAAAGTTATCAATAGAGTGATTCTGTAACTGATATTTAACGAATATTATTGTTAAGATATTGAAATACTATCGAAAATATATGATACCGTATCGGGCGGTTTGGAATGGCCGTTAAGAGTTATCGAATCATATAATATGTTATTATTTATCATTATCACACAATTTGATTTCTCATTTCGTCTTCGTGTTTAAAGTGTTTTTTTTCTTTTAATTTATTTATATAAGTGAATAGCTATTTTTTAATATTAATATAATAATATGGCTTTACATTATCTCGGTTGGGATATGTTAGTATTAGAGGAAAGGGTTAGGACATTGGAAAGAAGAGTAGAAAGAAAAGTACTCAGAGATGCTCAAAATCCATACGATTTACCTTTAAATGAATTTTTGAACACATTTCGAGTTATTCCAGAACTTGCTATGGACTTAACCAACGACATTCTGGAATCAATTCCACGGGAACGTAGTTATTTTAGGTTAGGTTAGGTTAGGTTATACGAGTATTATAGTATTATATTACGAAGTATTATAAATTTGAATAATTTACTTCAATTACAGTAATACATAATATTACAGATTATTTGAATTATTTGTGATAATATGCCGACGAAATCGTTGGCAATAAAAACATGTGTTTAAAAACGCACGGTTTTCATTGGTTACATTTTATAATCTCCCGGTGTGTCAAAAGTATATAGTTACTTCATATCGAAAATTCGATAACTCAATATGTAACGTTTTTTGTCGGTAAAGCGTTTTACAGAATCGCAACTTTGATATCAGTTTTCAATACATGATGGGATACTCATTAACGAATTGTTATCGATATTATTCGATACGTTGTTATCGAGTTACAGAATCGATCTACTGGCTTGTTGTTCTGTACGATGTATGCTCGAGTGATTCTTCCCTCTTTCTAAATAATTAAATACTGTTAGTTCAAATACTATTTCACACTGATATTGCGTGGATAAATATGTTTATATTGATTACCTACACTTATTTCTTTATTGATTACAAATAATTGTCTTTCACCGGTTCTCGTGTTTTAAGATCAAAATTATTTTATAACGCATGCAACGTTGATGGCTATAAAGTATAACAATTGACTCGATACATGGTATTATTAATTAATTAATTAATTTTTTATTCTCTCAAAACGAAGCGTCATAAATGCACCGTAAGCGTGAGCGTGTGTTAGAGAGTGGTGGGCTGAACAAACAACCAACAAGCGTGTGTTCAGGATTGCAAAAACGTTTGGTTGCATGGTTGGTTATCACTTATCCATCGTACGATCTTGACGAAACTTTAACTGTAACAAATATTAAATTGCTTCGCACCGGAAACGAGCTGTTACACCGTACGGAGCATCGAACGCAGCAAAGTCCCGAGTACGCCGCCCTATATTATTATTATTGGCTACTTCTAAAATCCATTCACGTGCGATAAAGACCCATCGACACGTGTACAACACGCGTCCGGTACACACCAAATGCACCACAACACTGCAAACTGCTGACCCAAATGAATTTAGATAACGAGACTTAACGTAACATTTTAGTCTCCGACCACGTGGAAGCAAAATGTGGGCCATCTAATTTCCAGGAGACCACGCGCGTTACATAAATAAAAAAAAAATATATATGTACACACATGTATACATCGACAGTACGTACATCAAGGAGCACGATCATCCGGCATATATAAAAGGCGATTTACAAATAAAATACCCATGAGGTAAAATAGAACTGTAGACAATTCGATCGTTTTGCTTGTAGCTAAACCAATTCGTAGTGAAATAGCACTGCATGGGGGGGGGGAATCGAAAGCTGGCTGCCATGTTGGGATTTGGCTGTTTGAACATCAAGTGTTAACGGATAATTACCTTTCCGTATATAACACTTGTATATTAAATACGCTTCACGAAACAACAAATTAAAAAAATTAATTAGACTATGCTCGAACGTACTACCTAGAGTCCAGATCTTGCTTCATGTGACTATCATCTCTTTGGTCTCCTGATAGAGGCATTGGGAGGACAACGTCTTGATGACGATCACGTAGTCCAGGTATTTGTAAACGAGTGGTTCATGACCCAGTCAACTTATTTTTATCAAAAAAAGTTCGAGAACATACCTAGATGCTAGGAAAAATGTGACTCTAAATTATGAGATTATTTGAAAAATATGTTTACCATAATGTTCTTAAATTTAATCAATCAACGAAATTTAATTCCAGTATAGATTTGATTGACCTAATAGTACAATATTTAATTAGTTCAAAAAATAAAAAAAAAACATATCGTATAACTTAACCTACAACTTATATCCTAAACAAGAATTGTGTGAAAAAATATCGAAGACTGGTGAACTATATTGATACAGTACACATGTACATTGTGCAATCACTGTTTTTTATATGATGTCAACATATTATCTTTTACGTTGAAATTCATATTAAAATGATGGTACTCGTAATAATTTATTGTATTTTTTTTTCCGAACATTTTAATACGTTAAATAACATGGTCATCTACAACATACAGTTCAATTTGAAACAATGATAATTTTAATTAATTGATAAAGTAGATATATGTTTTGTATTAAAAGATTTGAAACCAGAAAAAAAAATTGATATTGACAAACTACAAAATTAGCCTAACCGTGGACATAATTTGTTATATAATATATATATATATATATATGTGTGTGTGTGTGTGTGTGTGTGTGTGTGTGTGTGTGTGTGTGTGTGTGTGTGTGTGTGTGTGTGTGTGTGTGTGTGTTATTAATATTGTGTACTTGGTACACGAGTTGCTTCAACACGACAAGTTATATAATCTTGTACGTACACAAACTATCACGCACGACGTCGTTGATTTGTTAAGGTTGCGATCGTCTCAAAACGTCCGGACTGAACGTTACCAGATTTATAAGACGAAAACTTTATACGGTCGTTCGGAAACACGTGAAGCGACTCAGAAGGAGGGAGATGATAGAGGGCGGTGTGAGCCGTGATCGTGTCCCGATGGCACCACGTGGTCTTGACCACAAAAGACAAATAAATCACCAAGTAGATGTTTGTCGCGAAAATTAAATGGTTCAACATTTCTGTCACGTATCAATTGTGAAATGTTCGATGCGAAAGTTTAGGTTAGTTTAATTGACCGCTTTGGTACAAAGTTTTAACATGTCGATTGCAATTATATCGAGTCGTTGCCAAAGTGTAATACGGCGGCTTCGCATAAATCATCAGACGTTTCCCGCATATTGGTGTATAATATTATAACGACGTGATTGTATTACAATATAGGTTGTATTTCGAAGAACGTCAATTATTGACATCTATGAAATCCATAACATTAAGTCAGAAGAAAATAAATCAACCGGAATGAACTTGCTTTAGCGACAGCAGCAGCAGCAGAAGCAGCAGCAGTGCATGCGGTTTACGTGTCGATTTAGCTTTACAGCTGTGACGAAATTAATAGAATTCCCAATAATGTAAATTATAATGGTGGTGATGGCACGTACTTCTCACTAGCCACAATTATTTCAATTTTCGTTACTATTATAATGTAGATATTATTTAATACGTCATAATAATGCATTTGTTTGGATCTAAATTTCATATTGCAACAATTTTTGAAAAAGTGTATTTTTCAGTTTGTCACTTAGCTGAAGAAATTTTTTTCTAAACCCAACCATTGAATAAAAATTGAATTTTCCGCTTTCTCCGCCGTGATATAAAAATAAATCATGATTAAAAATATTAGGGTACGAAAAAAAAAATTTAATTATTTTTTTTCGGTGACATGCATGTGACGATAACGTATGTAAATAGTTCAAACCACGGCAATAATAACGCAATAATACAAACCATTATACCGGATACGGCGGCAACGGTCAGGACACAAGTTTTGTTTTAGCATCACTTTGCGAAGTTCGAATCGAATCCAAATACGATTTTGTTTTTGATCAGACGTACGAATTAGTAAACGATCGTTATGAACTGATTGTATGCGTTATGCTAATAGTTTGACGATGAAATTATAAATACCCATTTGACTTAGGTGATACAATATAAATTATCAGTGAATATCGATATCACAGTTGATTTCGTATGTTCATTGTGTAGAAATAAATCTATAATAATAATTATAATAACGTCACGACAATATATAAGTTCGATAAACTGTATTTGTATTAATACACGCACGTGTATGGGTTTGTTGTTTATTTTAGTTTACGTACAGTACACTAATTAATCGGTCTTGAAATTACGATTTTTCAATGGGAAGAAGCGTACCTATTATTTCTTCATAATAACAGAAATTGAAACTGGTGGATCGCTTAGTCCAGAAATGACCACGGAAAGTGAGACGCCGAGAAGAAAGAGCTGTGACGACGATATAGTAACAGCTATAGCAGTAGTGATTCTATCAGTAGTAGTAGTGGTAGTAGTAGTATGAGTTCTAGCGACGAAGAATATGAGAGTAGAGGAGGTGTATATGTTAACGTTACATTACGTTGATCAAATCCAATAACAAACAGCCACGACCCCAAGGGACACTCTAAAAGACAGAGGATAAATAAAAACTATATTTATCGTACATATATAATATTATATATGTACTCGCTCTCCATCCTCTGAATATTATTAATATTACATTATTTTTATTAGTATGATTCTTATTATTATTTTATTTTACACCATCACACACACACACACACACACACACACACACACACACACACACACACACACACACACACACACACACACACACACATACACACACACTCAAGTATGTGTTCTAAAGGGACCACTCTAGTATGACGACGACAACGATGACAACGACCGAATTTAACAAGCTGTCCCTAACTGATGGTATATACGGTGATGGATTACCCAGGCGAATGTCGGGACGATATAGGTTCATATCTATGTAACCTTTGAACGGTCGCGTCGAAGAAACGCATGTGGAGGGTAGGAAATAATATAACATAACAAACTTTAACCGATAGCCAATCGAGAATGACTGATGTGACTTGAAACAAGGGACTCGATATCAGTCAAGCTCAATCTACCACTACTATTATTATTATATATTTTTTTCATCATTTATTATTTATTTTGTTATTTCATTACCCTTTTATCATTCTTATTCTTTGGAATTGGATTGATTTATTCATATCACGCGTAACTCAATTCTTACCATTACTGTACAAATTCGTAAAGGTACATATTACAATATATTAATACTCTTATAATATGGAAGTATTCATGTGAAAACAAATAATCTTTTGTAATTTATTCAAAATATCAAAAATGAGTAGTATTATCCGACTTAAATACTGCATTGTATAAAATATAATGGTTTTTCACATTTTTCTTTACACCAATTTATGTCAATACTATTTTACACATATTCATCAAGTTTAATCCAAATTGATGTTATTAAATAATTTGTATATTCATATATTAATTAATTTTATATGACTGGGATACAGGGATCTTTTTCCTGGTAAAAATACCGATACAATATGTATTTGAATACCATTTGATTTGTTATATATGGTTTTTAAATTGTAAGACATCAAGTTAGAGAACAAAATTAATTTTTGATAAGTCACTCATTTTTTTTTTTTTTTTTTTTGAAAACAAAATTGAATTTTGCATAGTTATTAGCATACATTAACACTTTCATTAACATTACTCTTTGTGTACCTAGTGATATTTTTTTAATGTTCCTAGCTTTATGTGCATTATTATTTCTATTAAATTAAGTTTGAAAGGCAACTTCCAGACATGAAATATCGAAATGTGTCAAATGTTTAAATCAATATTTTTAGTCCAAAATTGAATGAATATTTACTTTTAAGTTTCTAAAAATATAGGGCCATAGTTATCGAAGTTGAAAAATTATTTTATTACATTACATACAAAAAAAAAAAAAGCAAAACGGAATACTTGTGAACCAAAGAACGTTATCTTGGGAAAATCTCCAATTTCCTTTTCGTCAACTGAGCTGTACAAATAAATTATCTATTGTGTATACCCACGTTATTAGTGGTTGACCGATAAATATGGTGGTTTGTCATCAATGGTTAAATATTTGAAATGTAATTTTGTAATCAAATCGCTTATAAATACATACATACGCACACACACACACACAAACACACACACACACACACACACACACACACACACACACACACACACACACACACACACACACATACACTCATACAATTATATTATGCTCATAAATACATTTGCAGATTAATGTATCGTTAAAGATGACAATTATAGACATTTTGTTAGTGCTTGATGATACAAGAATAATAAATCATTCATATAAATCTATTCTACTTATTAAAGCAATCCGTGTATTTATGTTGTCGATTCAGACCCAGAGTCTGTAAACACGATATTATTTAACAAATTTTGCGTTATCTCTTGTATTCATGTTAAATACAGTACGATAAAAATATATTTATATGTATTTTTGGTGAGAAAGAATAAATGTATTTTAAAACTAACTGGACCGTTAGTTATCGTATTACATTGAATTTTGAACTCGGATAGGGAATTCATGAGTATTCGATAAATATATATATATTTTTTTTTTTTTTTTTTGCTAAACAGGTAAAACCTTTTTTATATAGAGCATAATTTTATTGAAATATTTCAATACACTTTGATTTTTACGTCGATAAAAATGTCCATCAATAATCTATTACATTAGAAGTGCGCACTTATAATGAATTTCTTTATGTATGTTCAAAGAGAAAATAATAATAAAAAAAAAAAAAAAACAACGTGATTGGTATATTCAGTATGATTTGATCACACGGAATAATAATCGGACGAATGAACAGTTGTCTGTATTATTCGACGAATTTGATTTTATTTCAATGCAATGCACACAAAATTCAATATTATCTCATATATCCGATGTGCAATAAATTGTTTGTAATTGAATACACATTGAACAGTGCAAATATTGCTAATATTTCGCATGTATTATTAAACTCGTTTGTATGATGATACGAGTATAGCGATGACGTTTGCTAAATAAATTTGAAATTATGTATGATAAAGTATAAAGAGAAAAAAATATTAACATATTATGCGTTTCAAAGAATCTGATAAACGAATATACAATCTGCATTGACACTAATATCAGTGTATTTTGTTATTACTTTTATATAGAAACTAAATTAAATTTCTACAAAGGTCACTGTAGACGAAAAAAAATTAAACTGTCCTAGCTTTTACGGTAATTTCTGATTCCGAATAATAAAAATAGGTTTTACATTTATTTTTACGAATAGTAAATTTTTTTCATACAGAAACACATTATTGAGTAGTAATAATAGGCGAACATATATTTTCAATTACTTTTTAGATCAGGCATATTATCTAAATAGTTTGTGAAATAGACCTATCATTTTCGTATCATTATCGCTTATAGTTCTTTAATCAAAATTCCAAAAGTATTGGCGCTAAACATTTCATAATTTCGTCAATTATCAACAATAATTCCGTACGATCTTGAAAAAAATTTTAAAAGTTTGACAACTATATGATGAAATAAAGTACCTTGACAATGTCTAATTTTAGATTACGAGCGAAGAGCAAGATCCATAAGTATTACCATGAATTACTAAAAAGATGAATTTTCTACTCATTTATCTTAGCGGTGTCTTGACATTATGCTTAATTTTTAAATCGTCCAATAAATTTAAATGTAAATATAATTTTGAATAATTTATATTTAATTCATAAAACTGCATGGTTCAACTATGTGGTATCGTGAGCTACTTATTTGAATACCGACCGCAATCGAATTTGTTGCATTTCATGATCATATGTGGACATGAATGTACAAAATAATGTTTATACGCTATTCCCACGAAATGTGATTCATTCATTTGAAAAATAATAAAAAGTACTAGATAATGCACGATTTGATACAATACAAACTTCATTGGATGACGCAAATTAATTTTAAATTAAATTATATCACGTTGAAAAAAAATAAATGATTTTTCGCGATGAACAGATAACATTTTTTTGCAAAACATTGTTGAAGTATTATTTGACCGTTATAGATATGATTTGTATTTGTATATTTATTATTTATTTATTTATTTATTTAAATTTCCGACGGGCCAGGTCCAATACATACATTATAGATTAACAATTGTTCGTAAAATAAACGTTCGTAAATGATAATCAAAAAATTATCTTTATTTGCAATTTTATAGAATATTTTGTGAATATGTGTTCATTTTGATTATTTTTTGGCTCGTTATATTTAACCTACAACATATTTTATCAAAAATCATCTATTTGTGTATAATTTAATTAATCAAAGACAATTAGATTATACGGTCCAAGAATATAACTAGTATGTGTTTTGCAAAAATAAAGCATGAATAGTAGAAAAAAAAAAAACACTGATATTAAATTGGTTCAAAATATACAATTAATAGTTACATTGTTTAAAACTCTGTGATACATGCATATTTGTGCATGGAAAATATAGAAAATATCGATAGTGTTTTCTTTATATTTTTTTGGAAATTGTTCGTAAGCCAGAGAATTTAAAAATCATTATTTTCCATTAATTGATTAGAAATATGGTTGATGATAATAAACTCATTCGGTAAAAATACCGTTTTATCTAAAACGAAAAATGGATGTACTTCACATTATGGGTATTTTTTGCTCCGGAGACCAGATAATGAGAATGGGTGTATTGATTTTTAAAGATCATTTGTTTTGTTAAACGGTTTTGAACAAAGTTTCAATATGAAAATATTAAATTTGAATATATTATCATTTTTAGTCTAATTGCCATAAGTTTTTTTTTTCAAACCTGTTTGAAGTTTTCTGTTTGATAAAGGGTAAAATTGTTTTAACTAAAAGTTTATAACATTCTTACAGTATCCAAAAGGTTTATGTGAATCAGATAGTCCAATAATTTTGTATACACATTTTGAAGTTTAAAATTTATTTAAAGAGTGATTATTGAATTATAACGAACAGTCCAGAACAGATAAAATATAATGTTTTGAATCATTTGTTTCAAAAATAAAAAATAAAAATATAGGTCTACTTTGTTCTGAATTAAAAATTTAACGGTTTTTAATAAAAACAAATTTTTCAAAAATAAAAATAAAAATGATTGAATATGATTTGAACAATATAAATAAATATTACACTGAATCTTTGCTTAGAACCGTTGAACTAAATAAATGATTTATCGCTTCTTTAAAATTTAATACAACCATCAACAATATTTTGTTTAAGAATCAAAAAATATCCCATATTGCGAAGTGCGTCATTTTTCACAATTTTTATTCAATTTTGCTCGTCTTTTGAAGCATTTCGTTCAACTTATTAGACTACGCATATTGATATTTTTAATTACCCATTTGTCTTGATGATTTTATAAAATTACGGTAAAATACAACTCTCCAGCTTAAGGCTACAAGGTACATTTATCATAAAATTAATACTCGAAATTCCTCTATAGAAAATTAGAGTTTTGCTGGAGAAACTTTATTTTTCGGAAAATGAATTGCGTTTTTGTGTGGCAGAGAAGTTTCAAACAGTTTGTTTCTTAAACATTTGTGTACTCGGGGATAATTAATTTAAACTTAAGTAACGATATAGATGCTTGAAAAGAAATTTAAATTATGCATTCATTTCGACAAGCGACCGATGGGGAAAACTATAGAGGCATAGTTTATTTATAATTTGTTCATTATCAGCAGTTATAACGAAGCGTTTATTTTAAAATTTAGCTAGTTATAATAATAGTTTTTTTCACTTGTGTATTTATTATATGAAGTTCTAATTTCATTGTGGTAAAACAGACTCACTATACTGTGGAACTGTAATGAATACAAGCTTAATCAATCAATCGCATGTTTTTATATTCTTTGTTGTTAAAATAAATACAAAACAAACCATACCAACATTCGGGATTTCATTTCACAAAATATGCCATCGATCATATTTTTCACTAGCGAAATGATCACGAAAAAATTGTTGGTATTATTGTTTCACACATACGTAACAGCGTCGTTTATCCATGATTATGTAGTAGGTTTTTGAAAAACGTTCCATCCGGTATGGGAAATAGGGAATCGATCGATTGATGGAATCAAAGTTACGTATGGTCACGCACCTCTCTCCACTTTGCCCCTATGTACGTTTATAGTATCCCCAAATCGAATCAACAAGCTGAAAAAGTGGCCGGTTAATTCGATAAACGTTTCACAAATAAAACAATGTAATCGAACACGTGTACATTACTCACTTAAATACGCAATCATACAACGTACAGTTGCCATTTTATTTCGAAACCGGAACTGATTTGAATTAAGAGTTGCGGTGTTTCAAATAATAATCTTGGAATGACAAAATGTCATGATTTAAAAAACACCGAAACATTTTTATTTGTTTATTTATTTATTTATTTTTTTTTGATTTGTAAATAATTTAATGTAATTTTGAATAAATGTTTATTAGGATAAAAAAAAACTATTACGTCAGCAATTTCCAGAAATTAACAATCTATGTTTAATTGATGGTGGATAGAATATTGAATAAGGGTGAAACCCCTTATCCATTTATGTGATACATTTTTTTTGTTAAAGACAATCATCTAATTTTATAATTGTTTGTTTGTGCTTTTTTTTAAATAAATTATAACAACGCTATATTCGAATATTGACAGTGAAATAACACATGAATGGTGAACAATGGTATTTGTTCATTTACAAGTACACCATGTTATATGTGTCCAAGTGATATCACTTTCTCATTTCATAGGACTCGACCTAATTTGAACAATTGACGGTGGCACATAGAGTCAGGATCCTGCATTTGTGTATATGTATGTGTCACTACATCCGTTAATTAATAAAGTCTCTAATGGCTACCGCTGCCGAAGTTGTAAATGACCAATAAAAAAAAAAAATAAATAAATAATAAAATCTCTAACAACATGATAATGACACTGGATCATCATAATTACGTTTTCGTTAGAATGATAATTATTTTCAAACATTTTCAACAGTTCGGTAATGGTAATTGTGAAGTTGTAGCGATAGTTTTAACGGTGATATCAAACAATCAACGTTGTGTGTTCGAAAAAATGCTATAGTACATACCTATTCGTACAATGATGGCAAGTTTCGTCGACATCAAAGCTATCAAATTGCCTATATAAGGCGCCGTGTACGACGACTTGTCCTAACGAATTGACTAAAAACGTCTACATTTTTAACAGTTTTTATATAATGTCTAGATATGAACTTAACGGTTAACCGGGTAATATTTATGTGAGACTAGTATAGTGTTTTACTTTTTAACTTAACATACTTAGGATTATAAGCCGGAACTACAGTAGGAACCTACGAAAAGATAAAACATTGATCGTAATTGTATAAAAAAAAAACAAAAAGTTATAAATAGGATTTACTTGATTATCGTGGTAATAAAAGCAATGATAACATCACAGTCAGTTTGTTTATTTTGTTATGAAATTGTCTATAATCGAATCTGCACTTTCGTTGCAAATGACGATTGTCATGCTCACCTCAGAACTTTCTTCTTTTCAAATTGCAATCTTGAAGTAACGATAATTGCAAGATGAAAATCCCTTAAAAAATTCTACTAAGTACCTCTCAATCATTTACAGTTTTTGCTTATGTCGTGTTTTCTATTTCGCTTCATTTTCTGCTATTTTTTTTTTACTTTTTACTAACATTTTCTTTTTCTATAATGGTTTGTCCAGAAAACACACTCTAAAGTTAGAAAACAATCAATGTAGTGGCCTCTGTGCGCCCGCTCGCATGTGTGTGTGTTTTTATGTGCGTGTATTTAAGTGAATTCAACCACAAGAAAAAGTGTAACTCGTAGTAAGTCTTTTTTTTCACTCAAATTTCAACTAATCAATACGACTTAGTGCGCGTGATGATCATGTACAACATCGTTTAGCATCGTATGAATTCTATGTTATCTATCTTTTTCAATTTTCATACGCGCTGTCATGAAATTCTCATGTTAAAACATAGTTTACACGAAAACGATGCATTTAAAATAGTGTAAAGTGCTAAATAGTTCGTATGAATTAAGCCTACTTTTGATTTCTATAATGATGATGCTATTAAATTTTAATAAAATATACTTTATTAAAAAATGAAAATTCATCATAAGCATATACGATTTTATTTCGTAACATTTAAATTTATTTATTTTTGTAAATATCCCATTTTTTTCTATTTTAACGACTTTTTTAGCATTTGTAGAAAAAAATTAAGTTTTTTTTTTAAATTGTATATTTTAAATTACTTTATTATTCATACCGTTTCGATTAGTTGCACTGAATACATTTGCATCTATTTAAATTGGTATGAACTAGTGGCTACAATTAATAGTTTTAAATATTATTAGATTTTGTTAAAATTGTATGATCATGTAATTTCCTAATTTCGAGTTAAAAACAGGAAAGATCATGGTACAAATACGGTTTGGATTTTTCGAATGAATTTTAATTTTTTTGCCACCGAGTATGTATTAAATTATTTCAATAAGTTCTTTATTTTAAAATTCATTTTTTAAATAGTCAATGTGACCGTTTATAATATATGAAGTATTCATATTTATAAGAAAAATAAATGTGTCATTAAACAATGTATAATTATATATATATATATATATATATATATATATATATATTTATTAATTATATAGTAGTATTAGTTTTTGTGATATAAATGATCAAACTATTTTTTTCGGTATACCTAATAGATAATACATTATTTTCCAATTTAGATGACTTTCACATGAATTTAATCTATTTATAAAATGTGGAGCTGACTATTATCTTCAAGGTAAATAATTCTACTTGTTCGATGATTACAATAATCGACTATATATTACATCCAGATCAATTAGTATGCCAGAGAATTTCTCACAAAAAATTAATCCATAATATTTCTGTAGTATTAATAATCATACCCGAAAAAACCCTCAAATTAAAAATATAATTTAATAACAACACATTGCAAAATAGTGGTATGAAGCAAATTAGGGGGGGGGGTCAAGACATGTATGATTGGAAACAATAGAGACACATAGAAATAGATAGATAGAATGATAGATGTAAAGCAAGAGAAAGAGATAGGTACGTAATAATTCAGTAGAATAGACTTGAAAATAAACCGTTGAGCAAGAGAAATTGGGCAAAGGCTTTTTGTGTATACACACTTATCTTAGAAAATCTCTTTCATTCAATGAAACCCATATGTTTACTTTCTTTAAACGTAGTCCATTTATTTATATGTCTACAGTGTAAATTGTAAATAGAAAAAAGTTTCTTTCTATAAATTTTAGACACCAAACGGACATAAGACATGTGTGATTTATCCGTATCGTGGATATAAGAAGTATTGTCTGCTAACATCATCATAGTTGTACAACGTTAGTTGAGATGCGTGATAGAGTAACTGTATTGATAATCCATTAAAATTTGAATTTTTTCATATCGAATCTAATTGAATAAATCAAAATGAAAACATTAAGTTTTATAAAAATAATACCAAATTCCTCAATCAACAATTTTGTAATATTGGATATAATCACGAACAAAAATATATAATAATAATAACATTTTCAAATTTAATTTGATTATTTATTCATTTTTCATTATTTTTAGTAGAGTGGAACATATTATGAAAACAAGAATTTAATAAAGTAGTGTGAATAATGTTTAGTAGAATTTCCAAGAATATATTTGATTCTAAAATGAAAACAATGTTTTTTTCTATAAAACTATAGTCTATATGAGATGCCCCATAAGGGTCAGTTTTTTATGTTTTATTATTATTATTATTATTATTATTTTTTTTTAGTTGTGTTTAAAAACTATTCATTGACTTATACGTGACATGTTTTCATATCATGTACACTTCAATTCGTACACAAGATCCAAACATTTCTCGTTTAAAATCATTATCTTATGTCAACAGCCGGGTCAGTCAATAAACTTACTGTCTCAATTATAAACAAAAAACAAAGGTAGCAACGCAACATATTTTATATTAAATATGTTGTAATTTTAGTTTCAATCTTTAAGACTTCTGAAAACCCAAAATGTAAATATTCCTATGTATCATTAATGATTTGAACAAAAATAACTGATTTGCTTATACGAGATCATTTACAAATAATATTAACCATTATGGAAACAAATGATGGTCCCATCAAAAAAAAAAAAAAAAAAATATTAATACGATTCAAAACAAGGGTACTCTAACACTTGTTTTTTTGTAACATGTATTATTAAATACACGATCTGTAATTAAAACTTTACTATACGCGTATGTGATGGAGAAGACATGGCTTGAGTAGACGACAGGAGATAAGAATCCACTCATTGGAGGCACTTAGGGTTAGGAGTTTATTTTAAATGTGCTAGTGAGAGAGAATGAGATTGAATACAAAATAAAGGGAGGTAGAGGTAATTACATTTTTTAATTTAGTAGGTCACGACACCCGGTACGTTTGAGTTGTCTTCTGGGGTCACCAGGAATAGCGTTGGTGGATAGTTCGGAAATCAAGGGATTACGATGGATGTGGAATTTGAAGTGTGTGCGTTTGTAGAAAGTTTTTGCAACATTTTTGACTGTCGAAATGGATAGATCTCTATGTAGAGTGTCATTAGATACAGAGTAAGGATCTTTGGTTATTTGGCGTAGACATTTTGATTGGAAGACTTGTATTTTATTTATGTTGGATGGTTTGGCTGCACCCCCAGTTGAATACCGTATGTCCAGATCGGTTCGAGAAGGAATTTATATAAAAGGAGCTTGTTTTTTAGGTTGATATGTTGTGACGTGAGGAGATACCGTAATTTTCGAGAGCGGTTTTTTAAAGAAAGTCTTTTGTTATGGGTATGAGTTGCCCAAGTTAGCCTGCGATCTAGATGTAAACCTAGGTATTGGACATTTTGGGCGGTTAGGAGAGGTACGTTGTTGAAGTATATGGGAGGGCAGACTTTTTGCCTTAGTGTGGATGTAAAATGTATGGATTTTGTCTCCTAGGTCTTATACCAGGTTTATAAGAGATTGAGTTGATTTTGTACGAGGTTTGATGCTATTTCAGGGTCGGAATGGATGGCTAGAAGTTCCTTGTCATCGGCAAAGTCACCAGTTATAGTGTTAGGGGAGGTCGGTTGATCTGAGGTTAATAAATTGAAAAGAAGAGATGCTGATGCGCATTCTTCAGGTACTTCCGCGTGGATTGGTGAAACTTCGAATAAGGAGAAGCCAGATCGAACGGTGAAATGTCTGTTTTCTAGATAAGATTTATGTAATAGAAAATAGTATGGCGGGAAGATAGATTTTTTGTTTGAAGAGTAGGCCATTATCCCATACTCTGTCAAATGCCTGCGACACGTCAAGGAAGACAGCTGCGAAAATCAGCTTTTTTTCAAGAGTAAACGATATTTCGTCCACTAGGCCATCGCCTTTGTGTATTGTGGAGTGGTTGTGGCGAAATCCAAATTGGGTATTGGGAATGTTCGCTTCTATGATGGGAAGGATAGTTTTAATTTCACCATAATTATAAGAGAATGATTATATTTACTCTACAAGATGAAAAAAATATCTAACTTAAATAAGTTAAAATAATGATAGTCAGAAATCTATTGGTCTGATTATGTCAAAAGTTTTAAAAATACACTCTATTAAAAGTAAAATTGTGAAAATTCCATTTATAGTCAGTCGTTAATAGGACGCGTGTGTATTTGACAGGTTTTGTAACATATCAATAACAACAGATGAAAAAATTATTAATCCCATATAGTATCGAAATAAATGAATGTAATATGAGTTGCCAATAACTGAGGATGATAAATTGTCAATTAGGCTTCTTACCAGTTAATTATATATAATGGCCAGATTGATAGTACGAATTATAAAAATGCATTACGTAAAACTAAATATACATTTGTTTTTAATGTAATAAGATCATTGGTATTATGAGTTTTTAAATTTGTTTAGAATGAATCAAGTCTGTATTATTATTATTAGTAATACTATTTTTATTTGATACATACATAAAATGACATACAAGTGTGTGGTGTAAGCAAATTGTACACCGGAATAAAGGGTTTTGTCTTTGAATTCAATAAAGGTAAACGGAATTTAAGTTTGTATGACGAATTAACATTGAAAATATATTTCACTAAAACGGTTGTCCGTTGACACAAAAATAATTATGTGCGATATTAATGAGTGCACGAACACAGTTTTTTTTAATACTAGTCATAAAATTTAAAACTAGGTCACGAGCGAGAGAAGACGAAGAATATAGTTTTAGGTTTGGTACAGTCCATCGGTGTGATTTTAACGAAAAACCTAGGTGAATCTGACGAAAACGTGCAGACGGTCGAGGAAAAAAATACCATACAACGAGTAGAAGAAACACACAAAGTTCCGTAAACAAAATACGTTATTTTTCGAGTATTTATGAAGTTTACCCCAATATATATTTAGGTTTTCGCTCGTGTTTTTAGCCAAGTGTAGAATAGCAAAAATGTCATTCATACATAGGTTCCAAAGATAATATATTGAATGGAATTAATTTTAATTGGGAGTTATATGAAAAATAATAATAATAATAAAAAAAAAAAACTAAAAAAAAACACCACAGTTATGCAAGTGCCGGGAAAGCTGATCCGTGTGCGGTGCAACGTGAATGACGATGGTTTAATATTGTAAAATTTATATTTAATGCTTGCGCTGCTGAAATTGAAATCGTACGCCGCCACCCAAAGAGTTCATTAAAAAGACATTAGAGCGTCGAATGGAACGATGAGATCGGACGGCGCGATGGCAGCAGTGTGCTTGTGCGTTCGATCCTGTTCATCTGTTCGGTCTTTACAAAATGCTTTGGGGCCACGCGCCACCCGGATTGTTGCTTCCGCCATCATCGATACGTAACACAAAAAATATTTCTTTATTTTTCAAAGCGATCTATACAAGGTGTTGCACACTTGACAGTTTTTTGTACGAAAAACAACGTTGGGTGACGTGATAGGATACGTTACATTTGAGACACCCGATGTTAAAACAGAATTTTAATGACCAACACATAACACAGGTTCCATTTGAACCTGCTCAATGCTCGGTTTTTGATCGTTTTCAGTTGTGAGATGAGTAAGACTTGTATAGCTTTGGAGCAGATGTAAAAATCGTTTGGGCGGAATGCACGAGTGATGACGAGAACACGGTTTAAAAACGTTCCGTCTTTGCAGACAAACATTCCTAGATGTGATCAACATATGGGACGTTATCAAATGTCTGTCCTTTAGTACCAAATTTATTTATATCACATGGTTTTCCTAGCAAGATTGACTTTTGATATCATATAAAACACAAAATAAAATAATTTTATTAAGTATGCCTAATGATTTTTCCATTTATTTTTTTATTTAAAATAGTGCCAAATTATTCGATTGATATTCAATGTATTGTGTTTATTTTTAAACACCAGTATATCAAAACTATACCAAGTCAATTTCTCTAAAAACCTGAAGGAAAAAACCCGGAGTTATACATATTTTCTCAAGGGACACGGCCTTGAAAAGCACCCCTTTTCTATGTGTTTGGAATGCCAGTTTTTTTGGTCACACCTTCGTGACACATTCACAGGGAAACGAAATCGATTCGAATATATCCTTTTTCTCCACTTTGAAATTATAATTTGAATTATTGTCAATGAGCAATATTATACTTTTATCGATTGACGACTATGTTATATTTGTATTGTGATTGAGCTGGTACAGAAATCATCATTTTTGTTTACTCAATAAACTAAATTAGATTAAATAAATTAGATAACTCAAATAAATTAGATTCGAACGTCAATTAGTTTTTTTTAATAATCTATTATCCCAAAACTCAAAACCGTGATCGCGATTTTTCCACGTAATTATTAACCACGTGTTAATATAATAATTTAACGAGTAATTAATATTTTCACGGCATAGTTTTAGCTGAGAAATATGATACACGATAAAGTTCAGTGATAAAATGTTTTATAAAATAAAACGTGATTTTGTTTATATATGATCCAAGTGAATTGACATTTTTTGTTGAGCGATAGGTCTACATGATCACATTTTCGTTATTATTATATGTATTATGAATTATTGATTAATTTATTATAATTATAATTTTTTTAGTCAACATTTGTGGATTTAAAAAGGAACTACGTATTTGACCAAAAAAAAAAAAACCGTAGTATTTTTTTCGAATACGTATGTGATACTTCATGTAGATTTAATGGAAATGTTGGCCTTGACGACGGCTATAATGGACATTTTTTTTTTTGTTTTTTTTCCCTTGATTCCACATGCACGAGTACAGGTCTCTCCGAATTTCTCACGATCTCTGTGACTCTAATCGTGGTTAATAATGCGTCAATTGGCGGTGCGACACAACCGATTACATTTTGTTTCCAGTTCACGAGATAATATTATTATATTTACGGTGGCAGTGAAGAGAAAAGAGACGAGAAAAAAATTAGAGAGAAGGAGAAAGAAAGTACAAAACGCGGGACACGGTATGCAACTATGGAGCAGCGGTAGGGGTTGATTGTTGGCGGTAGACTGAGGAGTGGTGGAGGAAAAATGAGACGACTAATCATTTTAAATTGCATTACGAGTCACGGTGGTGGCCGAGCGGTGGCACGAGGAAAGGGTAATGTCGTCGGTCTGTTAAAATAATTGAATCGAGATAAAAGTTTAGCCGGGAGCCCGACCCGGGTCTATTGTCTTGGTCCAAATTGCGGTCTGCCCTTTCCCCTACTTTTTGACCCCAGCGAATGCCTCTCCTTATTCCTCTACCCATTAGCCGTCACTCAAACTTGACCCCACCAGCAAACACCGTGTGTCTATCGTCCATGTGCACAGTTGTCTCATCCACGTTTATGAAGTGGTAACAACAGTGTCGTCATCGTCGTCGGCATTCGTTCGCATTCGTATCACTCTTAAATATCTCCACAGGGACCATCTCTGGGATACTACCGGAAAAGGATTTTTTTGTTATCGTAGGAATTGACGTAATTGCTTGGGCAATAAACGGTGTCGAAAAAAAAATAAATTACAAAGAAACGAAATCTAAATCACCATCGGTATACATTTTTCACAGATACTTGACCTGAACGACTCAAGTGTGTCTAACTTAAGTGCTTCTAAACGATTTATACACAACAAAATCATTTATTTGGGTATAAAAAATAGTCATTAGCATCATAGATGCTCATAAATGTAAAACAATAGGATGCACGTGCCTACGTGACCGTACTTTGATAATAAAGGCTGTATCACGGTGATCTGACGTATATAATTACTTTTGTTCAATTTTGTAATTTTATATTTTTATTATATTTCATTAATATCACAGTACATCACTGCTATCGAAACGTATTAAAATATTTAATTTTTATTTTCAGAATCCAAATTTGAAAATTTAAAATTGTATTCTATACATAAAAAAAAAATCGAAATAATCGTTTTTTTCCAAGTTAGATTTTTTAAGACATGTTAGTATTTTGAGTTGTAATAAAGGTCCATTAATTTATATTAAATTATGTTTTAAGTATTCTGAAATATTAAGTATATTGTTTTTAAGTAATTTATTATCTTACATTTCATAATAAAATGAATCGCTATCACTAAATATAAAATCGTAATAATGGCATAAACATCTTAAAACAGGAAATCCAAATATCTATAAGATGATCGACTTCGTTATAAGTAGCACTAAATATGGATTTATTATCGCTACTTTGAATGATGTTTTAGTTTTTTTGTCTATTTACTTGATTACACCGTGTATGTATCAAAATAAAAAAAATGATATAAATATTAATGGTCATAATATATAATAAATAACAATTGATGGAATATCAGACACAATAGTAACATGAATTGAAAAGTAAAATAAATCCCGAAAATACATTTTAGAAAATGTTTAGAAAATTATCAATATTACTAAATAGTAGCGATAGCCAACGACATAATTTTCAATATCAATATCTTTTATTTTTTCTCGATATCGTATCGCGATATATCGATATTTTCGATATATCGATATTATACAATTATCGCACAATAATGAACGTACAATGCACAAAACACGTACTACATTTACGAACGAATAATCGGAGCTAAATTGAATGTATAGGAATTATCTACCAACTGGCACCAAGTACGTGGCACCAATATCGTCCTTTAAACTTCAACAGTGCGTATCTCAGTTTTTGTAGTTATAATATCAAGTGTTAATAAATGAGATATGTTATGTTGATACTTAAGAATGATATAAGTGGTGTCATCACTTTTGTAAATAATAGTGTAATCGATAATTGCACAGAAAATTCCCCTGATGTTTAAATGTTTTAAATTACTTATTTTATTAATATTGACAATGACAATATGTTTCAATAAAAATCAAAGATAAAAATATATATATAGTTTAATATTTATAATACCACCTCGCATTTAATAGCTATATTAAAATAGATAATCAATTATATTTTAATAGCTTAATACTTATTTACAATATCGGTTTATATCGATAATATTTCATTCGATATCGATATCGAAAATATGTCACGATATCGATATTGTATCGAAATATTGATATCGTTGGCCATCACTACTAAATAATACTAAAAAATTATGTATGCAACGTTACTAAGTTATACTGTCATAAACTAAAGTAACTTTAATGAATACTACTTATGCATATTATTCAATGTATTCACTTGTAATGAATGTATTTGTTAAGAAACAGAAGACTTTCCTTGGCACATAATATTATCTATGTATTCATATGAATATATATATACACATATATATATATATATATATATATATATATATATATATATATATATATATATATACACATATATATAAGCCTGTTCACATACTATTTTATTTTTGTCATATATTTTATTCTTTTAAAAAAACAGTTAAATAATAATAATAATAATTTAAAAATATACCTATAAAATATATTATTATGAAATGAAAAAAAATGAAGTACTCTGACACCATGATCAGATATAAAAATTGATAATTTCGTTGAACGATTTTGAGCAAAGCTTTAATATAAAAACAAAATATACCGTTTATGTATTCGACCATTTTAGTTTGATTGTCAGTATCTTTTCTTTTTGTTACCAAATCTGTTTATAGTTTTCTGATTTATCAGAAATGTATTAAAAAAAATTATTCTTTCATAAAAGTTTTTAAACATCTCATTTTATCTGTGTCCACAGGTTTATGACTAGATACTCAAAAAATGTTTTATATATGTTTTTATGTTAATAATTTATGTAACACTGTCTATTTCGTAAACATTTTACAATAATTTACTTAAACGTGAACAGAAAAAAAAAAAAAAATTCAGACTAACGATTTTCGAAACATTTTCAGAATCATTCACTAAGTGTATAAGTATGATTAAATTCAATGTTCTACACTTTTTATTAATTAATAATAATTTTATTACAAATAATCCTTAAAACAATAGGTTTTCTAATAGCCTATTTGCAGTCCATACATTTCAAGTCAATTTTTCATACATGGAAAAATATCAAGTTTCTAGCAACAATATTTCTTAACTATGACTAAATAACTAAAATCAATTTTTCGGTCATTTTTCATGCTGTTAAGAAATACTATTGAGAGGAGAAATTATTGAACTCTTTTAAGTAGAATTTTCATGTAATTTCTGTTCAATAGAATTGTTGAAAACTTTTGAATCACTATAACTACCCGAAAAATGCATTACAGAAATTCTTTACTTTATTCGGAATTTAAAATTAGATTTGATGTAGGTATTTAAAACTCTAATTTATATCTATATTTAGTATTTTATTTGGTGTTGTGTATCCTATATTGATTTTTTTATAATTTGTGTTTACATTATGAACATTATAAACAATGATTATGTGTAGATTTTAAACGTCATGAAACATCTCCACAAATGTTTGCCTTCGCAGACAACCTTTTACTTCACAAATTAATGTACCATTTGTGTAATAATTGTATACTATTTTAAAATTGATTAATAAATACATATGTAAATATATATGTATACATATATACTACATTTCATGATGTGGTAAAAAAAAAAAAAAACATTAATTTTACATAAAGTAGGTTCTTTACAAATTGATTTTCATAAAACATTATTTAAGGGGACTAAATAGTTCGTATTGAATGTTATTCAAACTCTAAACTTGTTGACGTATTCATAAATATTATTCACCTAAACAGTTGTGATCCACGTGAAAGGATAATGAACAAAAATAGATTAAAAATGCATGATTATTAATTTTATACAAATTAGGAACGACGCAAAAAGAACCTGCGTCATGAGTTATATTTATACAAGTAGGGTATCATTTACTTATCCGATTACTGACCATATCTTTAACTCTGGTTCTTCAATTGAAAAAAAAGGTACTCACGAGGTTCTCTTCTTGTTTGTTTTTTAATCGGACATCGTTTAACATACGCACAATAACAACGTCGTATTGTTTTATTCTACGTGACAAACAATGTTTAGTTACCAACAGCGTTTCATATACTAATAATATCGAAACATTCTTGTTGCACTATGATAAAATGTCGTCGAAACAAATGCAAATCCAAATTAAATAACATTTTTTTTCTTTCACGTTTAATTGAAAAATAACGATCACAATAACATAAAGCAAAGGCGTGTAACGTACAGCCATCGATCGTTCATAATATCGCATGCGTTTTCCGTAAGACCAATTATCGTAATTAATACCAATGACGAAAATAAACAGTCATTATTCGCAGATTGTGTTTATTACACTAGCTCAAACTTATAGTGCTGCAATTGTATTATATTGTTGAAAACGACGTATTTTATTTTTATTCGTACATATTTCTCCGCTAGTTTATGCAGATAATAATAATAATATATTGATCTGCAGTGGAAATAAAAACGTTTTTCACCCGTCATGATTGTAGTAAGATATTTTATGTAAATAAATTATGGAAAGTGTTTTTAAGCGTTTTGTTCTGTGCGAGTCCATGTGGAGATTTTTTAATATAATTTGTTGCTGTACTAAAGCCAGAAACGCTGTTTCCTTAATTTCACCCATTCTTCGAATACACATAAAATATTAGAATTTCAACTTTACAGTAGTACCGATTCCTCTTCTTTGCCATACACCGAGCTCGGTCTAACGTATTACATGCGCCAGTTATTCATAATAATATATTTCGCACGCTGCGATTCTGTTAATATAACGTTCAATTTCGGAACTCCAAATTCTGCTTTTTAACCATTTAACGGGTTTTCGATGCAATTAAATACTGGCTACTAAAATATCTCTGCGTATCAAGAAACTTTTTTCATTGAAAAAAATAATATATATAAAGTATTCTAAAATTTCATGAAAGTTTCATGGAATATTTCATTTACACGAAAAAAAAAATGTTCCCAAAATAAATAAAAAAAAGGGCTGTTTTCCAATTAATACATATTAGAGCTATTCAGCTATATTATGTAATAAAGATGAGAAAACACGTTTTAATTAGGTAGTATATCTATTCTATTCTATGAAAACATTGAAAATATAAAGAATTTTTAAGCACAAAGTGCCCAATGCCTATGTTTTTAGATTCTGAACGAAGTGAAGAATGTATTGATTTTACTATGATGTGTTTTTTTTTTTTGTTTTTTTTGTTTTTTTTTTTTTTTGTTTTTGTGTCTGTGTACACCATAACTCTTCGAAATAATGCTTCAATTTTGAACTTCAGGGTATGTTTTCGGTGGCAAAACGAATATCGGAGGTACCTTAGAGAGGTCACAAGTGAAAATTCCCAAAAGTTTTCAAATGCCACGGGAAAAACAAACAAAAAATGAGGAAAAAACGGTACTTTTTGTGCAAAACCCGTTTTCGACGAAATCGATTTTTTTATTTAGCCGTTACTCAAAAACCAAAAATTGTAGATACTTGAAATTTTCACCAAATGTTTATATTGAAATCATCTATACGTGGTAAAATTTTTGAACACTTTTGACTTTTTTTGAGCTTTTTATAGACAATTTAAATTTTTGACTTTTCTTAGTTTTTTTTTCTGAAAAGTGGATAAAAAAAATTTGGCTGGACAAAAAATCTTGAAAATTTAATATAAAGTTCCTCATAAGAAGTACTTATCGGTATAAAAAAAAAATTCAAAGCGAAATGCACACCTTTTTTTTATAAGCATAAAAAGTTTAAATTTTTATGAAATATTGAAAAATCGCGGAAATTTGAACTTATTTTTTTCTGAAATGTGGATAAAAAAAATTTGGTTGGCCATAAAACTTTGAAAATTTAGTACAAGGTTCCTCATTAGAAGTACTTATTGCTATTAAAAAAAATCAAAAATCGTGAGTCACAATTTTTTTTTATAAGCATCTAAAGTTCAAACGTTTACGAAATAATTACATGATTGCGTAAAATAATAATTTAGCCTTAAACGATTTTTGATATTTGTTCTTATTCAAAAAGTATAAGTCGAAAAAACTTGAAACTTTCACCAAATGTTTATATTGGAATCATCTATACGTAGTACAATTTTTGTAAACTTTAGACTTTTTTTGAGCTTTTAATAGACAATTGAAATTTTCAACTTTTCTTTGTTTTTTTTTCTGAAATGTGGATAAAAAAAATTTGACTGGACAAAAATTCTTGAAAATTTAATACAAGGTACCTAATATGTCGAACTTATCAGTATAAAAAAAAAATTCAAAGCGTAATGCACAATTTTTTTTTTATAAGCATAAAAAGTTCATATTTTTACGAAATGTGTAGAAAATTTGAAGTTATTTTGCACTTGAAAATTCATAAAATTTTAAGTATTCAAAACTAAGAATTGTAAATTCGGTACAAAGTTTGACATACGTTTTCCTTCAATTATCTGTAAAAAAATTTGCACTGGAATAAAATCAAAAATTTTTATGAGTGTTTGAAATTACAATTTTTTCACATAATCGCGTAAAATAACAATTTAGGCATCATTGATTTTTGATATTTGTTCTTATTCAAAAAGTATAGGTCGTAGAAACTTAAAACTTTTACAAAATGTTTAAATAGGCATTTTCTTTACATAGTTGTATTTTCAAAATATTTCGTTTATTTTTTAGCTATTTATACGCATTTGAATAATTCGATTTTTCTTAGATTTTTTTTTATAAAAGTCGATAACAATTTTTTGGCCCTACCGAATCGCTTGAAAATGTAATAGAAGGTTTTGAATAAGTTGATCTAAGAGTGATTCAAAAATTATTCAAATACATAGGCACAATTTTTTTTTATAAGCAGTTGAAGTTCAAAAATCGACAAAATTTGTCAAAATCACGAATATTTGCAAATTATTTTGTAGTTGAAAATGTATAAAAATTTTTGTATTCAAAGATAAGAAATGAAAATATTATGTAATATCACAGCTGATAAAGATAATTAAATAGATTAAGTTTATTATAATATAATCAGTAGCTGACAGCTGTTCTATACAAAATATTGGTAGATTGTAAACACAAGGTGTATAACGTACCTTTACATGGTTGAATAGAACGTTACTAACTTCCAATTTCCAGTTATTTTAATGTGTGTATCAGTTCCATAAACATGCGGATTTTATATATTATTATTAATTATTAATATTTAAATAGACGTAGCCACGGAGCATTCAGCATATATGGACGGCGGGGTCGGGTGGTACCGTCACGATAGTGCATTTAGGCAAATAATATGGTATTTACCTACGCCCTATCTATGCACATCCTGGTTTGTCCAATGCTCACGAGCAGAAGTCACATGAATAGACAAATGTAAATTTAACCCAATCTAGGATATTAAAATAAAATATATATTACAATTTAAGGCTGACATCTTCATCTTCGTTCAGAATCGTTTTTTTTTTATAATATAAAATAATTCCAAAATCTATCCAATAATGCCTAATCTAGCAATGCATCTCGTGTATCCCACCCAACTACTGTATCCTGTACTTAACTTACAATGATTTATCATTGCATTCAAATGTAAAGTACCATACAACTAAACTATCGTAAACCAGGTGATCCCATGATAGAAAGTGCTATACACTCCTCACCATTATCTTGTCCGAGGAGCGAAGCGACGAAGGACGAACTTCCACCACCATTATCTTATCGGCTTTTTTATGTTACTTTTAGTTCTATAGCGTTTAATTTTTTACGAAATTTATAATGTATAAATAAAGGTGATACCTAAATATAGCCTGAACCAAATTATATACACTTATACAGTTATACTTATACATAAAACACACTTACTATTCATTTTTAACCCTTGCATTTGTGAATGTTATCTATACATTTATTTTTTACAAAACAATATTATTTATCTATTACAGATTTTCATTTTTTTTTTCTCAAAACTATTTATGAAATGATATTACCTCTAAATAAGTACGAAAAATACAATATTAGACAAGTATCTAATTTGTAACTAGACACTTAAGATTTCTTTTGCAAATTACAATTTACAACACAAGACAAGAATAAATAAATAAATAAATAAATACAACTGCAAGATACTTCTTCAAATGTGTTGTATTAGGTTATTTAATCAAAATTAACTGTAAATATGAATATATAATATGTATATTATATATAATATATATTTTTTATTATTTGGTATCTGGTATAAAACATGGAGCCTTCACAATACGCCGTGTCGCATAGATTTTTACAAATTCAGTGCGTAGGTAACAAAATAATTATTAGTTTATATTATGGTCAAACTGTAAGTCTATAATCAAGGAATGATAGAATCTGGTTGATAACATTTCACTAATACATATCATATTATTATTTACCAACATCATGTCATGTATTTAAAAAAAAAAAATTTATATTTCATAATTTCAATGAAATATTTCAAATCAAGGAACCTATATATATATATATATATATATATATATATATATATATATATATATATATATATATATATATATATATGTTGAATTTAGTATTATGGCGATATCTGCGTTTTATCAATTGTATTATGACATATTAGAAGTTGTATGAAGCACAAGTATAATTTTATTCGTAAACACGAACATAGGTCAGAGTATCCTCATCTGTATAAAGAAATATCCATTATAATTCGTGAAACAATATTTTTTTAAATATCGACCTTACTTGGTTGAATATTAATTTATTCATTTTTAAAGTTGACAAATTTTATACTGTAAACAAAAAAAATATATTAATGATATTTAAGTTCTTAACTAAATAATGTATTCATGCATCTTATTTGAATATTTCATACTAAATAAAAATAATTAATCACAAATTATATGAAAGTGAAACTTTTTCATTTGTATTCAAATGGTTACAGATCTGGAATTTATGATCAATCGTTTACAATTTGTTTTAATGTCTCTAATAATGTCTTCAAGTGTCATTTATGTCAACTTGTTTGATTTAAATGCTCTTTTGAGTACAATTTAAAGACAAGGAATTTATAAGTAGGTATGCTGAGAAAGAATTTCGCATCTTTTTACACTCAGCAACGAAATATCCATACTGTAAATATTACATTTTATAGAAAAAACTTAGGTCATAAAGAAAAGAAAATTGTTTGATTATTCCAAAAGGTAAATCATAAACTTTATTAGGTTTATATGTTAATGACTAAGTATTTGTTATATTTTATATGATAAAATGAATTCTTGGTATAAAAAATAAATAAATAAATAAATAAAATGTATTGAGTCATACAATTAATAACGTATCGATGTACATAACAATATTTTCCATTTATTAAAAACATTGTTATTCATAAATACTTTACGTCCCAAATAGTAAACATTGTATAAGTTATGCGTTAATATTATTTTTAATAACGGATTGTTCAAATAACCGGTTCTTATAAGTGTGCATTGAAAAAATCCAGACATACTTCACACCATGGCTATTCTTCACTCGTTATACAGAGTAATGGAAATAGGTGAATTAAATTTTAAAGAAACTATACATTATTTCTATAATTAAACGATCCTTATCAAAGTCATAGTAAACAAATATACCATGTATACATTTTTATATTTTTAATTTAATTATTGGTAGGTTTTTTTTTTAACAAATCAGTTTAAAGTTATATTGATTGACAAAGGTGACATGTTTTATTAAAATAGTTAAAATACATCGCTTTATCTGCACATAATGGTTCAAAATGATTGTATAGTCCAATAATTTTTATACATATTATATCATTAAACAATGCTATTTAATTTGTAGGATAAAAATGTCAATTTTTTAGAAATTTTACTTTTAAGGTTACGACTCAGAAACTAAAATTGATATTGTGAAATTGTCGCTAAAGGCATATTATACTGTTTTATCCGGCTTTTTGGAAGTTTTCCCTCAAACCGAGAAAATTAAACAATTGATGTACTACATACAATTTCCTACCTATAGAGTGGCATTATGAAACTTCTTGACAATGTTTATTGTGCCAAATAATGTAGAAAAATTGTACCAAAAAAAATAAAATAATAAAGTCCGAGTTATCAAAGTACTTTAAAAAATAAATGGTTATTATTTTAAGATCAAGTAATAGTCTTTATTTTTCTATCATATATTCGATTACAAGAAAGGACAACATTCATCCGGGTGGTTTAATTTTTTTCAAACATGTTTCAAGTGGCCCAATAAACGGTTTGTGGTATAAATCGAGATACTATTCTACTAAAATCTAAAATTTATGTTTTATTGTTAAATAAAATGACATTATTGATTTTTCATTAGATTATCAAACAAATCTAATTATATTTTTTGTGAAGATTAATATTTTGAGTATCTGAGATTTCCGTGTATTTAATATCAATAATAATAATGTGATAACTGTTATAATTTCAACGGTTCGACTGAATACATAAATAAGTCCGATTGAGCCACATATCTTAAATCGAACTGTAATTATTAGTACACGAATATGACGTCCTTTGACTAGAAAATATTTTATAAATGATAGTAATAATATGGAAAATGTCATTATTTTTGGAATGAATAATAATAAAAAAAAGTTTATTTATTTATTGTCACTCGTTAGACCACAGTGAAAGAGGATGTTTGGTTGGATGATGTGCCTTTTTTTAATATGCGTCTCGAAACAATTACACAAACCTAATGCGATGTTTTCTTCTTTCTGTTACTCTCTGTCTTTCTCTCATATCCCTTTCTCTTGTCTTATCCTTCACCAGGATCTATATATTCCCTACCTCAGTTCAATCTTCCCTTCTCATTTCGCCTATCTGTTACCTCTTTTGTTCTCTCCTTCTTTTTGGATCACACTTCTTTCGAGTTTTTGCCGAAAACATAATTACTACGATTGTCGGGCACTACGGTTTGAAACGTATTAAATCTGATGGTCTTCAAAGAGTAAAATGTGTACGAATGGATTCACTAAGGGGTGGTAGTTATGGTAGCAAGAGCCAGATAATGATATTGCTGACAACCACTTCGCATGACAAACGTCAAAATATAATTGATCGATTGCTTATCACGTCGAAATATCACAAAATACACACAATACTCATGAATTATAAAATTATTATTTTTTAATTACTCGTATTTTATTCGGAAACATTTGTTTTATTTCTTAAAATGTTTTTCTTGATATTTTTACCAAAACGTGTCTGTTGTACAGAAATTAGCCTTCTCAAAAATATACGAATTTAATATGGTGGTGGTCGTTGATATCGAGGACATCGTATTTACTCTCCGGTCCGTCCCGTATAGGTACACATACTAAGATATAAAAATATATAAATAGGTCCAATGGGAGTGCAACGTCGATGGATGTTCTCGTACCGATTGACTCGGACTTGGCACGTTAACAGTTCAATCGGAAATGATAAATTAAATGTCAATAGCATAAGAAACGCATGTCATGAGGTTTTCGGAAACGTTTTTTTAGTGTGAATAGAGTATACTCAACAGTATGTTGACTTATGTCGTGTGTTTGGTATTGTTGGACTAAAGATGAGCAAAAAAAAAAAAATAATAATAATAATAATAAATAAATATTGAGATTATAAATTTTCCGCAAAAACTCGACGTTGAATTCGATGTTGATAGATTTCCTTTTTATATATTTTGTGGTATCGATCAAACAATAATTTGTTTCAAAATCTAATATACAAAATATCGCGTATTTATTTTAAGAAAAATAAAAATAGTAATTATGTCATAATTTACTGTGTTTGAGGTGTATATTTACCATAGATTATTTTTATTAAATAAAAAAACTGCATATAGTTATTGTTTCATGTACAAAAGTATGTTTTATTGTTCTTTTTCAATTCAGAACATTTGGTACGCTATTTATTTAATATTTAAAAAATTATTGAACAGATATATATAGTCGGTTACGATTGAAATATGTCTAACTTATAATAACTGTGATCTGTTGTAACATGTTGTATAAACGAACGTTAGATTATTTGATAATTATTGTTATGTTAAATATTATAAATTCAATTTAAAAAAAATGATGCTTAATAATTGCTACTTCAATAATTATTCTTTATATTTCATTTTGAATCAAAAAATAATAATAATAATATCTACACCATGTAAATACCGAAGAATATAACGTTTTCTACAATAATTATTACAGTCACCATAGTTCAGTTTATTATTTTTCAAACAAAATAAAATATCATAACACGCCAAACTATTTTACACTTACATACAATTTCATTCATTATTTTAGTTGGATAAGTAATTAAAAATGCTCTTAAAGACCCTAAAGTTGAAGTATATATACAGAGTGTTTCACGAAGATCTAATATGTTGAATAACTTTTGTTCTATTCAATATTTTTAACTTTTTTTTTTTTTTAATGAATACAATAGCCTAGAGCTACAATAAAATTACATTAAATTATTATTTTTTTTTTTTAAACTCAAATTTCAAAATTTCAAATTTTAATTTAGAGTTTGAAAAAAAAATCAAAACAGCCATTTTGTAAACATGACTTTTAGAAAAATTTTGGTGTTTGAAATTCTTATAAAGGTTGATCCGTTAATTTTCTATGATTTTTTAAAGTTTACGAAAAGTCGAATTAAATTGCTTAATAGTTCAACTATTACTATGTGATATTATCTGATGACTGATAAACGATACATATTATTAAATTTTTCATAAACTTTCAAAAATCATAGAAAATTAAAGGATCAACCTTTATAAGAATTTCAAATTCCAAAATATTTCTAAAAACCATTTTTACAAAATGGCTATTTTGATTTTTTTTCAAACTCAGAAATAAAATTTTAAATTTTGGAATTTGAGTTTTAAAAATAAAAATACGATTTGAATGTAATTTTATTGTAGCGTTAGGATAGGTATAGTATTCATAAAAAAAATAAAAGTTAAAGATATTGAATAGAACAAAAGTAATTCAACATGTCAGATCTTCGTGAAACATCTTGTATATATATATTTTAGACTATGATGTATTGTAGTATGTTTAATTAGAAAATAAAAACCCACGGCATTGCTCGTCTTAGGCATGAGCAATCTCTCATAAACAGTCTTATGATAAAGTATTTGTTCACGCTTCTTATTTGAGTGTAGTCTGTGTGACCTAACGACAATCGTCATGTATAAGCTGCGAGTGTCACGACGTAACATCATGTTTCATCACACTCGCTTCGAGGTGAACGCGCACGTGTGTACGCTAAGTTTTTAGAACAATATACGCACACACGCACGTAATGCGTATTTCACAACTTCCTCGGAGTGCTATAGTTATAATAATAATATTAATATACGGCGAACTCAGTGGATTATTTGTTGATCGTTCTTTGAAGTATTATATCATGGAGGGAACGCGTCGCACACTAAAAAGAATCGATGATACAGTGTAGTGTACGTGCACTTTGATCTGTGTGCTGTTGTGTATACGGAGGTAACAAAACCCAATATTTACATAATACGTTGCGTTGGCGTACGCCTCGCGAGTGTACGCGTACGTATACGTAACTAAGTGTACCTGCGTATGCACATGAATACACACACACACATTTACACACACACACACACACACACACACACACACACACACACACACACACACACACACACACACACACACACACCACACACATGATTTGAAATTAAATACATAAGTCACGTTATCAGGGAGCTCTCGAAAATAACCGTCAGACACGCATGCTGACTAATATTTGGAATACAGTATAGCAAAACGCTAATCACATTGTTAGTTAGCTGACGGCTGTTTACCACCAGTCAATAGTCTTCATATACATTTATATTACAATAAATCGATACCACAATATTATTTTATTACGGAAAACGGTGTGCACGATAATATTATCATTTAACATGTGTATTTTACACTTCGTGCTCGGCAATAGTAATTGTTATCATCATGATGATAATTGGAGTATTTATTTTTATTTTTTCAATATCAAATGATATTGATATGGCATTGATCAAACTTGACAATATGAGTTTTTTGAGTAAGACAAATTTTGATTTTTTTTTTTTATCTATTCATGCCTAACACTTATAAGTGTTATAATACATTTTGAAATTCCCACGACGAAAAATATGTATGGCGGCGTATTGTATAGGCAAAACTCGTACATTTGTGTGTTAGGGACACTGATAAATTTATAGTACGACTAGTACGAGTATGTCAACATTACACATTGAAATACTTCACCAATTATTTAACAATGCAACAATTTAAAAAAAATATTCAAATTATCACAAAATATGTATTTCGCAAATAGCTCTACATCCAAATTGTTTTATTTCACAAGCGTTTCCGGTTTTATTCAGGAATTTCCTCGTAATATGTTTATATTGTTTGACCCTGAGTTTTCGTTTAGTGATGGCATTACTGTTTATAGAAATATGAACATTCACTACGTCGGGCTACGACACGAGGAGGCATGTAACGAAATTCTACTGAGTAGGGACTTGTACACGATCTTTCATTATATATTATAATCTTTTCGGTACGAGATTGAAACAGAGTTTAGCAGAATTCATGATATTCTTTATACTATATTTTAAATTCCGTAAAGTGCATTAAGAGTTATTTTTCTTTAATACCATGATTTTCTCCACTATCGTGCAGTATCATGTTAGTACACACATCCAAACACACACAGACACACACACACACACACACACACACACACACACACACACACACACACACACACACACACACACACGCACGCACACACACACACACACACACACACACACACACACATACGCAATAACATTAAACGAAACGAAATAGAAATATAGAAATGGCAAAACATAAAATATTTTGAACCAACGATCTTAGTTATGTCACATTTTGTGAAAGTCGTTACGCACGCATTAGGTCAGTAAAATCTTGAATGGAATAAACTGGTTTTACATTAATTTGGAATAGATGTATAGTTTAATATGCTGTGATTATTATCCTTAGAAATGGTTAAAAGTAAAAAACTCTGTGAATCAATTAATTTAATTGAATACAGCATAAGCTACGTTAGTTCACTTCACTAACTCTACTTACTCGATTCTCGATTTCCAGCGACACCGTTTCGATCAGCGAGCGTATTTTAATGGACAGCAACCAGCGATTTATAATGAAAAAACACATTGGAAAGTTAAAGTTACTAAGCAAAAAGCTTTTGTTCTGAATGTTTGAATACGGACATTTGTATCATGAATTCTGTTTCAATTTGCGTAGTTTCAGATTTTGTCATTTCAAGTTAAAACCGTTACCAGATAATTTTGTAAAAAACGTCTTAATTTAATTTAATTCTTGAAAAATTATACGCATTAGAATCATATAAATATGGCGCATACATACGAATGTGCTCGTAAACAAATCTTGCAACTCAAATGCGTACGTGATTGAGTTTCGGTCCACATTATACATCATCAATCAACGACTGCAATCCGAGAATGTGGTTGGCCACGTATTTCATGCAGATCTTGGTTCCACAAAGCGGTAATCCTTCGGCAATATCACCACCACCACTCTGGTAATAATCATAATAGGATTAAAATCGAAGACTCTGAGTGCAAGCGTACACCATAACCAGCATTCATGTATTTTAAAAATTTATAATTTTTCTTTTTTTAGTGATCCACATAGGGCTCAGCGATCTCGACGTTTGGTGCCAATTACTACTAATAACGTATTTTTGCCGGTCGAAAGCTGTCGTGTTTGATGAATTTGATAGTACCCCGTCACAAATGTGTTCAACGACGCAAAACAATAACAAAATAACTGGTGTATTATATCTAACTCCTCCCACACAACCCAGTCACTAGTCAGGAAAGATCGTATTTGCTAGGTATCGAACTATCTACCTTCACATTAATGTTATTCTTTTGATAGCGTCTTCGCGGCAATTATTGCACCATCACACATGCCACAGTGTGTTATAACAGTATTTCGTAGAACGCGGTATCGCCACAATATTCTTATATAAAAAAAAAAAGTATGTATTCATGCGATCAATATATTAATGTCTTATCGCACTTCCGCCGGACACCCTGTGGCGTACACGCCCAGTGCCGTCCTGGCATACATTTATAGCGTCATATTTTACACATTAATGTTTTACATAGCAGGATGATTCGTTGAATGTCTTAGATAGTGTTAAATACGTCGAAACCTAAAGGTTTTTTGAAAAATCGAATTTTTTTTTTAACGCTGTCGTGCATTCGAGACGATATGACATGACCCGTATAAACTGTGTTCCGTCGTTTTGATACGAGTTCGCACTATGAAAAACTCCGCAAATAAACCTTCCTCATACGGAAAGAGAGTGAGAAAAAGGGTTTGAATATTATTCCTTTTTTTCTCGTCTTTGTGAAATTTTCAAATAAAACATCATTATTCCGTGTATTTTCTGACGATCGCCAGCGAACATACGTACCAAATCAGCGCGTACAATTTTTATTTACGAATCGGAATGAAATAACTTTGTACTGTTTTGTAAATATACATTATAAGTGGTCCTTTCAGACACTCACATCGAGTAAGTTATTAGAAAATATTATGTTATAAGTCCAATCACGTTTACAATAACTGTGAATCTACAAATTAATTATGAGTTCTAAAATTAAATAAAAAATAAAGTCAATTGATTTTCGTACATATTTGATAGACTGCCTACTCGTTGGACTAAAAATCGTTTTGTACTTCACAAATAGGACTAATGTCGTTCCTTTTTCATCACGTGTACGTCAAATTGATTCTTTTTGATACTTCTTGTATTATTCCGCGTATGGACTACACACGTATAATGTAATGTTATACTTTGTTAGACCAGCGTTGTCGTGTTTTCTTCGTGCACGCCCGCACATGAATACACGTGTATCTATATCGTAACGAGATAAGTGCTGATACACATTACGGTTCACAATTACGACGGACCGCGAGAGAAACACGGCACTTAGTGTTTGATTTCGGTCCCTACACAAATACGTCTTAATATGCCTAGAAAATAACTGCCTCCGTAGTTTCGCAATCAATTTCCATATGTATGTAAAATAAATAACGTCGTCGCCGCTATCATTATTGCTTTTTGTTATAATACTGCAAAAAATTATTTTGTACATTTTGAAAATTTACGATTTTCTCAATTTAACCGACTATGAGAACGTTA
Source organism: Therioaphis trifolii (assembly GCA_027580255.1). Lineage (NCBI taxonomy): Eukaryota > Metazoa > Arthropoda > Insecta > Hemiptera > Aphididae > Therioaphis > Therioaphis trifolii. The sequence continues at coordinate 109,179,454 of CM050404.1, read as the reverse complement.
CGTGGTGTCAATGATAGTCATATATTTTATTGTAGTTATAATGCAATAAAAACATAACATTAATGTGGAGTAAAAAATTGTACGACAAATATTCTCACGCAAATCTTGAAACTCTATCATTTTCGAGCAAATAAACGTGTGTTCGATAAACTCTTCACATATATAACAATCAACATATAAAAATCGATAAAATAATGTTTTGAATTATTTCAGTTATATTTTATTTGTGTAATTATTATTATACGATTTTCTATTACATTTTTGTCAAATTATCCAAATGATGTAGTATCAAAAGTCAAAACTGAACTATTCATTTTTTTAAATTAACTCTTTGTACATTTATATATACATTCAGACTTATATTTAATCATTAATAATATAATTATTATTTTTTTAATATTATATTTCATATTGAAAAAGCTTATTTTCAAAGAGAATTTCAATATGCAAAAAACAAAATAATACGTGAATATGTCTTTTCTTGAATTTAACTATTTATATATTTGTTAATATTGTTATACAAACCAGTCTTAGATTGACTATCACTTGAACAAGTAATAAGTGCCATAATTTATTATAATAGTCTTTGAAGGTTTTGTATTTTTTAAGTAGTATTACAATAATTATACATTTTTTTTTTCTATAGAAATTAAACCTTTTTGAGTTTTTTTTTTCAAACTATGATTCCATTAGTTTTTGTTTTTTTATGGAATATTTTTTGTGGATAAAAATAAGATATTACATCGATAGTGTTTGCAGTTTTTAGGTAATTTTGACGGGTTCACTCGAAAGACAACCAAGATGATAATAATAAACCCATGTTAGTAGAGCAGTTCAGGAAACGATCTAAAAAAAATTCAAAAGGATTTCACCAACACGGGACGTCGATTGAATGCCCCGTCGACAAAATTACCAAAAATCCTGGTATAAAATAAATTGTTTGACGGTATATGATTTTCAAGAGTAGTTTTATTTTGACCGAAGACACACCTTTGTAATAGAATCGACAAACACACTCAAGTTGAAACCGAAAATCCTATCATTATGGAGCGTGGGTAGTTGTATCGAATAAAAGTTTCTTATAGGGGTATCTCACTCGACTACTGCCACCCACACGCACCTATCATCATCAATGTTGATTATATCTTTATCACGTTATGCTTGAGCTGCACGTGCACAACAATAATAACAGCAACAACATTAACAACCGTAAGCGTTATCCACGTCAAAACTTCTGGTGTGGAAATCGGATGCTTCGACGGTCGGTTGTGTGACGATGTCGACAATCAATTTATAAAAATGATGGACGATTTATGAAAATGTATTATTCATCTGTTATGGTCTCTTAAGGATTGAGGTCAAGGGAATGAACGGAATCTCAGTGAAAATAAGTACGATATGTATCTGCACAATGTCTAAAGATGACAAAACAAATCACGTTGGCACACTATACAAATTTAAAATTGTATATGTGATTGACCGTTGTAGTACTATTAACATTTGTACACGAGTTGTGATTAATTTTCACATTTTTTTTCACGAAGTGTTATTAAGCCATCAGCAAATGTATACATAATATCAATAACAGAAGCAAGAGATAATTGTTGGAACACGAAATACATTATGTCACTCAAACAACTGTGCATTAGAGTACACAAATCCACGAGGTTGTATTAGAGAGAAGGGAAGAAAGAATGAGTAAGAGAAGAAGAGAGAGAGAATGTGCGTGTATTAGCGATACATAAGTGAAATATCGATGTTATTGACAATAAATTATTTTGTTTTTCTTGCGTGTTCCCGTCATGATATCGACAGCTAAGATAACGTTTCCTCCCAATATCCATATCTCGACGCTGGAGTTCACCACGCACATACACATACACATACACACACACACACACACACACACACACACACACACACACACACACACACACACACACACACACACACACTCGCACTTTGTCTCATCACCGTTAAGACAGCTTGGTTTAAAACAACCGACCGCTTACTAGAACCTATCAGTCTCTAATTATCAAAAAACGTCAGAAAGGTTTTTGTATTTTACTGTGGATAAGAAGATGGAATAATTAAATTAAATAAAATTAAATTTCGTAAGATTTAATTACTGTCTCTGTTCGGGTCAATTTATTTTGAATATAAGAAACCACTCGCTTAATTTAGGTCAAACTTTTATGATTACACGTCAATCGTCGGGGTAAAAGCATCGAACTTAAAGAGCTCTAAAATACTCGTGTTTCCCACCACCTGTCGATCAAAAAAGCCTTTCGCCCTGGTCGAAGACCTGGCGTGGTTAATATCGGTGCTTTTGCGTTCATTTCTACACCCGTTTTCCCATTCCTTGTCTTATCCGGTCTGGCAGCTTACTACGACCACTGGGCATATCACTTCTTTCCCAAGAACATTTCATTGCTCACTGTTTTCGTTCCAATCTCGATCCATCTGATTTTTCAAACTCGTTTAGTTCATCCACTGTATTGAAATTCTATCAAGATGACCCCGAATACTCTACCCGACCCATGGCAGTAGTCAATTTAAACCTCATCTATATACTCGTATATATATATATATATATATATTGTCTACATTGTGTAAAGTGATGACACGTTAACGTCGTAAATCATTTTCCGTTCGGAAACGGACATTTAGTATCACGGTTGAAACGCAAAGGACTCCACCATGTCTGGTGAATATACATCACCATTTTAACTACTGTATTCACGGCATGTGTGTGTGTGTGTGTGTTTGTGTGTGTGTGTGTGTGTGTGTGTGTGTGTGAGAGAGAGAGAGAGTATATGAGATAGAGTACGCATGGGTTTGAACAAAACAATTCTCACGCACATACATCAAGACTAGAATTTTTTTCCAGTTCACAAAGCCTTTGGACTTCGATCGAGTTTATTGATTATTCATATGCAAATATTTTACATCAAAAATATTCATACACACATAGTTACACATATTTACACTGATACACACGCGTATGTGACGAATACATGTATAAAGTTTAACAGTATGTTAATGATGGTAATGTTACACTCAAAATACTTAAAACACAAAAATAATATGCCGTAATTTTAGATTTAAGTTAAGATAATTTTTTCATCCATTAACTGAATATTTTGTTTTTAAGCTTTTCATTATACTTGTTTATGTTAAATTAATAACAATAATGATTCTTTCCCATTTAACACATTTTTACTCTTTGATAGTCATATATGATTTGTAAATTCAAATTTTAAATAAACATAAAATTTATGATTTCTTTAAATAACATACAAAAACATGAGATTTTAAATAATTCATATTGATTACACTTTTTGGCTATAGTCATAATACTTTTAAAATAAACAGTGGTATTTATTTAATGACAACCGGGAAACTTCAGAATAATTTATATTGTTCTACAGATATAATAATTGAATAAATAAAAAAAGTGGAACATGTGTGTTTCAAACTCAAAATGAAATTTCGTATTCCAAAAATACATTTAGTTACCATGTATCGTATTTAAATGCATTAAATTGTTTTATTTATTTTATGTATATACTCGTGTATATATTGACAGATTATGTTTTGAAAAAAAAATTATCTCATTAAATACTAAATCGTGAATAAAAACTTTTGTGGGTGAAACTTTGTATAGTTAAACAAAAGAATGTAATTTAAGCTAAGTATTTAATGGCACCTAGTCATAGAAATTATACGAATGGTTTTCACTATTGAATATCATCTACACTCTACGTGAATACTATTATTATATTATTATTGCGATGATAATGTAGGGTAATATTTCATTTCGGCTCGGTGAAACATTTTCTTTCGACTACATTCATTATTGAGGTCACGTCATGAAACGTTTTTTGAATAACATAAGAATAAACTAATGTAACCCATAATTTAAAACTCTTTGGCTCCAACAGGCATAAGTGGTTAGCACCCCTACATGAAACTTTAGCGTACCCGGAAAATATAATACCATTTGGGTGTCTCGCATGGGTTTGTTTGAAATCTACTTTATATACTAATCGTATATATATATATATATATATATATATATATATATATATATATATATATATATATATATTTATATAAAGATTTATTATATAAAAGAAAAAATGAATGCAGTTCTGAAATATTGTGGGTCATTGTTGTCCAGTTACAAAAGCCTAAAAGATCTCTTTTCAGTTACGGAAATACCATCGTTACACGGTTTCATAACTACTGTGGCTATTACAAACGCGTGCTTACGTTTGTACTACATTGTATGTGTATGTATATATATGTATGTATGTATGTATGTATGTATGCATGTATTTATGTATGTATACGTATGTGAACGTGTGTATATAACATCCATTTTACTCAAAAGAAAAAAAAAACAACAATCATACAATTTAATATAATAATATGTGTACCAAAATTGGTAGATTTATGTGCACATTTCGTCAAGAGTGGGGCCACCGTAGTTGAAATAGTGTATTTTACCGAAATAAAAACAAATATCCTTCCTGAAATCGTTACTGAGAGCAAGTAAAACCGATAAACCGTGTGAAAAAACACGCCCAAAGGTTGTAAATACATAAAAAAAAAACAAAACAAAACAAAACAAAAAAAAAAACAAAACAGTTATAACATAATAACAGCGATTGGAATTTTTTTTTAATGATCATTATTTATGACGCGTCATCGTGATATATTGGTCAAGGCTATGATATATATCCCAGTAATTCAGTGTTCGAGATATGAACTCAACCCACCCTGTCCCAGTTGAATCGAATATATACATTTTAATAATTTTTTCCAATGTTTTCGTCACGGGTATATTACACTCTTATTCTTCGACACATTGATCATAATTGTATTACTATGACACTATATTGTAGTGTAATCGCGTTAATTTGTTTTTGTTTTTGTTTTTGTTTTTTTTTTAATGAATATCGTAGTCAGTGGACCTAGCAAAATGGCACCGCAGTTGACTCGAGGCTCGTCCGCCCTTGAATTACATTTAAATATAATACATAAATTATTATTACGGTGGCGTTCAAATATTAATATTTAAATATGACGGACTTAATTATGCTCGAAAAATCCTACCTTATTAAAAATGCTAAGCTTATTTCCAAACAAAGCGGAATACAATCACTTAGATGCACTTTTAACCTGAAACCGTCCGTATACGCGCCGGTGGTGGAGGCTTAATGATATTAAGGGAAAGTAAACTTTCTAATCCCAAAAATACCTGTGCGTGCGTAGCCGATGCCCGCCGCGTGAACGAGAAAACTCTATTATACAGCGTTAACAGCGTATTATTAATATTACTATTATTATTTTGACCGTTTCCGTACCAAGTGAATATTACATTACTTACCCACGCGATAATGTCACCACTGCAGCTGCCATTATGCCACGCGATTTTTAATAAAATTTACATTTTTAACTTTTGATCGTTGAATTCGACGACATTATTAATATAATTATTATAATCAGTAATATAATTATTATTATTATATTGATGTACAAAATACCTTTTATGCAGAAACACAGTAACGCGTGAACGTTCAGTGGAAATATTTCCAAATACTTAATAATGACGAGCTGAAACTGAAAACGTGACCACGAGTTAAAAAACATGGGTTCAATATTATTTTGTTCAGTGCGTTTAGTTAAGGCATCTTTATAGTCGGACTGGTTGCCACTGTGCACGGGTTTCATTAATTATTATTAATACAAGTCGAGGCTGTGTTACAAACGTTTGATAGTGTTCATCAATTCGATTGAATTTCTTATAACTTAATATTTCAATGGTTACGCCAAAAAAGGGAGTCACCAGATCTATACCTCTTCTCGTGAGCATTTTTAATGTACCCAATATGCAAATAATTGTAAACTGTGTTATTTAATATTTGATAATACTGATATGCATATATGCATATACATGAATTAACGTTGAATACATTTACTAATGTTGGTGTATAATTGCATATATCAAACATTTTTTATAGATCCTCCATTTTTAATATAATTTTAGAAATGTACTAGTTTTTAAATTGTATTTCTTACAAATTGTTTTGATCATTACGCTACTCTATGTTTAATAATCGTTATAAATAATATTAGTCTACAACAGTCATGGGAGCCTATAACATCTCACGATTGACTTCGTTAATATTTTCATTTCATTCGTAAATCAATGACATCTGGAAAACAAGTTTTATAAGTTTATTACATCTGGAAAAAAATGTTTCAAGTAATACATATGAGTTTGACCCTTAAAAAAAAAATATAAGACATATTTTTGTACCTAGTTTATGTTTTTATTTAGGCATTGTTTTTACTAAACAGTGAACAAATTGTATTACCGCACTTTGTACTACCTACGGCTATTTAATTATATTTTGTAATTTAATTGTTGAAAATTCCTTTTCGTGTTATAAAAACCTATTATGTTTTAAATATAATAGAAAACTTTGTAATTTAAATTTAAAATTAATTTGTATAAATTGAGAATGATTTAATAAGAGTAAAAAAAAAAAAAATCAAAGGTAATGAATATTTTAAGTAGGTAATGGCTTACTCTTTGTTTAAAGGGTTTCAAGTTAAACTGGGCGAACCTGTACTTTATGTTACAAAAAAGAAAGCAACATTAATAAAAGATATAAAACTGTAAAACTTTTTAATTTTTTTAATGAAAAGAAAAAAAAATAATGAAATAAAATAAATATTACATCTCTTATTTTGGTATGTTACAATTTAAATTTAGTCATGTAATATTGTTTGACATTTTGCTTGTGTTGTTGTCAGTACAACTTTTATTTCAGATAATACTTTGACATTTAAATACATTGGTTTATAAATTGTTTTTTTTCGATTGCGGATTTCCAGAATTAAATTATACATAATTACGCGATTATCACCACGCACAACACAACAAGATTGTAGTGAAACTGTTTATTTTTAAAATTTTATTTTTACCCCGTATATCAGAGGCCCAATAGTTCCAGCGAGTTAATATTTGTTACCATAGATTATATGTATTCTACGAGTATTATCAAATAAAATAAAATTGATGAGTTCATAGCTAACAACTTTTGTAAACGCATACGTAGAAATCACGGACAAGATCAGTTTATGTGCATTAAGTTGTATACAATGTCAAATCAGGTAAAATATATTTTAAACCACCTTTTTTTTCTTATTCGTGCGATTTTTCAACAATATTGTACTAACAAACCTAGTCAACATATGATTCGTTTATCTTTTGTTTATTTAAATATACACTTAATTAAATTACATAACATATATATCAGATCAATTTTAAATTATTTATAAAGTTTATTACGTAGTAACGTAAATTGACAAATAAAAAATTGATTGTCTAACATAAACGTATTCATAAAAACATATTGATTTGAATAGATCTGTTTTAACATAAAATGATATGTTTTACCTAATAATATTTATATACAACATTATTAATGGTTTTATTTAACTATATTGCATTGATTGATAAATGCTGCACGTTACTGGATATCAGCCAGTAGACATTAATTTACAGATATTTTTCATTTGCCTAAGCTGTTCACTTAAAATTATTATTGACACAATTTACTTCTAACAGTACAACTTTAAAAGTGTGTACCATGTACAAGTGGTCTGAAAATGTGGATCAGGAACAAGCTTTTCCATTTAAATCGACGATGGAGAACTTTGGGTAACGCCCACGTCCGCTATGTGTTTTCTAAAATACTGATTGATGACGACGCGAGTCTTAGCGATGCTTTTGCCCTGTCAGCACTTATCGATATAATATGTTGTATCGGAAACGTATACATAAGATACTGAAAAAATATTAAACATAATATACTGCTTTCAGTGCAATTTGATTTGCGTGTTTCATCTTCCATCTTCATACAAATGTTCTCGTAACAAATGTAAAATAGCAGACTAGTTTACTATCGTTAGTATGTTACATAGTACATTTTTGCTAATTAATTAACTATACACAAATTGTGATTCACCGCAATGAATGGAATTAGTTTAAAAATGCATTTAACTCTTAATAGTATTTTTAGTTTTGCTTGGTGGCGAGAAACGATTGATGAATTGCCGAATATTTTGTATGGATGAATATGAATACAATTAGATTATAATTTTTGGTTGTTAACTGGATACAACTTATCATATCGGATATTTATAATACGATACTAAAACTTTGTTTTGTGTGTGCATGTGCGTAAGTGAGCTGGAATTAAAGTTCAAAAGTGGCTTGATAACCTTTTTTTCCAAGACAATTAAATGGTTCAAACAGTATCCGCCTTTTTAATTCCGGGTCTTGTAGGGGAACTATACACTACACAGGTCTTTTACGTAGTCACGGTTTTTATCTTTTCACTTAATGTTTATGGTCACGCGAAAAATGTACATTTTTATGGACGAAAAAAAGGGATACTGGTAAAGATAATAAAGAAAGTTATACGATCAACAGATATATAATGATTTGTGCTGTGAGGAGTGAAGTAAAGCCTGAAATTTCAAACGGCACTCTCTAAAACACTTATGACCAGTTTCTTTGGCTGCTGAATAATTTTCATCGTGTGAAATGTTCTCACGTGTTCACCGTAAAATGCTTTCCCACGTAGGTATAAATTCATACGGGAACTGCGTCATATATGTTGCGAAAAAAACGGGTTTCTGGCGAAATTCCATATCGAAAAACTAAGCAACTCAAATCAAATAGGGGCTTGATCGTGTTCGTTAAACAGAGGACAATAATTCGGTCAACCAACTAATTGTCAGGGAATTTTGAGCGTTTTTGATAAATGAAAAATAAATAGATTTTAGGGGCTCCGTATTGACATTAATTTGATGACATTAAACAAAAGAAAAATTTTGTATCATCGATGTGCACTTTAGTGATGGAAGTTAAAAATGAAGAATCTCTCACATATGCCAATCGGAATACGCCATTGCATTCAATACCAAACAACACGATTGAATAACGTTCAGTTTCCGATCGGCTTCGCTGAAGTTTTTGTGAACTTTTACTACCCCCAAAATGAAATTAACAAAAAACGAATAAAGTAAACACATTTTACAAAAAAATAAATAAATAACATTTTATCGTGAATAACGGATCTATTGAAATGTTACCATTTGTCCGAAATTCGAAAGACGTCGTTTAACTCACCGTGTAATCGGTGGCATACCTGGCTATCATTTGAGGTAGTATGGAATTCAATTATTTAGTATGGGTCGTAAAATTACCAGTGTAGTCAATTTTTTCTTTCAACAATATGTACCGGTTTCTTTTATCTTTGTCTAAATGCATGAGTTTATTTTTGTATTAATATTGTTATAATAAAAAATACGTATTGGATCGTCCCTGGAAAGTAACAAATACCTTAAGAAAAAAAAACAGAAAGATAAAATAAAAAATTAATAAATAAATAACAAAACTTACTAAGTTTGTATACATATATTTTTTTTTCTCGATGAACGAAAGGTATCAACTTGAAGACGTGTAATATATTTCGTTCGTTTGTGTTTGGTAAGTGGAGAAGAAATCTGTAGTGTCTTCTTGTTTTCAATAAATATAACGTTAAACAAAAAAAACCCGCAAAAACAAAATAAAAATACATATTTCCAATATTCAATGATTGAGGTTTTCAACACTGAGGAATTATTTTACTTAAACGTTCCATTACCATCTAGCATACAACTACCGATCTCTTTCAAACGAATAATAAAAAAAAAAAAAAATGTTTTTAACCATAACGTCTATTTGTAATAATTACAGCATTACATTTCATATTGTTGTTTAACACTTTTTTCTTGGCAATCTACTGAGTCAGTAGTAAAATGAGCGAGAAATGAGTACAAACTCTTTTATATTTTCATCGGTAAACCATGGTTTAACTGTTATTTGACTTGGGATTGTACCATCAACATTTTGTTCATTCGGTCATAAAACAATCGCGAGAGGCCCATAGAATTTTCAAACGTAAACGTGATTTTAACTGTGAATAAAACTACTTACATAAATTAGAAGACTGAAAACAGGTTTTCAAATAATCAGATACACAAGTAAAGCGAATTTGAATTACATAGTTTTTATCAAAATGAATGCTTTAACATGATCGATAATGGTCGTAACCACAAATTATTCATATACGTTTTTTCACTCCTTTTTCTTTTCATCACTCAATTTATAATTGCTATAGTTTTATCTTAACATAAATAATAAACGTTGAAATGATAATTTCTTAATTTCAAAAAGATTTTTGTTGTCACTGAAAACTTAAGACTAACTGGCATAGTGTAGTAAGGTAAATTATCTATTAAAATGATACCTACAAAATATGGATGAATATTTTAAATGTGGACCAGGATTAAAAATCGTATGTAAGAAGAATTTAATGACATCCGAAAGCTCCAAAGAAAACGTATTTTTATATTACTCAGTAGATAACACTGTTAAAATAACTACATGATAATGATGTTTACTTACATATTTTATTTTTATATTTTTAAATATTTATGTCCATTAAGTTCTCGAGTATCTTTAAAAAAAATAAATAAAACATCCTGGCTCTAAGATCAACTGTGATAATATAAATACGTCGTTAGAAATTCTTTTACACGAGGGGGAAATTACTGTTATAATATCGGAAAATATTATCATATGATCGCGAACTTAACTTTTTGTTGATATTCGGGTCATGTAGTTCGAGAAAACTACCTTGGTTCACGAACGTATTGATAATTTATTATTATTATTTTTTTTTTTTTTTTGTATACATGGAAGATCGGAGAATTTCAATTAAAACTTTTGATTTCAAGACTGTTTCATAAATTATATGTCAAATTTAATAAAAAAATAAAGTATATTTCTGATAAATATGAAAAATTTACAACGAAAATCTCGTTAATAGAATTTTTTATTATGTTCGGAAAAATGTACACATTATGTTTGTATGTCAAAAATGTTGAATTCAAAAAATGCTGTTATCATAATAATATCATGGAGTATGGAACAGCATAGTCATAAAACACTTTTCTTGAGGATTTTCCGTAAACGAAATAATTGTAAACAAGAAATGTATTGTTGTCTTACCCTTTAGAATTTTATAGCGAAATCTGTAATATTAATTCTTCGTGGTTTAATTGTAGACAAAAAGGTTTTTGGTATTAAAACATAAATTTAATCAAACCATCAACCAACGTTGAATTATCGAATTTCTAAATAGTCTTGAATGTTTGGAAACTAGGTGGAGTAGATTGCAAATATTTTTCAGATCACGTCACTCTCTCCAAAAAAAGTAAATTACAACGTAATAATAATAATTCGAGGCTGAAAGAAAAATTATTATTTATCTCATATCACATAGAGACGTCACCACAATAGTTCTCATTAAATACCAACTAAACCTAATAAGCATTGCACCTTCTACCTTCATTATCTTTAAAAATCAGTACCCGACACAATTAGCTTATCTTCCATGCGGTTATTTATTGTTAAAAATCACGTCATGAATCATTGTGAACATGTGTATTATTACATAACAGAAAACCAGGTCATGTTCGGTTACATTGAAACAATTTAAATCGATCACCATGCAGTACGGTGATAACATTAAACGTATATTTTTATAATTAGCTAGTCGTGTCAAGCATTGGTCGAAGCCGTTTATTTTTCAGGAAGTATTTTCACAAGATCCGCACTGGTCCGGGTAAATTATACAATTGTATCGTGTATATGTTTACTTAGTTGTCACGTTTCATCTGCTTTACGAAAAATATTTGAAATTAATGGCAAACGATCTTAAATTAATAGGTAATAAATGTAAGTCGAACGTTTAATTTTTATTTTAGTTCTCCTTTGGCCATTTAATAAAAAATAAGTCTCAGATACTTAATAAATGCGATTGCGCTCAGTAAATTAATTCGATACGAAATTTAAGTGACTGTAAATAATTATAGTTTGAATTATAAAACATCTTGTAAATGATAAAAAAAAAATAATAAAATTCAAAAATTTCAATTGAAGAGTCTATATTTGCTTAGAATTACAGTTTTGATCAGTAAAAAGTAACTAGATAAATATGGACCGGAATTGGACCACTGACCGTCACAACGGAAGGCATATATAGGTACACATATATGTTATTGAAGGTTTAACTATGCAAGAACGTATAACTAGTAGATTATGAAAAGTAATGTCATTTGATCAGGTTCTCACTTGGAACCATTCAAGCAAAATCTTATAAAACCAATTGATGATCGAGACATCTGAACCACCCGAAGTACGTAAAAATCGCAGCTTACCATGTTGTTCAAAACAAATGTGGTTATAGCTATTCAGTCAAATGAAATCTATCCGACCATGATCATTCGTTTAGTATTGAAAAAAAAAACATTCTAACCTAATTTTAGGTCACGCATTTATATCTCTGTTTCATTAAATTATATGCAATAATACAAAAATAAATTATCCAAATAAAAATCTACCATCAAAGTACAATTATAAAATAAAATTGAAAATTTATTCAAAATACAAAAATGTATATGAGAAAAAATTAAATAAAGAAATAAACGTTGGTCTAGTCATTACGAAAAAATATTTATCTTACACAAATTAATTTTATTGAAGTCTCTTCATCACGTTTCACAAATAAACCCACAACAGTAGAGTATATTTAAGTATTCTTATTAAAGTATATGAGTGTGGTCATATTACATTATTAAAATGTTTCATCAGTCATTAAAAATATTCCTATAGATTTATTTTAAAAATGAGATATTTTTAAAATCCTATTTTTAGCTCAAAAATGGTCATTTTTTAAACTACTGATAAATATATGGCGAAGTGTCATTCATATACGGTAAAAGTTTGCAGTGCCTATCAATTTTTTGTTCCGAAAAATAGCTAAATACGAATTATCGATTTAGTATACGTATCGTTTACGGCAAATGTTTCTGTCTTTACTCTTTTCTCGGCAGTGCGTTTCTCATGCCTGTAAAAAATATTAAGAGGGAAGAAATATTAACCCTAAATGTACTATATACATGTGAATTTCGATCTATAGAGTTACTGGATAAATCTTTGGGATAAAGTCGAGAGTACCAAAAAGTGTCTCTGGAAAAAAGTAATGAAATATTATGAAAAATCATTGTGAAACCAAATTGTTTGCTTCACTCATAATCTAAAATATTAGATTATCAATTCATTATACAACTTGAGATATAGATTAAGTAAAAAAATACATCCGGAAAAAATTGTATATAATCAAAAAATCTACCGACAGTTAAATACAATAAAATATAAAAACAGTATATTTTACACTAAAGAATTGCTCAGAGTTGTTCCGACAACAGAATCGAATATCGTATATTTAAAATTTATCACATCAATCACCACTTTATTATCCGAAAACTGACAAAAATGACTGACGGATTTTTCCGGCATTATCACTTGGGTTTTTTTCAATTACATATTTTCGAAGAAATATTATTTGGGCATGCCCACTAACGATGCCTGTCTCACAGAATACTCTCACTCCCATATTGAATGCAGTGACCGGTCATTTATGACGAGTGAGTGGGATCGTACGTGTTGGGTGTTTGCCTGCGGAAAAAATCACTATTTGAGGAGTGGCCTATGACCGATCGCGGGCAGAGCCCTCTGGACGTGAGTAGGTACAGATTTCATTTTTAAAAGAGGCGAAAAGTGTATTAAAATGTATTTTTATCACGTGCGCGGTGAAAGTTTGATTGTTTATAGGTGATGGAAAATTGGGCACATTTTATCAACCTGTTTTTATACAGGATATATTATGTTTAATTCAATACGAAACGATATCAATTAATATCCAAAATATCGTAACGCTTTTGATTAATTTCATACTACGTTTTTGAATTGCATCTTTTGATTGCTTCTTGACACATTTCTTAGTTATATTGCCTTAGACTATATTATATATTTATATATATATATATATATATATATATATATATATATATATATATATATATATATATTTATATATATATATATGCACACCGTGAAAAACGATTGAATACTCCCCAATACGGACCCAAGAACGCAATCATTAAGATTTTAGGCCCACGATTGACTTGCCTTTGTCTAACATCAACGCCGTCATTCCCTCTGATTACTTCATTTCCAGTCTTATGACTTAGTGGAATGTATATATTACAACACCATAGCCCAGTCTTTCACCACCGTCTGAAAATACAATATTGCTTAAGTCTTTTAAACGACTTTAGGTACAATAATAAACTTGGCCGGACACGCAAACAAGGCGATAGAATACACACAGTCGCGATTGTGTAGGTGTTTCCATGTCAAGGGAAGATTATATAATGAATTTGTAAACGTTGGTTTCAGCCATTACAGTTCAGCATCAAACGCGTTTCGTCAACTTAAGGTGTCATAACACCACACTCGTATAGTAAAATTCGTATAATTCAATCATTTACCTGCAATTTGTATTGAAGTCACTGGAAACTCACTTCTTATTGTTGTAAGACGCAATACGGTTTCGTTTATATTTGAAATGAACTTGATAAAGTATTAGTGGGACGAAGTTCATCCTTTGTCATTTTGATTATTAAACTAGATAATGGTGATGGGTTTACCAATTTCATAGAAAATTTGGGATATCATACATTTAGAAAAATGATACTGAGCAATGTTTCAGATTAATAAAGAAGTTGTTTTTTTTATTGACATCTGATAAAACGATTTATTTTAACGCAGTAGCCATTTCATGTCACCGAATTATTAAAAACATGGCACGGGAACGAGGAATTAGAATTTAGTTATTTGGGGGGACGCTCTGTTGACCGGTTCGGTTTGGTGAAAGGTCAACAGAGTTCACATAAATCGGACAAATAATAACTAAAAACTAAACACTCAACTCAAACTTAAAATTACGGTAGATGAACGAGAATGGTAACTGTGGTTGACTAGATGTCCTGGGCGGCCTCTCACACACCTCCAGGTGCTGGCGGACTTACGCGTAATGGGCCGGCCTCGGTGGGTGGACGGAACGAAGATGACGACACGAACAAGGAAGGTGAAACAGAACAATAATTGAATAAATAAAAACTCACGAGACGCTGAATTGGTAGTGGCAAGTCTTTTATTGCTGGTAACTGGTATACCACAGTGGCATATACAGACGGACACAAAAGTGTAATAATAATTGTATAAGGTCGCTGCTGTACTAACAGACGACGAGAAAAAAGGGTTGTTGCTTCACTAGCGAACGGGAAACGAAAAATAATAATAAAAGTAATAATAACAATAATATTCAGAATAGCCGTAATGGCTCACAAAAAAGAACGAGATGTAGCCTCAATGGCGTACGTGCAGCGACAGAACGAAAAATTTACGTAATATAATAATAATAATGAGTTCATAATAACGAGCGTTGGCCACTTATGTAATAAGTAGATAGAATAATTCATTAATCTGCATAATTCATTAACAAAGATAATACAAACTTAACGAGATACAATAATAAATAAATAAATAAGACAATAATCAATGAACACATATTAATTAAAATTCACACAGACGGAAGAATAGGAAGATGGACACAGATAAGAACAGGTCGACGCCGTCGTGCTCGTTTGCATATCGCATAATGATAATATATAATAATAAGACGAAACACGGGAATGTTGGCGCAAACACATGTGTTTCTAACGATTTCTAACACATCTTAAAAAAAAAATTAGTTCATTTATAAGTATATGAGTAAGTTAGTAAATTTTAAAGTTATAATATCAATGATTAAATATCTTATTTCTAGAAACTTTTCAGCAGAAAGATGTTTTCCCAAAACTATATTTAGCACAAAAGTTGTAAAATGTTTTCGGAACTATTCTCAATTTCGTTTTGTACTTCAACCAAAACGTCTGAACAATTCAACTGATCATACGGGTTCCGGGGCTTAGGACTTCTTTATTTCTAGACGTGCAAATGCACTACACAACGTCATAGACAAGTCAATAAATGGACAAAAAGGGAAGAGTTAGAGGCTGTGTAAGGTCACAAATTTTGGCAAAATACGTACATTACAGTGACTATGAAGGTCGTGGACTCGCAAACGTGCAAATACGAACTTTTTATTTACAATTGCACCCTAAGGGATGGGTCATTGCACGTCGTTAAACTGACAGTTGGGCGATAAGTCGCGAACATAAAAATATGTTTCGTCCGGATCACCATTCAACATGACCGTCGTCCACTCGCCATTACTCCACGGTCATAGAAATGGGGCAATTCTACAACTTTTTTTGTGATTACGGTATTGTATATTAATAGCCGAATGCTAAAAATATTATATCATGTAATTTGGACGAAATCGTCGGGAATTAGAATAGAATAGGATTGAATAAAAAACATCATGTTTTGCGTAAATATTAAAGTAGGTATAACAGTAATCTAAGCGAAAAAAGTTAACGGTAAAAATAAAAATAACGTTTTCAAACGTATTTTGAACGAATGGAATCTCCATAACTGAACACATTTTACTTGCGCGATGTCATTTTTTTATTACAAACCACTTTTATCACACAAACATTTGTTTTGTGTGTGTGTGTGTGTGTGTGTGTGTGTGTGTGTGTGTGTGTGTGTGTCTGTGTCTCTGTGTGTGTGTCTGTGACTGTGCATGTATGTGTGTTTAGTTATTTTTGAAATTAATTTTGAAAATGATCTTGCGCATTATAAACGTTTTAAGTTCGATTTTGAGATAAAAATCACTCATTTATCGCATTTATCACTACGAGATGCATAATTTATTCTTGATGTACCACTGCAATCTGTTTTCACGTATTTATTCCATTTGTATTGTTTACTTTTAAGAAATCCGACTAAACAATCTGAAAAATTTAATATGTCAACAGAAGTTTGATGTTCTAGATAGATAAATCGATCAAGGGTGATAATTACTAAGATACAAAGTTATCCATGTTAAAAAAATAACATAAAAACATGCTGATTCACAATACCAACCCGAGTTAAATACTTATATTTAAGAGATACGTATATTTAGGTGGGTCAAGACATATTTTTTTGTGTAAAAATAAACATTTAAATTTCATTACATTGATTGAAATCAATTTTTTTTTTTCAACGTAAAACAATATCTCTAAGAATGCAGTTAGTGATCATCGGTTTTTTACTGGATTTAAAATTCAAAATATTAAAATTTTTTGATTAAAAAGCGCCTATAAATAAAAAGACTTGAAACTTCAAAATTTTTAAACTATATAACACATATATATTATATTATCATTTCATAAAGCACTTTATTTTTTTTCTTTTAAAATACGCTATTCTAAAACCTTACGTTATGTTGTCCAAGAACTAAATAAATGATGGATGAAGAGCTTCCAGCATCAAAATATTACTGGATTCTCGTTTTTATGGTTTATTGATCGTATAAACTGGCATAGCTTATGTAATGATACGATTTCGATTTATTTCTACCAGATACAAATTGTTTATCTTTAACTAATATATTCAAAGTAATTTACAATGCACATGTGGTAATTACGACATTGAATTAACGAATGCTATATTATTCTAATGACCCGTAATTCAATTACTAATTGATGGCCCTGTACTAATCGCTTATGTGTCAATTTCAAACTAGAAATGCATGTGGTTTTTAAGTAGAAAAAAAAATAAATATTTTTCTCGTAAAAATATATATATATATAAGTAAAGCCCACGTTGTTAGCAGGGAAATTTGGAAATAAGGTTCGTTAAAATGTAAGGTACGTATGTGCTCATTATCTATATAAGTGACCTGTACACATTAAATACAATAAATAATATTGGGATCGCATTGTAAGACGATCTGACTTCGGGTCGTCCAACCTTGATACAATAAATAAACGCATGCTAAATTGATCAAAATTTACTTTGTCACATTGTACATATTTTGATGTCATAAAATTAATTTTGTCATATTGAATAAAACGCATAACACATTTTCAATCCTCGATATAATTACTCACAAAATGTATCTCAGTGGAAGAAAAAATGATTCATTATTGTATAAGGTTATGTATTGTTTCGATAAGTTATCTGAAGTTAATGAATCATGTGTCTGGAAAGAAGGATCCAAAATATAATGTAGTTTATGTGCGAGTATATAAGTTTATTATTTATTGGTTTAGCGAGGGCTGTTTCAATATTTTAGTAATAAATATAAAACGCCATTATCCGATATTGTTATTATTGCGATGAAATATAATGTTATATACAGAATTTGTTTTTTTTTCATATAATTTTAAAAACATTGTTTTTGCTATTTCTTTTTTCATCCAAAATACGGAAGGTAAACAAAACTTATCAAAAATCCAGAAAGTAAACGATTAAACAATTTTAATACGGTAGCCGAAGCCATAATATATAGGACCCCTAGTACCACTTCAAAACCAAAACCGTAAAACTGATTTTATCCTAAAAGTAAACAATGACACGTTTTGATTTTTTTTTTTTTTTGCACACCTTAGAATATTTTTTTACTGACCTTCTTCAGATCAACGTTCAACGGCACCAGTAAAATATTGTATTATATCATGTGACTATAGTACACACATACATGGAACTTCTTTGCATATATTATATATATATATATACAGATCCATTCATATTTTAGAGTCATCTGTGGTTTTTTCTTGTCCTGCCGGGAAAAAACACATATATAAATTTCGCGTTTACACAAGCCTACACACACAACTACGCAAATAGATATTTATGTGCCTATATGTGTATAATGTAAAAAAAATATACACTCACTAGTATACCAAGATACCATGTTAGTTTATGTGTGTGTGTGTGTGTGTGTGTGTGTGTGTGTGTGTGTGTGTGTGTGTGTGTGTGTGTGTGTGTGTGTAGGTGTACATTTGAATATTATATGCAAAAATTGTATTCGTACAAGGTTTCGAGTGAAATATCTGCTGTAAAAAAACACAACATTCACGATAAATAACGTACTACCAGAAATGGTAACAGTTGTAGTAGTAAACAGTTTTAGTTGTAGTAATGGTAGTAATGGTTGTAATATCGGGGCGTAGTAATATCAGTAGTGGTAGATGTAGTGTGACGGCTTAAAGACGACGCAAGATAGACGATAGACAAAGACAAAACGTGTACACTGACAACAGCCTCTGTGGATGATTAAATAGTCAAAGGTGGAGGATGTGGTGTGAGAATGGTGAGGTCGTTGAAATTTTGGCTTCAGGGTCATATATATATAAATGGTGGTAGTAGTGGCCTTATGCCCGGATTTATGAGTGGTTATCCGGGAATGTAAATCAGAAAGCCGACTGGCGTTTTTCGTTTGTGCTGCGTTCTCTCTGCCGACGTTTTATAAATTACAACGCTTTTCTAGGAGTATTTTCTGCTACGTAAGTACTGCGTGCGTACTCCATGCACACACACAAACACGCACGCACGCACGCGCACACACACATACATACACACACACACACACACACACACACACACACACACATTTTTGTTTTCGGTAGTTACCAGTGGTATACACCAATACCAGACGAAGAAATTATATAATATGGAGTAGTGTTTATTTTTTTTTTTTGTCGTCGTTTTATTGGATGAGTACCTTAGTCTGCTATGAAAGGATTCATTCGGGTCATTACTTTTGTGTACCTTGAGTCCCCCGAAACCACCCCGCACACCCGATTTTAGAGTATCGACGGTCACGAGTGGCAGGAACAGATTGGACGAGAAATGTCTGTAGGTACGTGGATATCCTTAAGTATCAGGTGTTTTAGTGAACATAGGAGTTTCTTTACGTAAACGACTAGTGTATATGTGCCAGTGTGTTTCACTGTTAGTGCACCGTTATGTACAAGGTCTAACGACCTTCTCTATACCTCTGTACTGCTCTATTTTCTCTCTCACTTTCTCTATCTTTCTCTCTCATTCAACATTTATATGTATCCCCTGGCTATGCCCTTACCTAAAAACGCTTAATCCCAGGGTATTTCATATACAATTTAATGCTTTTATGATCAATCGTAATGCTCGTTTTCACTGCAAAAGTGTTGTGCTATAATATTATATTACATATATTTTCTGCGCAAGGTATACACGCTGTACGTGAACAACGATCCTTTCTTTCTAATGAATAATTGCATTTTTGTAATCATTATTATCACGAAAATCTATTGTATATTATGTGCGTACGGTGTACTTATCACATTGATAGCCGAAAATATTAGTTTCGAAAAATATTATCAAACGAGAGATTCTGTATAGAATGTTTAAAGCTTTGGTCGTCAATAAAATTATGCTGGTTAAGCGATTGCAATAAATGTAAATATTAATATATATGCATATTGTTACTGTATACCATAGTTCGTTCAATGTACAAGTACCCCCGAAATAATTTGAATAATATGCATTTTATATTGTAAAATAAAGGTATATTATTAAACAAACATTGAATAATACGATGCATAGTAGTAACGATTTGTAGATTCTAGCTGATAACAACAATTTTAAATTTAACTTTATGTCTAAATATTTGTTTTTTTCAATATATTTTTCAATGTTTTTGATTTGACAGTTTTACTATGGTTACCAAGCGCACCACGGTGTGAATAAACGTAAAAATAATGTTATTGTTATGTTTATTGCCTAACTTTGATAATATTGTATATTCACATGTTAAAAAATATTACATTGCATATCAATTGGGTATTAATAATTATAATGAATGGTGGTCATATTGATCCATTGTTATTCATATAGTAGGAAGACAATAAATTGCATTTGTAATTTTTCATCGACTCAATTAGTTGGGGAAAAAAGTTATTTTTCTAACTGAATAGCATTGTGTTCTAAATACTTAAACAATAATATTATGTTGTAAAAAAAAAAAAAAAAAAAAGAAGAAGAAGAAAAACTACAGCTTTCACAAAATGGTCGCCTTAAAGATTTTTATAGAAATTAAATAATTAAATTCTACACATAAAATATATTTTCTATAGTATAAACACTTAAATTTATACAAAATATAAATGTTCGAATATTGTTTTTTGTAAATTTTTATTGTTTTGATATTTTGAACACGTTATATTATTTTAATAATTATTAATAACAAAATTATCAATATCGATTAAAATGTTGGGTCCGTAAAAATACAATATTTGTATGTTAATCAGCTAATTTTAATAAGAGTCCGGTCTGCTTTGTGTGTGTAGGGTCAAGTGTATACCTTCTATTAATATGCAAATATGGAGACTCCATCAACATAGTAATTTGTAGGAGGTTTTTAGCCAATTTGGTGCTAACTCTTGAACAAGCTGATTTGACTATTATAATGCCACCCAATGTATAGGTACTGATGTACGAGTTCAAAATACCAAAAAAATAATTTTTTTTTTAACCAATATTACAAACTTTCTTTCTGAAGATTTGTTTAGTAACTATCTAATGCGTGTCAATTGTGTTTTTTCTCAATTTTGAGATACTCAATTTTGGATGGTTCCGGGGAAAATATTGCTATTTGCTGATTCATGGTTCATATGGTTTTCGCATTGATCGACGTTTTCAAGAAACCGATCGTAAACTCATGACGTGAAATTATAATATTGAATAAATAATTGTCGAAGCTTATCATACACATAAAACTTCTCAAAAAATAAAAAATAATAGTTATATTATCAATTTCAATCCTTAAGTTCTCCTGATAATCGTCACCATCGTTGCCTCACTCCACCACGTTGCACGAATTCGGCCGTTGCAAGTTGTGATAATATTAATATTAACAATTGTTATTACGCTTTGACGCCACCGGTATAGTTTTCGCGAGAAACAATCGATTTCGGCAAGCGGAATACGACGCTTTACAACTTATCCATGCTCGTCCCGTTCGAAATACGTTTTACGGCCCGAAATCCTCGAGGAATTCATTAAATTATCCACTACCCCTGCTCTCCGAATCGCCAGTTTAAAATAGAACGAGCACGTTATCAAACCGTGTTTGTATATACACACAAATACACAAACACACAAGCACACACACACACACACACACACACACACACACACACACACACACACACACACACACACACACACAAATATACAAGTATAGTACGCATAATTGCCGCTGCGCAAGATTTACATCACGGACGACACCGTCTCGTCGGTATCGTTATTTTCAGTTTACTGGAAGCATTTGGAAGGGGATAGGGCAGGGAGGATGTGCTCTCTCGATGCACCCGTTATTGAACCCGGGGAATACGTATTAAAATCGAGTTTTACTAGGACCTCTTAATTGGTATTAAAACTGTCACGGCTTCGTCCCCATCACGCCACGGAAAACGGACCGTCTCTGTAAGCGTACACAAAAGAGATACGGACGAAATTAACGTTTTGTTTTTAATGAATTTTCACCGTGGAATTTTCTTCTCCGTGTTCACCAGGTTCATCACCACCATCACCGCTAAACATCACGATAAAATTGCCTGTGCCAATGCACTGTACCATGAAATGCTCCTGTAGGTCGTTAATTTCTGAACCATCAGAGTGTCTACATGAGCGGTGAAGTTATGCAGCCTCGTGATCAGGACGTGGGCGTGCCATTGTGAGGAATAATTTAAATAAGAAAAAAAACTAAACTAATTGTGCACCGTTCATATTCTCAGACAGGAAGTGGGAAAACGGTGATGGTAAGAGGGAGAAAAAATGAAAGAGTGTGGAGTGTGTGTGTGTGTGTGTGTGTTAGAGAGAGAGACTGAACAAGGAAATATCATGAAGAAGATATAGAAATATACAGTTTACTTTTTTGATATATCATTATTGTTATCAAATTATCTTACCTTACTGATTTATCTAAAGATTTCACGAGAAAAAAGTGACTTTCATCAGCAGTTAATTATAGCAAAAAAGGGAGAGAATAATATAAAGCAAAATGAAAGATTAATATTAATTATATACTAGTTACAATACAAATGCCTTAATCAGTCGACTTTAAATTAAATTCAAAAGCGATGTTACAGTAAGAATTTTTCCAATTGCGAACATAACGTAAATAATATTTGTCTAAAATACAAACAAATTCAGAACAAATAAATTTAATTTGTCATGAATGTTAAGGATAGTACTAGATCTTCAATCGTATTGTGTAGGATATTTTCATGACCATGAAATATGTATCTTACTTATCACTTTATTCTAACTAAATCTTATGAGGTATCCTATAATTTGTATAACAATATTAATACGTAAATATTTAAATTTTAACTATAAATTAAAGTGATTAAATTTGAGATAATTTTCAATTACTATAAATACAATTATATGTAAACATCTTAATAATTGTAATAAATAGATACAAATCAAAATTTAACTTGCACATTATTTTTTTCATATTGATTTTCAAGTTAATTCAAATGTTTTTTAGGGTTTTGACTTAATTAGAATGTTTTTATTAATGTAATTTTTGAAATTGTGTGGTTAATTTGTGTTTTGGGTTCTGTGATTTGAGGTTTAAGTACGTGGGTGCAAATCCCTGTCAATACATTTAAATAAAAGTATTATTTTCAATAAAAATCATTTGGTCCTTTGTTTTATTCATTCTGAATTTCTTGAATGATTTTACTGTGTTTAAATTAATTTTATCGTTTCTTAAAACTCAAAATCTGTGACCAGTATAAATAGAGCTTTATGAGTTTACAATAATTTTGTTTCCGAAATATTCATCGATTAATGTTTTTAAAAAATTACAGTTCATGAAGTAATAGGGTATTACATTTTATTTTTAGCATGATAGGTCTTTTTTATAATTCAATCAAATTCTGTATTATATAATTGTATTTTTCATAATAATTTGTATTTGTATTTATTTTCGTCTTGTGTGTTTTGTTTCAAAAATATTATCAATTATAATTGAAAAGACAAACAAATCCATAGTATTTTCAGATGATTATAGTATTACTAATTAATGAATTATAAATAGTTTTATAGATTTCACTCGCAATAAAACCGAGTCACTGGACCAGAGCATACATTAAAAAACAATATTGACAAATTAAATTTGATTTTTCGTATTAAAATCACTGTAAACAATAATTGTATTTGTAGTTTGTATTTACCATGCAATATGTCTATGATATGAGTATTTATTCATGAATCTAATCATATTGATATTTTAATTGGTGTATATTACTCGTAAATTGAATAATATTTGTTTCACTGAAATAAAAAATTATGATTATATTTTTGTTTTGAAATTACAATAATGTATTTTACTAACTTTTCTGTATTTTATTAAATTTCAGGTAAATATCAAACTTTCTAGTCAATCCATATTCGGTGACTGGTGAGTATATTTATGAGCACTAAAACTATTTATTATAACACTGAACATTATTTTAGTCTAAAAATATTGTATCATAGAATATAAATCAATATATATATATATATATTTATATATATATATATATATATATATATATATATATATATATATATACAACTGAAACTATAACTATAACTGAAAAATTGGTTTGAAATGGAAAAATAAACAAATCGTACTCACATTAGTTTGTCGAATTATATACGTTTTGCCGGATTCGTTGTAGGTTTGTCTACACGTCTGCAGCCATCGGTCATGGCTGCACATTAGGTATTCTCTAGGTACGTAATAATATAGATATTATCCAAAAACATTATAGTTTAAAAGTCTGCGTGGTGGTAGGTAAATGGTTATTAATAATACGGGAAGCCGTCGCGTGACTTGTGATATTGTTATAATGCCAAAAAACGTTTTATATGTCTCATACTCAAAAACGATTGTGTTGCAGAAAAAAATAAATCAAATATTTCTCTTCAGGGTTGTTTTACGCTTTAGAATTCTCGTTCATTATATTCGCGCGTGTTGTTTCGTTGATTGCTTTTCGACGACGAGTAAAACTAACGACACTTTCAGTTGCGTTTGCAGACGAGAAAAACGTGTAATATGATAACTTATAATGTGTGAATAACAGACCTGTCCTGGCTAAATAATACATGCCGCTACCGAATCGAATGCGTGTTGGACTTGATACTCGTACCGTTCCGTACTTGTGCAAATAAAATATATAAATGCTCATAGATATACAATAATAATAATATTTCATTCGCGTCACGATCAAAATAAGCGTCAGTCGACTCGACGCACCTGCTACTCAGTGGCCTAACCTTGCAGACTGCTACACGTCTGGCTCTAAAAATAATAATAATAATAACAATAATAATAGTTTTGGAGCATTTAATAATGTTCCCTCGAGAAATTCAATCTCCCGATCGCCCCACCATCGTCACGTGGAGGCCGCGTAATAAGGATATCGATTTTCGACGCACATTTTTCCTCGGAAATATATTATCTCGTGATGGGTCGTGAATTTTCAAAGCCGAGTCAGTCAGGTTAACAGAGATAATAAAATAATACATCATTATTTTTTTTCCATTTTTTGAGTGGCGGAGTATTATAAACAATTTGCCAATTGGAAATTAACATAAAAACATATCATATAAAATAATTGTCCGCCATACGTATAAGCAAGTCGAACAATACCATACAGTTTAAACGATTATCTCAAAATTTAATTTCTATTGATGTCATAATCGTGATAGCCTACTACTTAAGTCTTAGAAAATGGGTTGTAATGAAGATGTCGATGTCATGAGGTGTAATGTGTACGTTACTTTTTGATTAATTAGTTGTCGTGAAATGTTATTAACCTTATATACGTTTACTCTCCTTACTTTGAAATTACCTGACGTGCACTGCGTTTATCATGTCCAATTTATCACGACTTTAGCAAATTTAAAATATCTTTAAATAAACTATTATTTTAAATATCCACACACATACACAATCACATAAAGAGAATAATTACAATAAATTGTGTTCGTTTGATTTCTTTGTGCGTATTAAACACATGACTTAGTATTTTATTTTTATTTTTTAAAAATTATGGTTTTCAGAGTTTAAGATAACTTTGTTTAAATATTTAAACACTTGGATAGGTACACACATTGCAAATCAAATATATTACTTTCGAGAACGCAATACTGAACGAATTGATGTATACTTATCATGAATAGTTTTGAATAGTGTATCAACAATCGGTAATAGGCGAATTTAGTACGAATGCAAAATTCAAATGAACACATCACCGTGGTTTTTAGATAAGTGTAATAATGAAAAAGTAACAGACATATTTTACTTCTACCTACTAAAATTAGTGATCTTCTTCTTACTCTTCTAGTGCTTATAAAATGTATATTTTCATTAGTGCCATAATGGGTAGCATGACGTTATAGAGCATCATGGTATCGCTGATTATTCGGCTAAATCTTTGGAAGAGAAAAATCTGACATGTAGTATGTGCGTAAGCTTTATTTATCCCGAAAATGATATGAAAAAGGGGTTGTGATTCTGTGAGCCCTAAACTAGACTAATAAGTTTAAATGATTGCATATCAACTCTAGGCGGTTAGCCATTGTCTGCGCTTAAGAATTTCGGAACTACCCAGAAATGCAAGTCGGAAAAATACATCAATATTATTTTTAATAAGTAGAATTGAAAGAATTCATAAACAATTTATATAATATATATATGCATATTTTATTTATTTATTTTTTTTAAATCATTCAACAAAAAATACAAAAAACTTTTTCGCAACTCCATTTCATAAAGAAATTATATTATGTGGCGATAAAACTTTTTCTTACTAAAATTTTACTAACATAAACGTACTAAAATCAGTATAACCGTATATTTTTTTTTCTCTATCATTTATAAGTTTGGTGAAATATACTGTAATTAAATACAAACGAAAAAACAATAAAATGCGTTGAGAATTATGTATTGATCATAATAATATACTTTCATTATAGACTTATTAATAAGAGTTTTATTTTTAGATTTGAATTTCTAATAATTTAATTTAAAATAATTTATATCAATTGATCTTGTAATTTTTTTCTTTTGATTTTTAGAATTATTATTAAAATTACTTGTACGTATGTTTAGTAATTACAATATCGTTATACACTTACCATTTTCAAATATTAATTGAAAAAGTACCTAATGAAAATATTGCAAATGATGTGGTATTAAAATTCATTCAGGTATTTTGGAGAAATATAATTTGAATATAACAATACACTTCATTTCAGCATCCTCGAAACAAAAAAAAAAAGAATGGTTTTTCTTTAATTCCCAAAATAATTTATTTAAGCAGCAAATATGATTACTATTTTATAAACACTTATCACCACATGTGCATGTTTGGTACAAATACTGTCTAATGCTGTAGCATAATTATATATCATTCAAATTTTCAAAATCGAAACTATAACATATAATATTATTTTTGAAGTATTGAATAGGCTCCAAATACTCGTTGTACACATTATGTATTCTTATACGTTTTTTTTTTTTTTTGTGTGTGTGTGTGTGTGTGAACAAAAAATGCAGAAAACTATACGATTTGTAAGCTTATGACATAATAAGTATAATAAGAGATAAAAAAAACAATGCATTTTACAGGACATTTTAATATTGCCCATGTTTCATCATAAATAGGTAACTGGTATTTGATTAACTGAAAACTAAAAATATTAACTATAATATCATCTGTATCTCGATGTTAAACTCTGATTAATTTCAAAAATAAAATTACAGAATTGAATTTGTATGAATGTGTTAAAATTACTAACAGTTTTTTCATAATTTGTTTTGATAAAAAGTGCAATGCTCATTAAAAGAAAACAAAATGTATAAATATTAAATAATTTTACCATAAAAACTGTTTGAAAGTAATGAAAATGTTTTAAGAGTCTTAATTAACTTAGTAGTTTTGGCAATTAGTATATTCTCAAGGGATCCACACCCAAGGCGCTGCACATAGTTAAACATCTAATCATCCTTTTTGGATACCTTCCTTGTCAGTTATCGTTACGTTCTAGACTGGAAACTTATTGATACCAAAGGCTATTTCTGAGAAAACATTTCTAATAAACGTTTTATTGATCTAACACTTAAACATCGGTATGTTATTACTTATAGCCATTGAATACTTCTCAGATATTTGTGCATTCAACAAAATACATCTGTTCACACAAAAATAAATCAAATCATTAATTATCAAATAAAATATAGTTTTATTATTTTTCTAGCTGCAAGTAAAACATCTGGAAAGTTAAATGCTGGTAATGTGAGGAAGTGTAGGAGTAAAATCAATAAATAATTTATCATATACACAATTGTAACCTATACTCATTGTACAATCAATATGTCCATGTATATATCCTATAAACTATTCCTAAACCTCGTCACTCAGATTGCCAATAATGTAAATTTGTATGATATAAGATATAAAGATGTTGAGGTCTAAATATTGATCAAAATAATGATTGGAAATTATAAATCACACATAGGAGTATTCAGAATAAAATATTGAATCTATGTATATTTTTTGAAACAGCTGGACCCATTGAACGATAGTTAATTACATTTACTAAATTTAAATTCGATCTAATCTAGTAGGAGAAGATTTAATAGAAAAAATGTGTAGAAAAATATGTAATTAAATGTATATTATGCATGTACGTTTATGGTACATTAATAATACTGCTTTCAGTTCTCGAACTATTATTGGTTGTGTAACTGAATTGATAGATGTAAAATAGATTATAGAGTTTTTATTTTATTTATTTATTTTTTTTTTTTTGAGCTTTTAGTGAAAACTGTAAAGCTCGACAATCAATTTAAAAACAATAGTAAATAGTCCATTCTAAAATAAACAATTGCAAATTTTATATAAGAAAACCAGCCTCGTGGATGAAGGAGATAATAAGAGTAATAGCGGGTTCGGAATTTGAATTGAGGATATCGTGAATATTAAAGGGTATATTGAGGGACTGTAGAGAATTGAATTGGACATGACTTTTAAAATAAAGAATATTTCGAAAAAAGACAGTAAAAGATTCATTAATACATAAAGAATTCATTCACGTCTTCTTTGAAACTTAATTTATAAAATCTGTTAAATTTATAAAATTTGTTGACATAGACCCAAACGGAGGAAACGATTCCGATATATTCTCTATTACTTCTATTTTGCATACAAAAATAAAAATAGAAGAACCTCATAAAAAACGACGGATACCACAATGCCAAAACTGTCAAAGCTACAGCCACACACGCTCATATTGCGCTTAGCCACCCATATGTGGAAAATGTGGAGAAAATCACCCTTCTTCCTCGTGTACAAAATCTTCAGATCTACCAGCAAAATACGGCCTTTGTCAAGGGGCACACCCAGCCAATTACAAGGGATGCACAATATATCAAAAAATGTCTCGGAAACATGACAAACACTCCTCAAACAAGAAAGCTCAAACACCACCTCCACCCAATCTCAACGCCAATCCTAAATATCAACATCAACAACCAGCCATTGAAAACACACCCACGTCACGTACGTATGCAAATGTTACTGAGGGTCACCAGTCCGCTGACTCGAATACCCCCACAAACATAAATGAAATCTCACATTTATAATTCCTTGACGAGTTCAAATCTATAATAAACTCTCTTATCTCTCTCATAACCACCGTCCTCTCAATTCTCATATACACTAACAATGCAAAATAATAACGCCACTTCTCCCTCTCTCCTCATCCTTAATTGGAATGCAAATGGTCTAACAAAACACAAATACGAATTTCTAAACGCTAAAAATATACAATAGGGTGGTCGCGTAATTAACCCTCATGGAAACTTACTCGAAACCACAACACATAATCGTAACTACAAAGTACACTCTCTTCCATCGCCACCATACTGGCCCAATTCACCCAGAAAAAAGCCAGACATTTTAGACATATTTATATCTAAAAACCCCAACAGTTTTCAAAGCCTAATCACTAACCTCAACGACTTTGTTCTGATCATTTAGCTATAGTGTTAACAATAAATCTTATCTAGAAAACAGACATTTTACCGTTGTATCTGGCTTCTCCTTATTCGAAGTTTCACCAATCCACGTAGAAGTACCTCAAGGATGCGCATCAGCACCTCAAGAATCCGCATCAGCAACTCTTTTTTTCAATTTATTAACCTCAGATCAACCGATCTCCCCTAACACTACAACTGGTGACTTGGCCGATGAGAAGGAGCTTTTAGCCATCCATTCCGACCATGAAATAGTATCAAATCTCGTACAAAATCATCTCAATCAAGTATAAATACTAGGGAACAAAATCCATGCATTTTACATCCACACTAAGGCAAAAAGTCTGCCCTCCCATATACTTCAACAACGTACCTCTCCCAACCGCCCAAAATGTCCAATACCTAGGTTTACATCTAGATCGCAGGCTAACTTGGGCAACTCATACCCATAACAAACGACTTCCTTTAAATAACCGCTCTCGACAATTACGGTATCTCCTCACGTCACAACATATCAACCTAAAAACAAGCTCCTTTTATATAAACTCCTTCTTGAACCGATCTGGAAATACGGTATTCAACTGTGGGGTGCAGCCAAACCATCCAACATAAATAAAATACAAGTCTTCCAATCAAAATGTGTACGCCAAATAACCAAATCTCCTTACTATGTATCTAATGACACTCTACATAGAGCTCTATCCATTTCGACAGTCAAAAATGTCGCAAAAACTTTCTACAAACGCACACACTCCAAATTCCACAGCTATCGTAATCCCTTGATTTCCGAACTATCCACCAACGCTATTCCTGGTGATCCTAGAAGGCGACTCAAACGTACCTGGTGTCGTGAACTACTAAATTAAAATATGTATTTACCTCTACCCCCCCTTATTTTGTATTCAATCTCATTCTCTCTCACTAGCACATTTAAAATAAACTCCTAACCTTAAGTGCCTCCAATGGGTGGTTTCGTATCTCCTATCGTCTACTCAAGCCATGTCTTCTCCATCACATACGCTTATTGTAAAACTATAATTACAGATCGTGTATTTAATAATAAATGTTAAAAAAAGAAAAAAAAGAAAAATTAATAAAGTTACCATCATAAAATGTTACAAAAGAAATTATAACATTTTTCTAACATTTTTCCTATGAAAACATGCATGGAAAAAAAATAAAAATTACAGTTTTTAGCTTTTTGAGTCATATTAATACCAATATGTTTGTTATGTGTAACAATGTTGTATATCTTTTATAAAAAATGAAATATTATTTAGTACAGTAAATACTGAATATGAGTTAACTTTCTTCAGGTACTTTCGAAAGAAGTAGTAATTTCTGATATATACATGTATATATAAAACCAATAGATCCTTTGTTTCATTCTTAATCTATTATGTACAGACTTGAAAATGTATAAAGTTATCAAAAAATACAAAAAAACATCGAGATTATGATTGATAATATTGTTTTAATTAAACCTATAGGAATATTTTATTTTTAATGATGTGTTCGAAATAAATGAATATATTAACTGTCATGAAATACCTAATTATGAAGCATGTTTTAATATACGTTGTATTAAAATGCATTTATGCTATGTAAATTTTGGTCTGATATTATCGAAAAAAGTTTTACGACTCGAGTTGCAGAATACATACAAAAAGTAATTTTTTTTGTAAAAAGGGAAGAAAACCCATTATTTTTAAGTGATTGAAATGGTGTAGTAGACATTGTATATAAATATATATTATGTTTGTGTGTGTTACTTTTAAGGTAAATCGAATGTTTTTCTTTTCGTTAAATTTGCAATAAATGAAATCGCATTAAATTTAATTTAATTTCTACTTCGAAAATTAATCCGACTATTCATAACACAATTTGAAAACTTTTGTAAAACGTCACGAGTTAGTGAAATCTCGAATTTTGTTTACCAATGAAAATTAATCGATTAAGTTGTAACTTCAAAAATGTTTGTTTAGATTTTTCACCCGATTCACCTTATGGTTACTTTTCATTGGTTTTTTCTGTTTTGTTTCAACTTACAACTTTTTTTATTATTTCACAAAATAATTATTGTTGTTTCGACCAAAGATAATATGTATAACTATATATAATTGTATATATATATATATAAACGTGTGTTTGTGTGTGTGTGTTTTTTCTGCATTAATCATGAGCTTTTCATTTATACGGTGAAGAAAAAACAAACCTCTAGAATCCTTCTGGATCAGTCATTTGTATAGTTTAAATGCAAGCCACTGCCGGTCAAGTCTTATACTCGTATACGCACTTCAATCCAATTTTGTGAAAAAGTCATAACGTTTACTCATGATTTATTTACGAATGCCTTTCGTTCACCATGCGATCAATCAATCACACCTTTACCTCACGGTTGATTTCATTGCGGTTTAAAGTGCGTTTACTGCAAATGAAGAAGGCAGGACCGTGTGCAAAATATTACATAGCTAACCAGTAAAAGTTGAGTTGACATTTGAAACGATCTTGGAGAAACTGACAGGTTTGGTAGTTTGGTGGCCGGAATATAGGGTTTGGTGGTATTCAGCTATTTTTGATTCCAAAGACAAACACTACGCAATATAACCTGTCTAGTTTAACTTGAGTTCAGGAAACCTCTTGGTTTAAAATTTGAAGACAATTATAAACTGGAAGATAACAGTCATGCCACCACTGAATGTTCTTCCATAATGTGATTTTCGTCATTAAAATAGGCATATAATAAATTATAAAAAATACTGATCAAACGAAATATTTCTCCTTAAAATTTGGACCGATTTCAATTGAGAAAATAGGACCTCCAGATAAAAATAAATTTAATTAACATCAATGGAAAACCATAACATCGATTCACCCGGAATCTAAAAAAAATATTGCTATGAAATCCATTTATTAGATTGAAAAAAAAATATATTGTTATTATTATTATTATGCAATCTTATTTTCATGAAAATGAAAACAAGTTTACTATGTTAGACTCAACTATTCATCTCGTTCCAATCATATCATTATCAATCACACGCAAATACTTAATAGTTCTTGATTCCTAAATTTAAGTTATGAAATTTTCGGTTCACCCATCTTCTGCTACACTCACACACACACACACACACACACACACACACACACACACATTCAGAATCACTCGCACGCATACGCATGTTTAATTTTAGTAACAGTGTAGACAGTAGGTTTCAGATCTATTTAAAAATTTAGTTTAAATATTTTATCACCATTATTTAATTATATTATGTTAATGGGGTTCATTTTCAAGTTGTATACATTGCAGTTTAATATTAAATAATGAATAAATATGAACTGTTTTAATTTGTAAAATTAAATACCTTAATATGTCTACATTATTGAGAAAAAATTCAATATTTTATCTACTAAAATATATATATATATATATATATATTAGTTCCATGAAATAATAAACACACTATTTATAATATATTATTATTATAATTTTATTTTTTTTTTATAACAATGGTATTTATAATAAATTGCATTATTATGCCAATATCTAGAAACTTATAATCAATATAAGCATTGCAACTTTAAAGATGAAAAAAGTGACAGCACGTTTTTGAATGACATCTATGTTTTTTCATACAATTTTCTTTACTTTTTTTTAATTATTACTTATAACAGCATTTCTTTATCTTGAAGAAAAGAGAAAATTTGTCTCATTATAAGATTTTAAAATTTTTTTTGTATCTGCTCCAAAGTTTCATAATCATAAAATGCTCTTTAATTTTGTATATATATTCAAAGTTGAAAATTGGAAATTGATTTAAAAACAATCGATTCCGTAAAAATGATATAATAATTTACTTCAATACTTAAAATAAAAATTATTATCACTTATTTTCAATTTTTTCCAGAATCAATATTTCAATATATGAATGTGGTCACATTACATTTTAAAAACTTTTCATCAAATATTAAAAACTTTCTTACAAATAAACTTTAAATGTTTAATAAAAATAAAATAAAAACTAGAAATTTTCAAAATTTTATTTTTGGGCCAAAAATTGTAAATAAAAAAAAAAAAAAACTCGTTAGGTATATCATTGATATATAGTAACAATTTCAAGTTCCTGGCAACATTACATTTTTAGTTATGGCTTAAAATAAATATAGTGCTTGAAAGTGTATTTATCAGTACATGTTACCATTTTTACTTGTTTTTTCGGCTGTTTTTCCTCACGTCCAGAAAATATACCTACTTA
Organism: Therioaphis trifolii; assembly: GCA_027580255.1. Classification (NCBI taxonomy): domain Eukaryota; kingdom Metazoa; phylum Arthropoda; class Insecta; order Hemiptera; family Aphididae; genus Therioaphis; species Therioaphis trifolii. The sequence continues at coordinate 109,145,142 of CM050404.1, read as the reverse complement.
GTAGATACAAATAATTTTAGCATCAATGTACCATCTACGTACAATGTACGATCTATAGAGAAGCTTGATTAACATTTTATACATGTACGTATACTAAATGTTTAATCCAGAATAAATAAAAATAACATCATTAAAACAAATTGTTAAGAAAATAAGTATTTTGTAAAATTATAGCGCAATTTAATCACACATAAATAATTATACATATCAGTTAAAAATTTTGAATACAGCAACGCATTGCATATTTTGTGATATAGACCTGAAACACTCGTGCTATATGTACACGTCGTGCATGGTTATATTATAAAATATATGATAATGTGTGTATGTGTACGGCATTGTAGTGGTTTATAATGTTATGATATACATCGTTCATATGTGTGTGCCCTATTATGATAACATTATTGTGCAGGCAGCAATTGTGCTACGCACGACAGTCAAGTTTTATTAAATGCCTAGATTTTCCTTTATATAATCTACCAATAATATTGACGATGGCTCGTTTAAAAGCTGGTTTACGACCGCACGTTGCTATTGATTAAACCGATGAAGTCATTTAAATTCAATTTCTTAAATTTCCACAAAATCACACTGGAATTATATTATATGCGTGCCGTCATTAACGGTATAACACTAGGTTATAATAATTATTATTGACATTATTAGTATTATTATAAATTTGTAACGTGATTTTAATATATTTATATTATCGTTATGATTATAATAATGATGATAATAATGATATATACATTAAAGTGCGTGAAATGGACGTTAAAACGGCAATATATATATTTTCTATGTATTTCATCTGAAAATAGTGCCAGAAAGGTTTCGATTATACTTAGTTTTTTCAGCGTAACAAACGTTTCAAACTAACACATATTTACACGCCTACATTCTTCCTTAGAAATGTTTATGACGTATTTTCAATCTAAATAGTGAAATCAATACTATAACATGTAAAATTATCAGCAACTCTCAAATTAACAATATGTGTTGTATAATATTATAAAATACAGGTATCAGAGTTATTTAAAAAATGCAATACATTTTGTTATATTCATTATTTTTAACTTGTCATTCAAAGTCAGTACTATAGTACTGCACTACTACACATATGTATGAAACAATTTTGTTTTTATTTTAGAATCCAAATTCGAAAATTATAAACTATATTCTACAACTTAAAAAAAAAAAAGCTGGTAAGTGAGATGATGGTGGTTTATATACTCTTTACGTATTTTTCGGTTATTTGTCTGATTTTTGGTGAGTTTTTTTCGTTATTGAACCCTCATAAAATATTCAATTTTTAACTCGTTAGAAATTTTCTGTTGCCAAAAGATTTAAAACATGTTTTATATCTATATTCCAAGTTTCATTGTGATCGGACACACTAAAAAAGATTTATACAGATTTTAAGTTGAAAATTAACGTAAAAACAGTCGATATTCATATACGAATTTATATGAATTTGTTAAAACGTGTATAAAAAAAAATCCTGACTAACGATTTTTGAACTTTTGTTAGGATAATTAGGTAGGTATATGAGTAAGGTCATATTAAATTTTCAGAACTTTTTGTCAAATATTTAAAATTATATTACATAAAAACTTTCACACAATTTGGTAAATTAAAAGTTCTATATTTAAGTCAAAAATGCTTTAATTGTTCTGAAAATGTTGTCCAATATCAAAAGTATGTATTTAATATTGGATAAAATTTTGAAGTTTCTAGCTTCAATACTTTTCGATTTATGACTAAATACCTAAAATCTGAACAGTGAAAATCTCGTTTACGGCGGATTTTTACCGATTTTACCGTTTTTACTCAGTTTTTCGATCGTTATTCTTGATTACTGGAGAAACTATGGAGATTTTGGAAAAATGACCTCTCTAAAGTACCATCTCAGTTCAATTTCGAATCTAAAGAGTTGCTGGACGAAACTTTTGGACAAGGGTTTCTATACGAAAAAGTGTTTACAGAAAAAAAAAATAAAATAAACATCATTGTAAAACCATAAGATCCTTCGCTTCACTCAAAATCAAAAAAAAAAATAAATCAATACTACTTTATAAGCTACATTTTAGGGAAAATATCAGAGGTGAAATATCTCGTTTGAGTACAATATTTATATTCATGTTAGTTTATTATTATTTATTTCGTATTTAGTATGTATTTATTAATCTTTTAAAACCTTTAAAAAATGTGTATATTTTATAGTAAAATATTATGTTAAAGAACTACGATATTATTTACGATAATTTGAATATGTAACTGATATAATCGATTATTCTATGAAATATTGTATTTGAAATTATTGATGTATAATATTATTAACATTTTCAGTAAACTTCAAAAATCATTGAAAATAAATGTGTAAACCTTAATTGTAATTTTGTTTGCTCACATTTTTCAAAAAATCATATTCAAAAAAAATGGTTAGTTTAATTTTTCTATAAAGTTTTAAAATTAAACCTAAAATTTTAAATTTTGAGTCGCAAAATTTAAAAAATTCACCGTATTTGTAAATTTGTTGCTGAACCACACTTCACATAAAACTAGAGACAACGAAGTTAATGTTTTTGGGTATTAGTCCGTTTTGAACGAACAAAAAAAAAAAAAAATCGAGCCGAATCGATTAAAAAAAAAGTAAACAATGTACCTATAGCTATGTCGAAGTGGAATTACGTTTTAAGTAAAAATTTGGCCTGTGCCATCGGATTTTCACGGTTCAGTTCAGATTTATTACACGTTTTTCGTTTTATTCAATATTCAAACAATCATCGTCGTTTTGTCAGTCTGTAGTTTGTTTTTTTTTTTTTTACAAAATGCAATCTAACTTTGTCTCGTTCTCGTCGCTCATAAATTAAAAACAAATATGTGTATAATGTATATAAAAAATATTTATACAAATAACGATGATATTCATTCACATGAAACGCCACGCCACGTGTCTTCGTTTTGTTTTCACATTCTTCGTCCCGGAGCTAATCAACGGGCGCGCGTGCGGGGTTCATCCCGTGTCTCTTGTTCCGAACGCGCGCGTTATCGAAATCGAAAAAATATCGATCCGGTGAAGTGTATGAATACAAAATATGTACTCCGCGGGTGGCAGACAATCAGTGTGGTACGAGATAACGGTTTGAAATATATAATATTATTAATATCTCCGTGTAATTATGAATGAACAAACATGTAAATACAAACGCATAAAAAAAAAAAAAAAAACAAAAACAAAAACGACGCTATTTCATTTGATTATTGTTATTGTTTTTGCAGTCACCACGTCTCTCTCACCACCAGTCCGGGAACGAGCGCGCGCGCATTCTCCTTTCACGAAAATATACACAACGATAATTGCAAGTAATTACGAAAATAATCATAATAATAACGAGCTTTATTGCGACATGTCCGCGTCGAGTATATTATTATACAATAATATAATATGCTCAGCGGCAGCGCGGAGACGTTTTAAAACAATAACAACAGCCGCGTATGAGATAAGATGAGTAAATACGATAATATTACGGAAGGGCGGTGAAAGCACGCGCACGAGAAAAGTAAAAAATAATAATAATAAAACAACGACGGTTTTCGTCTCATCCGTCTTATACTTCTTTATACAGGGTGTTTCACAAAGATCTGACATGTTGAATAACTTTTGTTCTATTCAATATTTTTAACTTTTTTTTTTTTATACTATTTTTTAGCCTAGCGCTACAATAAAATTATATTAAAATTTTGTTTTCATTTTTAAAACTCAAATTTCAAAATTTAAAATTTAATTTTAGAGTTTGAAAAAAAATCAAAATAGCCATTTTGTTAACATGATTTTTAGAAAAATTTCGGTGTTTAAAATTCTTATACAGGTTGATCCGTTAATTTTCTCTGATTTTTTAAATTTTACGAAAAATGTAATAATATGTATCGTTTATCAGTCATCAGATAATATCACATAGTAATAGTTGAACTATTAATCAATTTAGTTCGATTTTTCGTAAACTTTAAAAAATCATAGAAAATTAACGGATTAACTTTTATAAGAATTTCAAACGCCAAAATATTTCTAAAAATCATGTTTACAAAATGGTTTTTTTGATTTTTTTTCAAACTCTAAATTAAAATTTGAAATTTTGAAATTTGAGTTCTAAAAATAAAAAATAAAATTGAATGTAATTTTATTGTAGCACTAGGCTATAGTACTCATTTAAAAAAAAAAAAAAAAAAGTTAAAAATATTGAATAGAACAAAAGTTTTTCAAAATGTCAGATCTTCGTGAAACACCCTGTATATCTCTTTTTCTATCCCCCTCTCTCTATCTCTCTCTCTCTCTCTCTGTCTCTACCTCTGCCACTGCCTCTCCCTTTCACCACCTGTCTTCTCGTCACTTTTCTCCACTTCTCACCTAACCCCTCCTCGTTTCTCTTAACCCACACGGATCGCGACAGAATAGCGTCTCAGATCCCGCGTACAACCCCATATACGTAGAACTTGGTCCCGACGGATACGGAGAACGCTATACTTTGACGTCAGTGAGCGGGGAACGCGGAGGCGATTTTTGAGCTTCCGTCACGTACACGGCACTTTCGAGTCCGAGTGGCGTGGCGGCAAGCCGTTCCATATTAGTTATACCATGCGTTATCGATGCAGACGACGCGAATGAACACCAGTGATGATGGAGCGAAAAAAAGTAGCGATGGAATTTTAATATTCGGTTGTTATTATTATTATTTTTTTTTATTCGTTGGTACAACTACCGCGTGGCCGCCTAACAAAAAAGGATGGTGGTGTAATAAATTATTTTATACACGCGCGTATATCATTGTATAATAAAATGCAAGTCTCGTGTGTGTATGTGTATACTTACTGTAAAATTTAAAAACAGAGTGACTTTTTGAACGTTAGCGAGCGATTGATAATTTTTCGAATAGGACTGGCTATTTTGTTAAGGAGCAAAAATTAAAATATTTATCACAAATATCATATATATTTGTATATATATATATATATATTAAAAACTGAAATTACGTATAAAAAAGGTGTCCTTGTTTAAATATTTAAAAAAAATGATCATATCTGATAATTGTATAAGCCATAGGTATTTTTTCTATAAAAAGTTTTTGTACTAAAATCACGTTGGTTCCAATGCCCGTTATGAAAGTATACGATTTTATAATAATTTATTTACAAATACATATTTATATGTGTTTAACACTACGAGACGAACATATGAGTATCGACGTACGCAATCGTATTTGCGATATCCCCAGTGTAACGCAATTGAACACATTGACTTTTGAAAAACTAATGACATCCTCGCGTTAATCAATTATTATCAAAGGTGGCATGGACTACTGAACTACGCGATCGATTAAAAGAAGTCATGAGTAAATTATTCATTAATATAAATTGTAAATTATGAAATTATGGATTTCAATGTGTTCAATGAAGTGAATAATGTTGTTATACATGTTATGTTATAAGCATACACTTTGTTGCTAAAAAAAAAGTCATTGTATAGTATACACATGTAGAAACAATAAAAACCATCACATGTACATTCAAAAACGTTAAGACTTTACCGAATTCTCGCTGTTGTTCTCCGTTATGTTCACCCTGTTTAACTTGCCACACGCTGAAGCATGGTTTTTGCATAAATACATCCCAACTCGTAATATTGTTCTCGTCCGTGTTAAAATGCGTAGAATGTGTATTTTTATGCAAATCTCAACCGATGCGATATCATCTGCAAACGTCGTTTCCCGGGATGTTTTCACTGCTGAATCGATGCTCTGGGACACCCTCCACCGAAGCGGTGCAACTTTTCTTATCCCTTACACCACTAAGGAAAAAAAAATATAATAAAAAAACATGGTATGAACGAACCTCGAAGGAATAAACACGGTCTTCTTATATTATACTATTAACGTGTTCGTGCGACCGGCACGACCAACGACGACCGCGACCTTGGTATACGTGACAAAAACACGCACTCTTTCCCTCTCTTTTAACATATTTTTTTTATTCTCTCATACTCACTGTACCCCTTTTTCTATACCTCAGTCGTTCTCTGTCTGTGAAACGATTTTTCCCCTGACCGACAACTCCGCCACATGCCAAAAGATACCAGCGCTCTGTGATTTAGCGATTCGAACGTTCCTAACGACGTAGTTATACGTGAATACTCTTTTTTTTCCACCGCGTGATCCGTGAGCGAAACCGTTCTGAAGATAAGTGAGTATACAAAAGTGTACAAAGGGTATTCGACTCTTCCTCGCCCGGTACACGTGAATCAAAAAAAGCCCCCGTCAATTTAACTGTTAATAATATTTGGATGCTCACATTTTCCTGTATCGATTTTTCAGCCAGCGTCCGTTCGGTAGATTTTGCCATGATATACATCATGGAGGAAACGTTTTCTGTACTGTATAGTGTATACGTGAATACGCGTAAATAGTAAATAACACCATCACTAAACACATGTCATCATTACAGTCAAGATTATAGCCGTCCGTACTTTCCTGAGAACCCCATCATTTTCTGTTATCATTTAGTTTTACCTTTTTTTTATTTTTATTTTTTTATTTTTTGTTTTACGTTATGATTGTATTGGCAAAACAATTTCAGATTAGTGGTCACTGTTCTCATGGAAAACGTATCATAAGAACAGATTTTCAAAAATTCAAAGTTATTTTGACTACCTTGTCTGTGTGCAAACAGGTATTTAACAATATTAGGTACTTATAAAGTAATAAGTAACTATAAGTTGAATTTAGTTAAAATTTCGTCAAAAATAAATCACTCGTAAATATAAAATTTCATATGTCAATTTTTTAATAAGAAAAAAAATGTTTTATTTTTTTTTTCTAATCTAAACATTTAAATTGTTTAGAAAAAAATGCTCTGTCCGAGTATTTAAAAAAAAAAAAAAAATGGTGTCATTTATAAAAAAGTAATAAGTTGTATCCACATGCTCGTATCGAAAGAGTTGAAAATTTGAAATGTATTTAAAAAAGTGTATTTAAGTATTATCTGTCATTCAGTGAAAACCCCATTTAAATACAAGGTCATAGAAACGAAATATTTAGTGGTACCTCTTAACGTGAACACACTGTATATGTTGAAAGGCTTCATAATAATTGTATAACCCAAAAATCATAGGCACGTAGATACACATCATTGACAAAAATAAAATACAAAATATGCTAAAATTTTATATTTTACGGATATGTATCACAATTTATATTTTAAAACGAAAATAGGGGTATATAAAATAATATTTTAGTATAATTTTATAAAATATAAATCAAATGAAAACCATAAAATTCTTCTAGGCTCTAATTCCTATGTGTGGGCTTGTACATAACTGCAACATATGATTCTTCTACATTTCTGCGGCGATCGGTTTCTTCGCGAAATTTATTTTTAACCAAACGTGTATTGTAACTTACACATTTTTTTATGTTTAATATTATTTAACTACTCGTTTGAAAAATACCCGTAATATTAAAACATCTAAAATAATAAAATATGTAATAAATATAATACGTATACCTACGTCTATTGTTTTTTACTCGGATTTTTAGAGATATAATTAATTATCAAGCAGTCAAACCGTTGCGTTAACTTTTTTTTCTACATCGTACGAGCGAAAAATAAATAAATTATGGTGCCACATACCTACATGTATTATGTATTTATTATAATTATTATTCCGTTCGGTGGCTTCCTGTGTGTCGGATAACGTGGACAAAGCACTATCGATATATTTTGTGAGGGACTTTTGAATGCATTCAAAAGTCACAGAACAATTTTATTACTCGGTAAATCACGTACCACAGCTTGAGACCGTAAAACATTTAACAGAAATTCGCCTTTTCCGTTGCCTCGAACGGAATGCACAACGTGCCACGAGTTAATACAATTAAACGTTGTATATAAACACACTGGACAGAATTATGTAAAACGATTATTTGAGAAAACGTATTATTCTGAAAAACTAATTGGAACATTTGAAAGAGAAAAACGGTTTGTTTTGTTCAACGCCGAAAGGATAAAATAGCGACAATTCTGTTTGTGCCGGTAAACAAATAAGATACAAAAAGTTTTCAATCGTTATATAATATTACTTTTGGCATTTTCGCACAAAATATTTGTAAGTAAACATAAAACAAAACAAAACAAAAACAAAAATAAAAAACAATAAGTATGATTAATAATGCTACGGAACTCTTGATTTTAAATTAAACATCATTACTGCAATGCAACATTGGGATGTATAATCAATGACCTTGAAACTAAAAAAATGAGTAAATTATTAACTACATTAATGCTCGTAGATTGGAAATTTGTTCAATCAATAGCTATATAGATCCACAGTTATCATAATTAAATGTCCCATTCAATGGTTTATTTTGATAATTTAGGGAAGTGTATAATGTAAAATTTCTAATCACGAATAAAATGTTTGGTAAAGAATGAGAATGTTATACCTCTGACGACTCTCTGTGTTAGAAACCGTATTCACGCCCATACATTTCTAGTAATTTATTTATATTATATAATATTTTTGAATTATAGGAATATTATGTTCTAGCATCCAATTGATAAATCTATCGTTCATTTACATACGATGTAATATGAATCATTCATGATTATTCTATTATACTAACAGTTGAGTTTAAATGTTGAAAAGTTTCTCATATTATATTTGCATCAAATATGAGCCAAAATAAACGAAAATATGAATATTTTTGGTCGTTAAGGTGAATTTTGTGACAGTTTAACTCATATTTTTACCATATGTCTATTTATGATTATATGTTATCAATATAATACTATTGTATGATGAAGTTAAGAAGGATTTATGGTTTTTGGTAGAGTTTTCTCCCGAATAATTTTCAGCAAACTAACAAATAATATCATAAGAAAATAATACGGAATAGCAGGCTTTCGTAAAACGTATTGTGTTATTACTTTATTGGTATGGCGTGCCACAAACTGGCTTGACTTTTTTGTTTACGACCAATCGATGTGATATATCCACCTGAGTTCAACTTTATGTCAATAAGAGGAACTGCAATATGGGAGTCTGGCATTATCAGGGATTTCCATTAATACACTGATTAAATTATTAACAAATATTTTTATACTATCAATGCGAAATAATTTTTTGATATTTTCGATAGGATTCTAACTTGTAACATAGTATAGTTGATAACAAAAAAAAAACCTATCTGGAAAAAGTTGAGAATTACTATCATAGTCGTCATAAGTCATTAAAAACCAATAAAAGTCTTTTTATTCATATATATACACACTATGGATCATACGTGTTGTATTTATAATATAATTATTTTACTTATGTCATTAACTTTTATTTTGTGCAGATTGTGTGTGCTTTCATTATATTTAGCTTAAACTTTGTTATTTTTTGGAAAGCAATGATATTTTTTCTTTTAAACGATAACTTTTCAATCACATGTGTTTTAAGTGTAGCTAAAATTATAAATAATTAATGGTAATAAATGGAAACTTAGCGGTTCTCGGTACTCGATTAAAAAAGAGTTATAGAATACTAGTGACGCGAAATCCGTTTCAAACATGTCTATGTCCTACCCAAAAACGCATTATGCCAAAAATATTGAAGTGTGTGAAAATACAAATAAAAAAAGAAAGGTGAAAGTCCAACAAAGAAATAGCCAAAGTCAAATGATTTTTCTTAAGTAAATGGACTTTCGAAAAATTCATCTCCCCAAATTTCTTAATTTAAACGTTGGCAGCTATCTAGACTATTGAACAACTGATTAGAAAAAAGTCAATATCCCTCAATACTCAACTTTCTGAAAAATAAAACAACTTTTATTTACTTTATTTTTATTTGAATGAGAAATATGTTCATATAAAATAAGTAGTGGAAGAAACTTATTTCAACTTCTTAAAATAAGATATCATTATTATTAATAGTTATGTTATTCAATATTTAACTTGCTGGAATGTTATTTTTTTTCCCCAATCACCGTAATTAATGTATACTACTGGACTTATTGAAAAATGTGCTGTATTTAGAATAGAGATGTTTCGGTTTTTTTTTTTTTTATTTGGTGTACAATTTTATTTTGATCTAAGTTATTCACATGAAAAGTTTTTAAATCTAAATTTTTATTATTATCGTCACTAGTTTCCTCATTCAAAGTTGAGAGGTTTAAAATGTCTTCATAGAATCCTTGGTATTCTTGAAAGGGTTAATATTTTCTGACTTTTGATATGTCTTGAATCTTTTTGGAGTTGCATTTTTACCTTTATAGATATTGGTTGCCGAGAACAGCACGCCTGTTTTTCCTTAATTTAATTTGCAATTTGCGTTTTGAAAACCACTAATTTAATATATATTAAATATTTATGCTGAAATTCGCAATGTTTTTTTTCTATATTCTTTGTTGTTTTTGTTAAAATACCGGGACCACCAAGTATGCAAATTTAGTATTTCTTCATTAAGACAATTTCTAGACAGATATTTCTATTGACTAGGCCTATGTATTCGATCTAACTTACATGTTGTTCGCTTTATAACTTCGAAATTTTGGTTACCGTGAAAAAACTGTATTCCTAATTATTGTTTGTAGTAATTGCAATTTAAAATGCACACTCAAGAAACAGTTCCAATCAAGTTTTTTGAATTGGATATCAAGGCTTCAAGATTTGATGAATTTGGCTGAAAGTAGGAAGTTGCTGAGGTCGACTGATGAGAGGTTCCTCCCAAAAATGCCATGAAATGGATAAAAAGAACGCCACCGATATTGGCCGTGATCATCACATACTCCACGGAAGTTTGGATTTTTGGAGGATATGTCATTATGCTTGTAAGCAACTGGACATTTAAAGACACAAGTCTTGAGTGCAATCGTTCACGTGCTCGGGTGACGCAACCAAGGTAATCGGTTGTTTGCCACCAAAACGGTCGTGCCTCACTTAAAGAGCTCGGTAAAATTACAATAATAGTCCTAGATAATTATTACTTTAGATGATCTATGATTTTAAGACCAAGGCAGTCGTTTAGTGTACCTCTCATGCATATTGTGTTTCTTCAAGCATGCACATTGTCAGGGTCTAAAACGGGTTTAACCAGTTCGTCGTATAAAGTTAACTCACCACCATGCTCTAAACGGATTTAGGTGGTCGGTATTGATATTACACCAAGTCACTGGCTGAATTAAAATCGCATGCTGAAAAACGAATGTAAAAATGAAAACTACGATTCCAATGAATAATTATTCGATTACTTTTCGTTCCGGGTATTCCGTGGAGATGTACACAGTTTAATTTACCTCGATAAAACATAACGTTTGAATTTGCTCATTTAGTAGTTAAAATACTATTACTTTAATATAAATATTATTTATATTAATTTTTCAGTTTTTTTTGTGAGTAACCACAAATTACACCATTCTATTTTAAAAGCTATAATAATGTTTATATTTTAAGTACATTAAAATAAAATTCAAAGTTGAAGTATATAAATCACAGTTGTTCAACACATTGTAGTTATCCTATATTCATTATGTGTATATATATATATATATATATATACATACATACATTTAAAATTATAATTTACCTTGTATTCATATTTGATGTTGTAACATACCCTCTATGTCTTCTTACTTTCCCCTTTTTACCCGGGAGTTAAAGTTCTGTTTATTTTTACGAGGTCTTGGGGGTTCTGCCTCGGTGAGTGATATTTAAGTTATGGAACAGGGTAACCTTATATAGAAATACTCGATAACAAACAATTAATTAATATAATATGTTTTCGGTATAATGTGTTACGAAATAGTTATTAAATGAGAACAATGGTTTACTTGAGGATGGTAGCCGAAATTATGGTTTTCAGACTCCTTGGCCTCCTTCGTCTACTTCTTTTTCCGGATATTTTACCGTATTATATCCACGCCGGAAAAACCTTGGTTGGCATTCATTTGTCATTCATTTAACGTTTTGGACACTTAACATACAACCGTGCTGTGTTACTTAATAAATAATAAGCAACGTACGAAGTTGATTAACAACAATCGTTACAAAGTATTTTGATGTTATACATTATATTATTGTTTTGTAGGCTTTTTCAATGGTATTATTTCCTCATGTGCAAGAGAGAATTTAGAAATAAAACAATACTTATACCTTCGTTATATTATTGCATCAATTTTACTGTATTTAATTGAATACTCCAATTCAATTAGACTGTTACTGAATCTTAATGTCCAAGCATGTTTTGATTATATTTTTATATAGTTTATTAGTTGTTACCATTCGAATGAGAAACTGTGAGATTGCCACGGTAGATTGTATTTGAAAGCGATCTGTTAGCTATTTGCGAAAACAGTTTACAAATATTGGCTATCGTTGCCAAAATATTTGCACCTACTAAAATATTATTTGAGGTTATAGTAAATAATTGGAACACAGTATCCTGTGGTAACAGTGTGTTTGTCTCATAATTATTATTCAATATCGATGTTAGTGCTTACGTTCGTAAATAGTATTAATATTATCAAAAAAATCAAACACAATCATCATTATTATTTGATTTATCAAGTTATTTAAAATGTATGGTGTTTTGAATACTATAAAAACATTGAATAATTATCAACGAATTAATTACAACAAAACTATTCATTTTAATGCAAACTTCACATGGAATAAAATATGATTTCGATAACACCAAGCAACCCTAAATACACATACTGCGTATTTTTTTCAGTTCAGATGAAATTGTTTATATACTTAAAAATAATCGTACATATTATACTCCTTACACACTACACACATATTTTATAAAAACATTTTAGCAGATGCTGGAAACAAAACACTAAAACGAAAACTATGTACCTAACCACCAAACAGAGTCACTTAAATGTTATCTTAAATATTATACTTTTAACTCATTTAACATTTCGAAATGTATAAATACATTAAATAAATTCATGTACGGTGTGCTTAAGAACATGTTTTTCTCTTTGATTATTTAACAATCCGTTTTAAATCTAAAAAATGTTCTAATTATATCAACTTTCATATCATATTTTAATCAACACTTCTCGTTAAATTTGTTTGATGTAATTATAATAAATAATAATATAAAAAATGAAATGCCAATTATTTCAAGTCAACTCTTGCAGGTAAAATGGTATTATGTTATGATACTATAAATGATGAGAAAAACTGTATATCCATACACAATTCTAAGGAGGGTTTTTTTGCGATGAATTGAATTATTCGAAAATGTAATCATTTTAAAAGTAGGACTATATGTATATGTATTTTAAATTAAGTAAAATATGTTTGTAAATATTCTTTGTGAACTCTCTTTTTTATATCGATGTAAAAGCTTTTGGTGTTTATTTTCATTATCATTTATTTTTTGTCATCATCATTTTTTCCAAAATAATAAAATGAAACACGTTAACAATGGATTTGAACTGGAAGTGGGTTATGATATAGGTTTAGCACTCTAATTATAATAGTAGTGTAAAAGTGTGATGGGAATAATAGAAATAAAATAATGATATACATACATTATCTTATCTAGTACGGTGCATAGAGGTATACGAAACAACACACGCTTTTGACCGTACCTGTCCAAAAACATTTTTTTTTCTCTACTTTGTTCGATTCTCTCACCCTGCATATCCTTCATTCACTACAAACATGAATAAAACAAAGACGCGTTGACGTCAGAGTAGCATAGATTATAATTATTTATATTATGATATACTGTTGTTGTATTTGATTCATGAGGATGATCAGCCACTGACTCTTCTAACGATTGTATATGGGTGAAAAGGGCATAGATGAACCCACGAGTTTTTGCCACATGTCATTGTACTTCAATCTCATGGAATGTTCTTACGTCATCCCAAAAACTAGGGCTTACAAACGTTATCATAATGTTATAAATGTAAATACTCGTATGATTAAAATTGGTTTATGAAATTGAAGCGAAAAACAATACGCAAAAGTACGTACTTCACTCCATGAGATATTTTTTGCTCTCCGGACAAGTTAATGATAATGGGTATATTGAATTTTAAAGAAATTATAGACTATTTTTTGAATAAAGCAAGTCTGAGGAAAAATTTAGAATTAAAATATACCGTTCATATAGACCAATTTCTTCGAATAAATATTTTAAGTTAAAAATTTACGTAAAACTAGTAAAATAGTTTATGTATCGCTAGTAAAAAAATTCCTTCATCATGATTTTTGAAATTTTTTCAGCATCATTAGTGAAGTGTATGAGTAAGGCTATATTATATTTTCAGAAGTTTTCAGTATATTTTTAAGTTATTATTATATAATAAGCATATTATGCTTAACACAAAACCAAATCATAAAGAATATTTCAAAAACATCATAACGCCAAACGGAATAATGAAAAACTCCGTTAAATTAAAAAAAAAATGGTGTTGAAAATAATCATAAATACCCGAACGTATATTTTGACGTTGATTATCTCCTAACTTCTTAATTTAGATGCACCCAATATATAAGGCACAATAGTTGGTAAATCGAATATCTACTATCGGAAATCCGTGTTAGAAATATTTATATGGAATAGTCATTATTAGTCATTATCAAATATGTACTGTGGTTCAGAATATTTTGCTAATACATGATAACGTGCGGGGGACAGTTATTAATTATAATCATTTTTACATTTTTATTAATATTCCAAATGAGAACTTCTAAAGTTTTGAGTATGCTAAAATACTTTTATAAAATAAGTTCTGGTATAGTTTAACAAATTTAAAATATTTTATAAAATAGTTTTTGACTAGTGTTAATAATAAAACTGTGACAATATTATGGCGAATATATAAAACACAACCAATAGAATAGGGATATATGCATAGCCGAACCACAAGTAAATATATTACTCTAATATATACAATTACACAACCAAATTATTAACTTACTATACTGCGATAATATGTGCCAAAACTTTTAATTTTTAGACACATAAAGCTCAAAAAAATGTTTAAATATAAACCCTGAATAGTAATAAAAGTATAATACTCATAAAAATAATATCAAAAAAATGTTAATCGCAAAAACATAATAATGTTTTTACTTAAATACCATAAAATTAAAAAAAAATAAACCCAGTTAAAGTAAAAAATAACATTACACATTTTTGTTTCAAATGCAAGCCATCCTACAAACAATGAAACTCAACTGAACGACCGAGAAATCCAAGTACTCATGGGTAAACCAAACGTGTGCCAGAAAGAGCGACGAGCATACGACGTTCAGATTCGGTGTCGGTTGTCGTCTAGACGTAAGCTGTTGTGACCTCTACAACTATACGATCGACTGAATAAAACCCTCCCCCAATCACGCCTCACTCGAGTGAGTATGGCATATTTTCGTCATTCAAATCCGATAAATCCACTGAGCCGTGACTACAGGACTGTATTCGGGGCTTTAAATGCAGATGAAAAAAAATCCAAGAGTGACTCCTTTGTGATTTCAATAGTTATGTACATCCCTATGATAAAATTTTTTCCATATACTTGTATTTTTTGTAAAGGATTTTTACTCTACAGCTCACTTCCAATTGCGATTTCTGACTACGTATCTGTAGACATAGTAAACGAATAACATAAATAAAAAATATATAATAAATAAAATATAACAAATATGATCAAAAAAACATCGTATGTGGACAATGATTGAACATGAAAACATAAAAATACATATTTTGAAGCATACGAATACTTAATATGATTGTTTAAACGATAATTATGAAAAAAAAATCAATGTTTAATACTAAAAATTGAGTGAATGCAAATGATACAACTTAAAAGTTCACCTTTAAAAAAGGTAAAAGAGAAATCAGCAGTTATTGATTACATTTAATTGTTTTTATGATTTAAATAACCAATTTTGTGTTATATACACAAATAATATACATATAATAATAAAAAAGATTAAAAAAATGAAAACATTAAATGATTAGTTTTTTTTTTTTTTGTCATAGGATCCTATATATAAAATATGTTATTATTTTATCAGGTGAAATATCCAAACATCCGCGTCTGTAACTTGGTACGTTATTTAATATAGCTAAAATCAGATTAAAAAGAAATCAACAAAAATTAACAAAATCATTAACGAAAAAAAAAATTCTAAATATAATACAAATTTTCATAAATGTAACAAATCCATAGTATCTTTGGTGAAATGTTTAAGCGGTCGCTTTTTAAGTATTACAAAGATTGAATCTGGCTAATTCCTCTTGAGCGTCAACACGTAGGGGAGACCTGGGTAAGTTGACGAATCTAAGGTTCAATGTATTTTTGAAATATAATACCTTTACATTACCACGGAGACGTGACTAAAAGTGGTATAAAATAAAAATAATTATTTAAGATCAAGAAAATAAGTAGCAAATTAATATATGAGAAATTTTGCAATAGCGAAGCATTGCCGGGTCTGCTAGTACTTAGTTACTATAACTGTTCCGATATACTATATTCACAAATTATGTGTGTGTGTGTGAGAGTGTATGTGTGTGTGTGTGTGTGTGTGTGTGTGTGTGCGAGTTTATGATAAACATTTAAAACTGATACATTTTCTTTGTTTGGGATCATAAGATAATGAGTTGCATGTATACTCTTTAAAGATACGATTGGTTAATTTAAATTCACTTACATTATTTGTATTCTGAATATGTTAGAAGAACTTAAGTAGAGTAAAATATTTTTGAAATACATTTGAGTCGTTTCGTTAAGCTATAATTGTTTTTACTAGAAGCTAATAAAAAAAAAAAATAATAATAATAATAATTATAATAATAAAATATTCGTATTTTCAAAAAGTGGATCAAGGCAGTTTTTTACCTACTGTATACATTTAAGTATATATTTAAATTGTTTTTTTTTCAAACAGTTGCATTAGTAAAATATTCGATTTCTTAAAAACGTATACTTTACTGTGTTATTACATCATATTCTTATTTAAATCGGGAGAAAGCTGGGGCACCTACCTACGAGATGTTTTTCACAATATTTTGATAAAAGTATGGAAAAATAAGAACAGGCATTTTGTATATTAAATAATAAAAAAAAAGAATGGAAATAAAGTAGCTGGAAGAAATGGTTTGCGTCACATTGGTGGGGTATATCAGAATGAAATCCTTTTCTAAAATGGTAAAAAAAAAAAACGGAATTCGAATCCAGACGGGTCCGTGTTGTGTTGCATCAGCACATGTGGCGACATTTCACAAGAACGGATCCAATTTCCAATTGAACAGGAATACCTTGTATAAATATACATTTATTTATACTGATACGTACGCTCTCACCCACACGCAATTTTTCCTCGTTCACTATGAAAAGTGTTCACGGAGAGTCCACTATCTAATAGAGTGAAAATCTCGGATTCCAGATAGTGTCGATTCCATTTTCATGTCTTGTTCCTCTGAATTTCGCTTTATCTCGGACTGAATAGTGACAGATAAGTATGTAATAAAAAGGAGAGAAAAAAGACACTGCCTTAATGTCGTCCTTGCTCCAACAGCTATCAATAACCCCAATGACACTGGGGTCACATAATTTCCGGTATCTTCTTGGAAAATTAAGTTTTTCTCCTTTTTTTTTTCTCCTCCTCTTCCAATTCTCTTTTTTTCATAATACAAGTGTATCTGACATCGAAATATTCGATTCGTTTTTATATATTTAGTGTCATGTAGAACCACACCACCACCAAAATGTAATCTGTACTTCAGTTGGCCGTTGAAGGAAGGGCCGGGGTGTTCGGGAAGTCCAAGATAAACAGCGTGCCTTCACTCGCAATATTTTAGTAAAAATAATATTGAAACGCGAAGTTGAGCCCTCGTCTAACACCGGAGAGACACTCGGCATACAGTGTGTTGGCACACTGTAACTACTGCGCGCGCTATTCACGTGAATGGAGCGCGGAACTCCGTTAAGTACTATTTATTCGGTCGCATATATGAGTTTGAAGTTTTCGACTAAGCAAACATAATCGTCCAATACAATTCGAGTACGAATGTCTATATGCACTAACTTCCGAGGCAAACGAGTTCTATTTTACAGCTAAATCACATATTATTACGTTATATTGTAGGTATATTGCGATTTCTACTACGATGTCGTGAAGTGTCACCGAAAACACGAACAATTTGAAGAGTAAATTGTCTGCTCTTCAAAATGGTAAAAAAAAAAAAAATAATAAAAATATGTAGACAAATTTACATATAAAAAAATATGTATTGTTAAAAAATAAACGTGAATAATGTTTTAATTAAAACCGTGTGTGCTTATAATGCATATGTATTTAAAATACATATGTTAACAAGGACTTTAATCCATATTATGTGTACGTATATTATATAAAATTTATAAAACCTCTTATGAGTAGTGAGTACCTGCCAATAAGCGTTGTGTAGTCATTTTGGAATTGTTCTATCGAAAATTAACTATCAAGATAGGTACTCGTATTTTGAACGGGTAGCCAAAATATTTCATAATTTTGAATGATGTATTATAATTATTCTGTCATTTTTTTTTTTTTTTTTACTAGGTACGTAAACGTTATAGAAATATGAATTTACACAAAACGCTTTTAATTCAGAATTGATTATTCTTTCCCGGCGCCCAAGTTATTTACCTAAAGCATTATTAAAATAATTTTTAAAAAAATGTCTTAGCTTATATTTGTCCAGTTTAATCAATTTTATATCCAATTTTAAAACACTACTTTTTTTCAGAACTTTTTATTAAATAGCATAATAATTCGCGGAGCAATATGCTAAATGGGGATATTGAAATTTATAATGTAATAAAATAATATTATTGTTAACGTGATAATATATAAATTAATAATAAAACGGCGTAAAAAAAAACTTTGGTGTATTAATAATTCAAAAAAAAAAAACGTCTCAAATGAGTATATTTTCGTTTGTTGTCAGTGGTTCGGAATAATCTTTTTTGTAATTCTAATTTGTGTAACACTCTAAGTCTGGAAAACACATAGGATTAAAAAAACAATAACATTTTGTTTATGATCGATTTAATAAACACGTGCCACTTGTATAAGTACTTGTAAATACATGGATTATGTGGTTTATAATTTTAAGACCCACGGAACAATACTATTTCAATGATTTAATATCTATATAAGTACCTATAAACATTTTATCTTCATGTATTAATTTTTTTCTGCGTTGATTTTTTCATCAAAAATGTACCTACGAAATAAATGTTTAACATTTTTATTCAACTACATTCACATAGTATTAAAAAAAAGTAATACATTTTGAGGTGAAATAATTAAAATAAATTAGAAGCTATTTATACAAATTTTGTATCTAAAAATATTCAGTAAATAATAGAGTTTTTTTTTTATGTTATATCCGAATAAATAATTTGAGTGAAAATTATTATGTGAAATCATAGCATTTGCTTTAGTAATCAAAAAACAATTATCAAATCCACAGCTTGTTGCACCATATAATTAGTTTTGAAAACTTAAAATCTAGGGTGTGTTATTATTTTGGGAGATAATTAAACATAAAAAGCCAGAAAAACATTGAGCTTGATTAATTGTATTATACGTTTTGAAAGTTATGATAATATTAAGTTTATAAAACATATATGTAGTAAAAGCTACAAGATTTAAATTATTTTTTCTTGCTTTGGATAAAATTGCTCTTTTATAGAAAAGTTTCTTCACCCCCATGACATCTTAAAGAAAATATGTTTAACATCATATCATATCCTTAATTAAGTTTTTGATTACCAATATAAGCAATCTACTCGTGAATTGTAAGTTAAAAAATCTTTTCTCAGAATGTCTCGATTTACTTTGTTTTCGATTTTAATTGAATTAAAAACCAAATAACTATTTTAAAGGTTTTATCACATATAAACTATAAGAATAGTTATATATATATATATATATATATATATATATATATATATACTTTTTCTTTCAATAACATTGAGACTAATTTTATATTGCCAACCCTAAAGTATACGTAGGGTATCAACCATAAACGTATATTACAATATTAAAATATATAATATAGGTTCACAACTAGAGATGTTAAAACTTTCACTAACAAAACGAATTATTTTTAAATTATTTATTATTAAGAGTAATTTGATACATTAGGCACATCTGGGTATTTTAAATTTATTAAAATCGCCAATTAACGTAGTATTATTTAATAATTTACAATAGTACCTACATGTTCGTATTAATCACTTCAGTTCTTTACAATGCCATTACTCTAATTTTAGAGTAGGTAGCCAATTCTACAAAGCATTGGCAAATCAAAAATGGTAGAATTTTTCACATGATTGTTTACACTGTTTTTCATTTAAACTTGGTATCACAGATAACACATCGTTAGATATATCTATAATATTTGCGATAATATCATAGTATTGCATATGTGTTTATGTAAAATGAACGTTTTGTATTTTATGAACTAATTCTCACTCCTACCTAAAGTCATATTTTCCACTCAATAAAATGATATGGATTAAAAATTGTCCAGATTCTGTGAATAATATCATTAAACCTTATAGATTAATATCCTATGCGAGGCAACTGATAATACAATAATTGTTAGTAAAAAATAATAAATCATGTTAAACTTTTATAGGCGTTGTTTCACGTAAAAAAAATAACCCGAAAAATAAGAAATATCCTATCGTCTAAATGCCTATATTGTCGTTTGATTCATCCGACCGTTAAAATTAATCGCGAAAATTGAACTGTAGTTCTATAATGAGAAATAGCAGATACTCGTACTGATAAATGTGTATCAATATGTAATAATCAGATTTTAGCAGTTAGTAAAATATTAAAAAATATAAATCCATATAGGTACTAAGTTTTCACTTGTGGATTTTATGCGTTAGGGTAGATTTTTTCTTCTATCCTACACGTTAAAATAAGAAATCATTTTTACTATACTATCGTAGTATAACTACATGACCTTTGTCATTGAACGGCACCATGCGTACGTTATGATGAAAAGATACGAAAATAACTAAAAATTGTAAACTACTCTCTTACAAACAACACACACACACACACACACACACACACACACACACACACACACACACACACACACACACACACACACACACACACACACACACACACACATGCACGCAAGCAAAAGCACACGCAATAATTTCACTCTTTGGTCTCTCTATTGATTCTTGGTATTCCCCGTTTGTTATTAACTACGTCAAATTTGCGTGGCAATTCTGATAGCTTACTATACGTTCGTGCGTTATTTTCTTCATTTTATGTTATTATTTTACTCCACAAACAAAGTGTTGTGTTCGAAGCGGTTGTTTTACTGTTTACCAAGTTTTAACTATTGACGACGATTATTAAAATTGTACGTGTAATACATAACTATGGTAATCGATTAACGAGAAACACAATCACTTTAAACTTGAACACTAATTAACGGAAAAATTATTCATGTAAAGGTCCCGATATTTACAGAGGATTTTATTTATAATCGAAAAAAAAAGAAAAAATTAAAATCCCGAATGCCAGATGGTTTAATAATGAAATACTCATTTCTCCCCTTCCTTATCACTGCTTCCACTACCCATAAATCTTGTCACACATTCGCGTTGCCAGCAGCAGTTTTACCGAGTGCTTAGTCGGGGATTATGACAGTGGTGATGGGGAATCTTCTATGGTGCTCAGCCCGGTGTGTGTGTGTGTGTGTGTGTGTGTGTGTGTGTGTGTGTGTGTGTGTGTGTGTGTGTGTGTGTGTGTGTGTGTGTGTGTGTGTGTGTGTGTGTGTGTGTGTGTGAGTAAAAAGGGAGAAAAATAAAGACCACGACCAGCGACCGACCGCATGAGTGAGTTATTTTTATTTTTATTCCCAGGCTCATTAATAATCAAATAGACCACCATGGTATTTGGCTTGTAGAAGTGGAATTCTGTAGATCGATTTCTACAGTAAATGTTATTAATTGACCTGTCAGCAGTTAATCACGCCACGTGAGAGCCAGCACACGAAACAGAGAGTGGTGAAAAGCCTCCACGACCGTCGACGTACGACGAAAACGGACCATGGTGACTTCAAATGAGAGTCTCCACGACCGTAGGGATGATGTGAAGTCGGCTAATTATTCTTGTTCAGTGATCGCGTGTGGAAGATGTCAAGTGTTGTAATTAAAATAGGATAAGTGGATCACAACTCAAACATAAACAATTTTCTAAGTCTTCCCCTCGAAAACCGGAATAGTTCGCGTAATCGTACTCGAATTACATGTTTTATTATTGTGAATACGCCACTATACGGGGTGGATTATCGCTGAACACTCGTGGACGGCAGGGTGACATGGTGGAAGGTTGAGGGACGATGAAGTGGCTAGGGGTAGAAAGTCACGTAGTCGTGCACTACAGACTTTCGATTGTAATTCATGCCGTGCGATTTACACGCGTTTTCAATTTGAACGGATTCCCCGGCGGAGAGGGAAAGTCGAGAAACCAGTCGTATCGTAATGCGAAGACTATAATATTGTGTATACACTTTGCGGTTATCGGACGGACGAAATTATACCTACGATTTATGGTGACCAGACGACCTCTGCCAATTTCTTATTTGCTCCTATTTATTTATTATTTACTAAATTTAACGATTCTGTTTTTGATTTACTTTATGTAATGCACCACCGTCGTGGTCGTATTTCCACGCGCACGTAGTTCACTACGGTGGTCTGAATTTATCGTCACGCCATAGTAAAGTATGAAAAAGTAAGTTCACGAGTTGAAAGAGTAAGAGAGGTTGAAAAAAAAAAACGTCTGTATGCATAAAATCGATGTTGTCGTATGATTATATCGTTAAGTTATCAGTAACAATCGATTCACTCTATCGAGAAACGTTTTATCCTGACATACAGTCAGTACCTATACTTTGTAAATATTAAGGTCCAGTGGTACAGTAGTGTACTGCAGTCGATGACAACGACTGTTCTCTCGATGATGACGTCGATAGTTACAATATTGCTTATATTGTATCGAAATCTAAGCCGGGCAGTAGTTCCTGGTAATAACCACGATGGCAACAATGACAACAATAGTATAATACGGTAGGGAGACACATCGCATCGTAGATATTTACAGACGAAATCTTGTGATTATTGCGCGTACTCGTCAACTGGGTATACATTTTATAACGCAGTGCGTACAATATCGTTTCTATAGATTCATATGAACGCTCGAAATAATATACGAATCTCGGTGAGGCGAGGATTTACTTTATCCTTTCTCTCCAGTTCATTCTCTACGTTGACGCGTAATAATATTATTGTTGTTGTGTCTCAATGACGACAATTATATCACACATTATCCGTGCGTGACCTCTATGATATTACATCATCGTGCTCGTCTTATCACCGAGGTTCCTACATAAGGGTCTTACGTTGTCACTGGTCTTCCGACCACTGGAAGTACTTCTGCATGATGTTTTTTAAATCATTTGCATGACTCACGTATATCTTCAACTGTTAAATTTCAGTTATAACGCAACGCCAACATACTGAAACGTACTGTACAGGGTGATTTAAAAAACGTGCACACCCCCTTTTTTGGTTGCAGAAATGAAAAAATTTTGGATTTTTTTTTGAAAGTTCAAGTTACCTTGAGGGCTATGTTTTCCACTACTTTTTTTGTGTGTCTCCTTTAGTGTATCCTGTAGGCATACAAACATTTTTGTTCAAATAACAACCCCCTTTTTTACCACGAAATTTAATTTATGTCACTTTCCTGTAAATTTTGATGTATTAAAATCAAAATTCAAAGGAGCAGTTTTTGAGATATCCTTGTTTGATTCAATAAGCATGCTCACCCATATTTTTCCCGTAAAAATGCAAAAAATGTGATTTTTTTTATTGGAATATTCAAGTTCCTTTAAAAGGTATTTTTTACACCATTTTTTTTCATATCGCCTTAAAGGTGTCCTGTGGGCATACAACGTTTTTTTTTTCAAATGAAAACCCCTTTTTTAACTTGGAAATTTGTTCAAGATATTTTTCTGTAAATTTTGATAAATTGAAATCAAAATTCGGATGAATATTTTATGAATAATACTTTATGAAGGATACTTGCATTCAACCGTCTTTTCGATATTGTCGGTGAAATTATCTATTAGCAACTTATCAACAAATTCTACTATCATCAATGAAGTATATTTTTTTATCAATGCAACGATCGAACCACAGAACAATATAATTGCCGTAACCCACGGTTATAGATTATATAACAAAAGTATGGCCAGATAATAAATAAAAAGGGGGTTGCATTTGAAAAAAAAAGTTTGTATGCCCAAAGAATACACTAAAGGAGACACACAAACAAAGTAGTGAAAAACATAGCTCTTAAAGTAACATGAACATTCACCAAAAAAAAAAAAATCCAAATTGTTGCATTTTTGTGACCAAACAAGAGGGTGAGCACATTTTTGGAATCACCCTGTATACCAGTGATTCTCAATCTAATATTCGCTATTCCTTTGGGAGTCACCAACCAATTTATTAGAGTCTCAATTTCATAAAATGGTTAATAATTGTTTTCTTCGATAAATAATCACTACAATAACAATAATTGTAGAAACTGGATTGTCTACTATGACAACAATAAAAAAAAATAAATAAATAACGTATTATATACCTAAATTATCAAACAAAAGGATGAGTTTTCCGAATCTGTTGAGCTAAGAATAATTAAATAATTTCTAATTAACAACAACAAAAGAGTCATTAAATTAAAAAAAAAAAAAAATCACACACTTTGCACCATGGGGTATTTTTCCTTCCTCCTAGAAGATAATGGGAATTGGTGTATTGAATTTTAAAGAAACGATAGATAATTTATTTTGTTATTCAATTCTGAGCAAATCTTGGTGTAAAAGTATAATATATTTAATGCATACTTCAAATGTTTGAATGTGTTTAATATCCATTTGTAAAATTTACTATTTTTAGTCTATTTCTTGGTAGGTTAAAAAAATCTGTTTAAAAATCTTAAGTGACAAAAAAAATATTTTTTGTTTTTACTCGGTTTTTTTGGAAGTTGTTTTTATGCATGAAAAACCATCGAACATTAATTACCTCTTTAAAGTAGCAGATAGATGAATTCTTTGACCTTGAGAGATGTTGGCTGAAACTTAAGGATAAATGCATGTGTATCAAAATAGTGTTAATAGAAGAAAAAACGTTATTGTAAAACCTATATTACATGCTTCGCTTCACTTAGAATCTAAAATATTGACTTATGTATTGTTATGCTATTTTTATTTTTTTAAATTTTTTTTTAAAACAATCATTTCATTAGATTTCGTAGTTTTGTAAAACGAAGTTCTCATGTATAGGTCTACTTATTATTGTAATTTTAATACAATCATTACCATATTAATTTGTAACGACGTAAAAGCAATTTCTCCGTGTTATCAAGTCTTTGTTGGTGTCATGTCAACAATAAAGCGTTCTTCTACTTTTCAAGCTGTACTATGAATACGTCAAGTAATGTGTGTGTGTGTGTGTGTGTGTGTGTGTGTGTGTGTGTGTGTGTGTGTGTGTGTGTGTGTGTGTGTGTGTGTGTGTGTGTATGTGTGTGTGTGTGTGTGTGTCTGTGTTAATTCACATTAAATGGAGTGCACTCCATGGATCATAAAAAGAAAACAGTCCATACGCCTAAAATAGAAATATGACAAAAAAGTAAGTGATTTAAATTATAGTATACTCGCAAAGCAGTAAGCTTTTCTGAAAAAAATACATTTCAACTATGTCTAGATCAGATGAGTTAATATCATGCTACTCAAGTTATCGTAGAACGGACTGTATTCCAAAAATATGTAAATAAGATGTAGAAACACATAACATTGTGATCTTCATGATAATTATATAATTTATTAATATATTTTGTTTAATCTAGTCATTTACATTTTGCCGATGCAAAGAAAAACATTGTTATTTATCTATCAGTTAATACCGTTATCCGGATCTGTTGAATATTCATGTATGCGCAATTTGTCTATAACGTATTAAAATAGTCAATATTTCTATCCAATATAATCAAGAACAAAGTAAACGCATCAGTTACCCACATTTACAATTATGTTTAGTAAAAAAATATAAAAAATACCGATTAAATGGTTTTATAATATTTATTTTTTTATTTTTCATCACACCAAGAACTTTATACTCTCAATGAGATAAACGAAAAACCGTAATTTGAAGGTAATTTAAAAATATTTGCCGTAGTATAGGTTTCTCGCAAACAACAGCAACGTGAACGTAATCTTCGTGACACTGAACGGCAAACGGCGTTTTAATGCCCACAAATGCATGTTTATAGCAGTTTACACGACCGAATATAATGGTCAAAAAACTAATCAAATATTACAAACCGATAGCCTCTCGGAATATGGGATCGGTTTAACCCCATAATATTCCACCGGGAGATAAATCCACTGAATATTCACGACCCCCGGGAACAACGCACACGGCGGAGAATTATAATATGCACCGTCACAACCGTCGCCTACAAGTTACAACACCGCCACCACTTTGTCGTCATGGCCAGGTAGTTGGTCGAAAAATTAATACTTTTACTCTTGTAATACTATACATAACGTAACCTTTGCGCGTGAAACACTGCTATACCTGACGAAACAAAAACAAATATTTATTCGGCGTAAATCATTTTTGTTTTCATTTTTTTCCGATGAAAATTGTGTGTGGACACGAGCGATATACCGTTATACCCATCGTCCGATGTAATAATAAAAAGAAAAAAACAACACAAAGTGCCTCAACTTAAGTCCGAGGGTTATATTCAATTTGGCATTTTAAATACTCTTGATTTTAAACGTTGCAAGTTATCGTTCAAAAATGCCTTGAAACATGAAATGCATCCGGCTCTTAAATAATTTATCGGTGTCACTTCAATATTTTATGACAATTCTGCGTACAAACAAAATTAATATATTATATTGTATTCTGTCTTACCACATTCATGGTTCTAAAAGAGTGTTCTGTGAATCCACAGGCTCAATAAACAAATTTTTAAATAAATTATGAGAAGTATTCATCGAGTTTATACTTTAAGATCCTTATATAACTTAAAATAAACAATATATGTACTTACATATATAAGTATATATATATATATATATATATATATATATATATATATATATATATATATATATATATATATATATATATATACATATATAAATATATAAGTATATATATATATATATATATATATATATATATACATTATATTATAGATATATTTTTTCAAATGCAAGTGTTTGTATGTTTCCCATAATTGTTTAATAAGATGAATCGACAATGAACTACTGTTGTGATAACTCATTTAAAAAAAGCTGGTAAGTGAGATGATGGTGGTACAAGTTCGTCCATCGTCCCTTCGGTCCTCGGACAAGATATTGGTGATGAATGTATTAAGTTTCAAAGAAATGATGATTCATTTCTTTAGTATAAAACGATTCTGAGCAAAGCTTCAGTGTAATATAATACATTATTATTTAAATACTGTGTACGTATTTTACGGTTATTTGAATAATTTTTGGTGAGTTATAATAATTTATTAAAGTGTGTATAAAAAAAAATTCTGAGTCACGATTTTTGAATTTTTGTTAGGATAATTAGGTAGATATATGAGTAAGGTCATATTACATTTTCAGAACTTTTTGTCAAATATTTAAAACTATATTACGTAAAAACTTTCAAACAATTTGGTAAATTAAAAATTCCATATTTAAGTCAAAAGTGCTACAATTGTTCTGAAAATGTTGTCCAATATAAAACAGTATGTATTTGATATTGGATAACATTTTCAAGTTTCTAGCTTCAATAATTTTCGATTTATGACTAAATACCTAAAATCTGAACAGTGAAAATCTCGTTTACGGCGTATTTTTACCAATTTTACCGTTTTTACTCAGTTTTTCGATCGTTATTCTTGATTACTGGAAAAACTATGGAGATTTTGGAATTTGACCTCTCTAAAGTACCATCTCAGTTCAATTTCAAATCTAAAAAAATGCTGAACGAAACTTTTGGACAAGGATTTCTATACAAAAAAGTGTTAACAGAAAAAAAAAATAAAAAAATAAACATCATTGTAAAACCATAAGATCCTTCGCTTCACTCAGAATCTCAAATAAAGTATATTATAAAAAATATTTCATTGTTAACATAATTAAGAATATTTTTGATATTTTGTGGTTTCAAATTGTATTTTCTCTGTAGCTTAGGAGCTCCATAGTCAAAAAATGTCAAGGATTAGTGAGTAAACCAAGTATTAAAACGCATAAATTATTTGTTCCTTACATAATAGATACATAGATTACAGTGTCTACTTCTCCTATTCTGTTAGATCACACATTAAACAATTGTCATTCATATATTTATTTCTGTAGAATAAATCAATGTGTAAAATTAAAATCAAGTATTATTATTATTATTAGAGCTCATCTATATACATTAGATCAGGGGTCTTCAACCTTTTTAAGGAGAGGGCCACACATTGTTTTCTACAAATCTCGCGGGCCGCATCCGTACTAAAAACATGTGTTTTATACTAAAATTCACTTTTACTACTACAATTTTCATGATTAAATTTTAAATTACAAACTATCATTAATATCATTAGTAATTTACTTTGTTTTATCGCACTTTCCCCGATTTTTTCAATATCGATGGCTCATGGTCGTTTTAATTTTATCGAAATAGAAAATATGCATGCTATATTTCAAATGTTATCGCGGGCCGCAAATAATGGCAAAACGGGCCGCGGGTTGAAGACCCCTGCATTAGATATTTGCAATATTATTTTATCTATGTAAATATATAAATCCAACATGCATACCAGCTTAAGTTCTTAACTCATAAATAGTGTACGCATATAGTCAATATTAATATATGAGGAAGTATACTACGTTTTTCCATTGAATAGTAATTACAATGATAGTTTATTTAAAAATATGGATTGTATATTTTTATTTTGTGAAGTGTGTTAAATTCCATTGAACACGAGAGCATAATGGCTATTTAATAGAGATATGAAGACATTTACGACAACCTGGTTATAGTCTTGACTACAGATTTTGTAGTAGGTAAATATAAATTCTATTCTTTTCTTTTTTTTTCGGTATGTGAAATTGTCTAAAACTCCAAACCTTTTATTTTAAGTCCATTGGTCAGCGAGTCACGAAATAAAAGTATTGTCGCATGATCGTAGATTTGTTGCTACGCGCATCGTCTGTCATTCAAAAAAATGCTGATTAAAAAACAATAAGTCACAATATTCCAATTATATCGAATTGTCTATCTTATCATCACTAATAAATTAACAACTAACAAATACTTCATAACAGTTTTTTATGCCATATTTTAATAATAGCTGAACTGCATTATTGTAGCTATAAATTATAACATCAATAAACCATAACAATATTATTCAATGCGGTTGTAATATTAACAATTTGCTAAACTCAAGTCCCAAATAATTTGAATAATTTGCCGCCCAGGGATATATCCCGCCTCCCCCAAACCGAAATCCGGCCCAGATTTTTGTATGTGACTTGATTATATCTTGCATCCTCATTCACGTATACGTAGTCTATAACTTTTGTGAGTGTAGTGTTGTGGTTGTAAAATTGTAGAATCGTATATGCGTTATAGAAACTGTAATGATAATATTTATCAAGCTTATATCATATACAATGGATAGATCGACAACAAACATCACCCATTTATTGTGCTGCCATCAACATATTCCACAAATCCCGTGTTATATTATGTTTGTACTGCGTATGCGTGGCCAAATAATAAAATATCACTAACTATTCGAGCCACCGTTATCCTAATTATCATTTAGTACGCGTGCGCAATAAAAACATATGATCTAGAATAGTAGGGGATATTTAAATATAATATTTAAGGGTTCGGTACAAGAAAAGGACACCTCCATTTTTTGTTCAAGAGAAATCAATAACCAAATAATTTAATTTCTAGTGAAGGTATGCACATAATAAATATAGTATATTGCAATATCATATAATATAATATAATTATTTCTTAAACAAATTATTTATTTTATTGTATTACATGAGCTAACTACACTTATAACAATTTTTACATATTGGATTATTTAATTTAAATAAATTACAAACATGGAGATTTCAGTTTATTGCACCAAATTATTGTTATTAGTTCATTTTTGTATATACCTTTTTAGTCTAAATAACAATTTAAGGTGAAAATATAACCATAAACATTACAAAATTATGATTTATAGAACATTATATTTTTATTATAAGAAATGTATAAAAAAAAAAAAAAAAAAAAAAATGAAGAAAGCTGGTTATTGAACAGCACAACGTATACCAGACATCAGATATTGGCATATCTGATGAATCAACATACCCGGTTATTGCCTCAAAATGTCGACAAAATTATTATTTATCAGAAAATATAGAAACTTGCATTTTAAAAAATTAGTGGAGGTAGACGGTTCTTGCACCGGACCCTCCAATTGTTATCCTTTCGACTCTATTTAGTGAATATGAGCTGAAAATAAAGCACCAGGAACAACCGTGTATGAATCGTTCTACTACTGATTGTTCTGAAGAATTCGATTTCTGCGTGGAAAAAATTATTCCAATAGAACAGTATACGTGTGCCTACGAATACAGTTCAACAGTTTTCGATAAATAGATATCCTCACTCTACACAGACATAGTTTCGCTTGATTTCATGTTCCACAAACTGACGGTGTGCAATCGTATTTTGCAATAGTATCTATCGGTGAAAAATCGTGTTCATAAAATCGAGTAATACGCGTGGTGTGAAACTTCTACAAGCGAGCCACTTGCCGTTTTTTTTTTCACGTACATTTTTCATCGTTTCATAAACTATTCAAGATACGTTACGTTCAGAAGTTTGTAATAATAATAATTATTTTTATTCATTTTTTTTTTATTTCTACATCACTTATTTTCAGTTTCACATTGATCTTAGTTTACAAAAACTCAATGCTTTCAGACTACTTTTGCCCCGAGCTCTTTTTTATACTTCTTTAAATTTGTACTTACATATTTTTCTTTATTTTTTCAAAGAAGAAAACTTTTACGTTTTAAAAAAGAGCTATTATTTTAATGGAAAAACTTTTGAATTTCACTACGAATTCAGAGTGTCTATACCTAAATATTTAACAGGGCATTTTCTGGTGTGAATGGACACGTTATGTATTGTGCGTATTGTTTCTGGTGTAAAAATATATTTACTAGGAATGTTATAACAAAGTTTTTGCTATAACAATAATATCGGGAAAAAAAGTGTAATTTTTATTTTTTTTTTCACTGGTAAATTATTCAAATGATCCTCAGAAATAATTTAATGATTATTGTTAATTTTTTTATTCTTGACTAGAAAAATTATTTCTCAAAGTGATTGAGAAAAGTTTAGATAAGTAACCAAACATACTAATATTTTTAATGTGAAGTGTTTCGTGATTTAAGTTAAATTATTAACATCAAGTTAATGAATAAACAAAACAATAACAAAAGTCATTTCCAGGTGATTATTTACAACAATATTACATGCACGAGCTTGAATTAAATGTGAACTTAAAACTTTTTTAAAGCATGGGCTTGATTAGGTTCAAAGAAAACTACATTGGTCAAAAATAGCTAAGAAATTATGTTTAACTAACCTTAAGCGTCAGATAACGATAATTTCCGATCGGTGAATTTAAGGAGGCTGACAACGTATACCAATCATTTTTGCACACGTGAACCGGTTTCTTCTAAACTTGGATAAGACATATTTTAACTAACGATTACGAATCACGGTCATTCTGATTTAATATAAAATCGTACACTCATATTTTGGACGCAACTAAATTCACGATTCTTTAGTATAGATTTTATACTGGTGCATTTACTTAATACTAAATTTACTCAAACATAATGATTTGACTTAATGCATTTAGAGCCATAAAGAAAACTCTATCACTCAGGTCACAATGTTGGTTTAAATCCAAATGATTTGTTATGTAATTAAAATTTATTAGTCACTAACATAACCGTCATCAATAAAGTTAAGAAAAACTATTTATCACTTGCGGGTATTACATTTTTATAAACGGTACAGTATTATAAAATTCCATAGTGTATTATAAAATATATATATATATATTTATATATATATTATTATATATATATATATATATATATATATATATATATATATAATTTATATTATATATTATTTAAAAAGTAAAATTAATGGTGTGATTATAATTGTAATCTTTCGATGTTAATAGCATAATCATCGATAAATCTCAACAGACATGGATTGGTGAGTTAAGTTACCGAGAAAATCTTGATGGACTGGATGAAATTTGGACCATTTAAGTGATGTGTAGGATATAATATATTTTAGATTTAAGTAATGAATAGGTATGAAATATGTTGACAGAGATGTTCTAATTACATTTTAATTAATTTAAAATGATGTGACTCTGCTTAAAATCTTAAACTTTAGTGACCTAGAACATCTCAATCCAGCACTGAACCTTAATCATAAAATATTATCCATATTAAATAACTGAAATAAACATCCGCTTATATAACCAAAAATGCAGATCATGAACCACTTGGCAAAATACCAAGTTCCCAAGAGACAAATATATATACATTAATATGGGAAACAGCCTCAGGGCATAACAATCTAAATATAGACTCGAACAACTTGAGTCTTATCTCATCTTGATAAAACTATCAGGGAGTTATATTAAGTCTATTACTAAAAAATTAACAAATTAATCTGAAACTAAGTCTCATTTAATATAATCTGACGACGAATGTTTGAATATCTGATCCAAAAAGTATGTTCATATTCCGAGAAAATGTATTTAAAATGTTTATCGTGCTCAAAGTTTCAATTTAAAATGTGTGGTCTAATGTTCAGTTAAATATTTTCAAATGCATTAAGACCATTTTTATAAAACACTCTTCAGAGCATAAATTATTTAAATTGTATGCTTTTCAAAAACTTCACTCTAAAATAAATACAAATTAAGATGTAATTACTAATAGAAAATAGTCAAGCGTTATAATATGGCCAGAGATTAATATTTATCAACTAATATTTTAATTTGAATAATACCAATATACGATTATACTTATATTTACATTTTGTTAAATAATTAAAATTTGTAAAACAATTATGACCATTCAAACCAAAACAATAAAAATATTGTGAAATAGTTGTCTTAATAATAATATGTACATAGTAATACCATAATAATGTGA
Source organism: Therioaphis trifolii (assembly GCA_027580255.1). Lineage (NCBI taxonomy): Eukaryota > Metazoa > Arthropoda > Insecta > Hemiptera > Aphididae > Therioaphis > Therioaphis trifolii. Next base: position 109,111,715 of record CM050404.1, on the reverse strand, counting down.
AAACAAAAAATAAGTAAATAAAATAACTAATTTATATAAATCCATCCAAATATTTAAAACTCATGTGATTTTATATCCTCATAATTTGATCGTTTGATTCAGTATTTAATGTCATATATCTAAATGGTGTAATTACAGTGTAGTCAGAAGTGTGATTTTCATTTTCGCGGTGTTCGCCAACTGAGTTTGTCTTTCAAAGATGGGTTGGTAAGAAATGCAACATTCAGTTCTACGCTTAGGTGTTTTTTTTTTTTTTTAATTGTTTATTATTTGTAACGTTTGGGCCAGAAATGTAATGAGAGGATTACGGTTAAGGATTTTAGGTTGTATTGAAATTATATTAACTGTGTCATGGCAATTTGCGTTGTCTGTGGAACGCTAGATTTTGATTATGTTATATTCGTAATGTAGAATTGTTTTTTTTTTTTTTTTTTTACACTTTTCTTACTGAATCGCAAGACAAGTTTGATGAGTAATTTTCTTTTATTTATTTTATAATTTTTTGGCTAAGTATTTGGCATTAATTTAATATACTTGTTTGATGATGTGAATTGTGTTGCCTTGTTTTTTATGGTATTTTTTACGGCCATTTTAGTAGTGTGGATAAGGGGACACTTCGGTTTCTTCTGGGATAGCTAACAATGAGTGGAAAGTCAATAATTCAATAGAATGGTCATCACTTTAAATTCATTACAATTTGTCACTACACCAATGTCCATGAACTCAGACATCGCAGTAATAATAATTCGCTTATTCATGTATATAATATAATAATTCATACTAAATATAATGACATTTCAATATAAAATATGGTATGAAATAATTTCGTTTAAGCTATTATATAAAGTACCTTTATCAATTAAGTTGTTTTTAATGTTCATAAATTTGACTGATAACAAACATAAGTTGTATTAAAAAAGTATATTTGATGTTATCACTACAAACTGGTTTTTAAGTGATTTTTTAATTGAGTTTTCCCACTGGAATTAAATGTCATAATATTTAATTTTGTTGATTTGCTAATTACTGAATAACTCATTTGAATTAAATCTCAATATATTAAATATTGATTGGTATGTTAAATATTTTATATTTAAAAGCCAAGAATATTCTCGAAATTCCTATATTTGATTTCAATATTTGTGAAAAAGACAACATCATATATTGTATTAGAAAATACACTTATTAAAAGTTAAAATCTTATCATTTCCACCGAAATATTATTTGTACGTACTTAGAATTGTAAACCACTTATTCCAAATGATTTTTTTTCGATCGTTTCTTTATATGTTCATAAATACATATCGGGTATATATAATTTAGTAAAAGCATTAAGCAGTATTTAATCATTTTTCATTATTTCTGAAATACTTCATTGAACTTCTAGAACAGAGCTCTATGAATCGTACCACCACATTATTTAAGAAACATATTTAAGGATAGTGATTTAATATTTCAATTTTATGTAACGAATGCAATGAATTTGTATTGCACCTTATTTATTTAAAATTCATTTGAATCAATTCCTGAATGTCAAACACAGGACATTGTGCATTTTACAGTTAAGTGATTTAAAATTGTAATCCAAAAGTATTTTGATGTCATTTAATATCATTCATTGTCAATTTGGGTAGGGAGACACTATTTCCAATCTGTTTATCACATTTTTTTCCCCCGAAAGTTCTTTTTCTCAATACCATTTTCCCCAAAAGTTCTTTTTCACAATACCATTTTTTCCCAAAAAACAGAAATGATTTATTGCTAATTTTAAAATGTATAAGTAAAAAAAAATACTATAAACAAATAAGAGTATTAAAATTTTAAATTATGACCAATGGCCGTGAGGTATTCAATAATATCATTCTTATTAACAAATTCGTCATATTTAGAAACAATATTATAAATTCGTTCCTCTATTTTTAGTTTTACCTTAATACGACATTTCCTTATTTTTTGTCCAAGATTCAGTTGTCATAACATGCACTCAGTGTCAGCTTGTTCTTTTCCAAGTTCATTAAAAAATGTGTATCCGCTAGGATGTTGTCGTCCAACAACCACTTGGAACCGATTATGCCAGTCTTCTGACAAATTATTTGTTCTTGCCAATCGTTGGAGTACTATATGGTACTGGTTCCACAGTTTTGGGAGGAATCTGGGTTCAGTTCCTTTCCTCCAACCTCTAGCTTGCCTCCCACAGATGTAATTTATCTACATTAAATATTTAAGTTATACTTAAAATTTTAAATTTGAATATTATATTATTTATATTAAAAAATAATTTACCTCAAAATATTCTGAAATAGGCATATACTCGTCTGATACTTGTTCTAATAAAACATCAAACGTTTCGAGTCGTTAACTTTCGACAACTTTTTCTGGCAGCACAAATGCTAAAGCACCGGTCATCTGAGCTGTGATCTTTATTTTGCGATTTTCTGGATCATTATTTGACTTTGTAACCCTTCTGCCTGTATACGACGATAAAGACTTTGACGAAGATGAAATAAACTAGTGTGTATCTCAATTCCAATTGTTTTAATAGTCGCATTTATAATTAATTGTTAAAAATCAGTAATCACAAATTGTGGTTTTACAATATTTATTCCAAATGTTTGTGCCTTTGAAAGTATAACTTCATATACTTTTGAATACGCTGCTTCTTCTTTTGACTCTAGTAACGCGTACACCAATGGAAGTCCAATAACTTGATTGGTTCCATTTGTTGTCTGTGTGGTGGGCCCTAGTATGGTGAACAATTGAAAAAATATTGTTGGAACAACTTTAAATTTTCCGTAAACAAACCAAGTAGGGCTATTCATTAAAATTCTCAAATTTTCTTTCGTTGCAAAAATTATTGTTCTTCCACATGTTTTTATTGTTTTCCACATTTCTCATTATCAACTGATAATCAATATCTTCAAACGAATCGTATAAAAAAAATTGCTCTCCTGCTATAGTTTGTTTAAACTGAATTGGCAATTTATGCAGTTCGTTCATACTTCGAGGGTTCGACGGCATATTGTTTACACGTTGTCGTGTAATTGTCTTTCTCATATATTTTGACGCTCAGGAAGTTCTGCTAAAAATTCTAGCTGGTAATTGTTGCAATTTCGTTTTCAAGATTTATGCAGGAGGTGCTTCAGGGTGTTCACATGCTTTTCTTTTTATATCTGTCATAACTTTTAAGGCATAAACTTCTTCTAAATTCAGTACGTGGTCATGTATAGAACTTTGAGGGCCTTTATGGATTATTATATTTTGTCCAGAATTACTCGTTATAGCCCGAGCAGCGCATTCACTTTTTTTACGACAGCACCAATAAAATCGACCTTTAACTTCCGAATGTTTATAGTAGAGATATCCATCAACACGAAGAAGCTTTCCTCTTCCATTAGAGTTGATAACTTTGCCCATAATTCTAATGAATACGCTTGGTTGTATAAATACGATTGAATGTACAAAACATTCAAGTTAATCTACGAAAAATTACACATTTGGCAACAACTGTCAAAATGAAATAAACAAGGTACAAATAAGATATTCGATAATCAATATCGAACGGATAAAGTTAATCACGCGACAAATGGATCGAACGGCAATTGGGCGCATGCGTTATTTCGACGCATACAATAGGTATTTTGATGTTTATGATATTTATAATCTATAGATTATATATGTTTAAATGTATAGTTGAACGGCAAACAGTAATAAAGGTTATGATGGAATGTGTACCATTTAGAGATATACGAGTATAGGTATACGTATATACAGATATATGGATATATATAGTCCGATTAAGCAGTTTTTTTTTTTTTTTGGGAAAAATATTAAACTTGTAAAATTTATTCTGGGAAAATGTTTTTATGGTAAATTGTGAAATTGTAAAAAATGGATTGGGCATATTTGATTTGGGAATAGTAAAAATTGGGAGAAATTAATTTGAAAAAATTGATCGGGAAAAACAGATTGGAAAAACTGTACTACAATCGTCAATTTGTATGATATAATTTACTAAACTTTTTGTATTAGTTCGACACGCTAAGCGTTACTTTTGTTTTATGTAAACATTGAACGAATTCAAAATGTGATTTCTTATATTATATATTTTAGTACTCACACAGTTAATAGTTGATATAAACTATTTTATCTGAGAATGGTAAAACGATGTATACGTACCGAATGAAATATCGAATCAAGCAATTCATATTTATTTTTATGTTTGTAAATTGTATATAAAATTATATATTTATGTATTTTAGTTTAAAAAAACCGTCATAATTTACAAAATATTATAAATATCAAACACTTAACATGATTATCTATTTCTTTTATGCTAGTAGCTTGTGTTGGAGATAGTGAATATTGCATTCTTAACTATTCATATATGTTAGGTGACAAACAAAATGCTTGAGAAATATAAAACGAAGGAAAAAAAAAATAAAACAATAAATTGACAACTATACAATATAATATACATAGCGAACAAAGGTGAAAATGTGATATTAGTCATGTTTTGCGTATTTTTTCCGCATGGTTAAAATATTTAAATAACATAAGATAATTTAATCCCTTTTACTACGTAAATCCCAACATAGTCACTTTTCTTTAGTCACACTTCTCGCTGGTGGATAACGAGCATAATAGGGCTACAATGCCTGAACGATGTCCGACAACCCCGGTTTCAAAATAGACATGCGGTTGGCCAACGTTCAAAAACGAACGGTCGACAGATGACAAGGGTGTGGTGGAATAAAAGGAAAAGACAGATAAAAAAATAAATACCTACATACATACTATACATATTTTATTCAAATAGGAGGCAAATGAAATCATTCTCCTTCATACAAATCGTATGTGCATTTCGTTTATTTTTTACTTCTTTTTTCGAGTAGGTAAATATTATTTTAATAACAAGAGAAATCAATTATAATTGTTATTTTTTTATCTGGTTCGGAACTAAATAGTTGTTATTAAAATGAGTATAGACATTTATATCTGTTTAAACGAGAACTAAGATTATGTACATGTAATGTGTTTTAATAATTAAATCATTAAAATCTGAAATGCACCAATTTATATTTGATTTCATTAATATCTCATAAATTTGTTACACTCACCTCAAAATTTTAGTAAAAATTCAAATCAGATTTTATATTTTACAATCATTTGTAATGGTAAATTATTGAATTCCTCAGCATCTTAATACATTGTATCCAGATTTAATCCATTAGTTCACTAAGTTATTTTTCTTTCCGAGATATTTTGGAAAAGGCATGGAAAAAAGGTGTGCCACATTATTGTATTACAGTTATTGAGTAATAAAATACTATTATCATATTGAATGTCTATGTTACAATAATCACGTATTGAATTTTTATCGTTAATTTAAGTAATAAATTATTACATTAACATAATATGATATAATTATCAAGCAAACACAAAATTAAATATAATATACTAAAACAAATGCTTAAAATGAGTGTTATCTTCTAAATAATAATTTGTTAGTTTTGAATAATTGGATTTGGGTATTACGTTGTTATTTTAAATTTAAATTCATAGTATTAGTAGTTAGTAAAAACATTTAAAAATAGTTCCACATATATGAATCAATCGTTATATTATTTAGTTTTAAATATCAATTACATTTTTAATATGTAATTATTTACTATACATATACATTTAAAAAAAACTATTTGCCAGTTTACCTTACATTGATAACTGAATGATGATAACACATAACCATACAGTTATTTATACAGGGTGTTTCTGAAATGAATAAGCAGACTAGTATAAACATGTTCATTGTGACGGCCTAATGAAGAATTTTTTTAAATTTTTTTTCTATCTTCAAAATCCCGGTTTATTCAATGTAATCCTTGAATGTTATCTTAAACGTAAAAATAAACATTCGAGTGCTTTTTTATGCAAAATTCTCTTATGAATTGAGGTGTAACATCGTTTTTGCGATTTTCGAGCGTTTTTTACGCTCGAGTCGCCGACCAAAAAAAAATCGTGTGACCTATCAATTTGTATGAGAATTCTGCAATATAAACGGTGACGACATTTATTTATCGTCATTTAACATACGTGATTAATAAATACGGAGTTTCATATTGCCTACCAATACAAATTATGAAATAATAACATAACTAGTGTTCACATTATTTTTAAATGATCAGATTTATTGTTATAAATTGAAATTATATCTTTTAGATGTTTAATAAAATATGGTAACATATTTTATCCGTGGTATTTTAAGTTGAAGATAAAAGAAACTAATTGTGTATTTAATAATGAAATTCTAGTTTTTGGATATTATAACCTAATAACGAGTAACTTAATTATTATGACTCGATAAGATAAATCTTTGATTTTGTACTTATTATTGGTGTAATATTACCTATTTTTATCGTTATTTATTAAATACGCAATCGACTGTATCTCATGCAATCATACATCAACAACAATAGTTAAGATTAAAGCTCAGTCCAATACTTACCATTGAACAACAGTTATCAATTTGCTTCTAAATTTTAAACATTTTTATTTTTACATTTTGAATAATGGAGTATTTTAACATTGAATACGCAGATATGGTTTTCATTTTGGGTAAGTACCAATTAATTTATTCATTTATTTAACTTGTGTCTCACATTTGTTGCATTAAAAACTGTTTTTATCTTTACGAAACATACAAACGTAATTTTTAAATGATATTTAAATTTGATATTTAAAATTTCACGATAAATAAATGTCACCACCGTTTATATTGCAGAATTCTCATACAAATTGATAGGTCACACGATTTTTTTTTTGGTCGGCGACTCGAGCGTAAAAAACGCTCGAAAATCGCAAAAACGATGTTACACCTCAATTCATAAGAGAATTTTGCATAAAAAAGCACTCGAATGTTTATTTTTACGTTTAAGATAACATTCAAGGATTACATTGAATAAACCGAGATTTTGAAGATAGAAAAAAAAATTAAAAAAAATTCTTCATCAGGCCGTCACAATGAACATGTTTATACTAGTCTGCTTATTCATTTCAGAAACACCCTGTATAGTCAACAACATTTTAATATTCTCGAAACAGGATTCTACGTATACGATTTAATTGATCCAAACCAAGTACATGCATATTTTTAAAATTTAGAGAAGTGAAAAACACAATGCTATAAATAACATTGGATTTTCGGACCAGAAACAGTCGCAGGCTTGAAAATATATAAATGTTTTTTTTCATTCGATGATATGACTATGAACACTCGCCTAGTATTATGATGACGAATGTTATTTCTATAATATGTATAACCATCAAGGGCCGTAAAAGTCTAATACCGTATATGAAATTAATACATATTCAAACTGTCTTATTTCGATTGTAGTCAAACAAGAAATGGTCAGAAATCGGTTCACATAAATTTAATTATGGATGGTGCAGCGACAAAATCACATGCATCTTAAATAATACCAGAGTATTATTTCTTTTTTAAAAAACCATATCCAATAGTTTAAGTTTGTAAGCGTAATTTCCGATAGATATTTCATCAAGTATTTAGGTACATAAAAAAAAATCATTTTTTACTTATTTTTAATTAGTTTTCTAATCATATATATATATATAAATAGTTTTTTTTTATTTTTTTCAAATTTTTTTTATTATCACAATAGGTAATATTGTTTAATTTATTAAAATCAAAACTTAACGTTTACTCGTATGGGAGTAACGTGTACAGTGTACAGACTCTAAAATGTTTCAAGCCAAATATGGAAGTTACAGTTTTTGATTTTGATGGAATATGATTTGTCATTTATAATAGTGTCCGACTAAAATAGTGATAACGCCATTGCACAGTTGTCAACATGTAGGCCCGGTTGAACCAACGTAACGTGGTGGCTTCGAAACGGACAGTTGGTGTCAAAACGTCACTGGTGTCGGCCTGCTGTAGTTAGTTCACCTCGCCGGTGAAACGAACCCGGCACGCATCGTCCGAAGGACCCGTCGCGTCACGACTTCAATCCAGAACACACTTCGCACGGTGCTAATCACGAGATTACGTTCGACCTCGAGCGCGGGTTGTCACGCACGACAACGGCTGTAATACACACCCACCACGTCACCACCAGCTTCCCGTACCGAGTACACGTCGGTGGTGATTTCGCGCCGAGAAACGTGAGTGCAAACTTTCGAAAACTCTACGGACCCACGTCTCCCCAGGCACTCGTGTCAAAATTTTGAGAATGTGTGTTTGCAAGTGTTGGCGTGTACGTAACAGTAAACAATGTGTCTCCGTGTGTCCCGTCACAATTTCGTCAGGACACACACACACACACACACACACACACACACACACACACACACACACACACACACACACACACACACACACACACACACACACACACACACATACACACACACTCACAAACAAGTTGTAAGAAACTTACACACAACCTAAACGTGTATATTTACAGGATGAGTCCAATTTATTTGACAAATGCAATACTTTTGTCTATTCATTATTTATTTATTTATTTATTTATTTTTGTTATATATATATAATACTTGATCCATGTGCTACAACTAAATTGCTTTAAAGATTTTTCATTTTTAGAACTAATATCAATAACTAAATATCAATTAGGTATATGAAACGGATATTTAGAAAAATGTTGGTACTTAAATCTCTAATAAAGTTTAATTCATTAATTTTCTATGAAAAAAACAACAATAATATTTTGTTCCATATTATTTTATTGTTGTATACCATAATAAACTAAATGGTGCTTCGAATTAATTTCAAGATGATTGTTGTTGATCGTCTTATTATAATATCATATATATCACCTTATTATAATTAATCAAAATTGATATTTACAATTAGCAATCACAGAAAAGTTAATTGAAATCACTAGAACTTGATAGTACGTATAATAATTTTAATTCTATGAAAGCTTGAAAGTTCATAATAATTAATGACCAAATTTTGATAAGCTTTTTAACACCATAGTTTTTCAAAAAATCTGGTTAAAAAAATGGTTGTTACGATTATTTTTTAAATGGTGAAATAAAATGTTTTATTTTAAAATTTGATTTCCAAAAATCAAATACTTTTATTATACGATTTCGCGATAGCGCATTACTATAATATTTATTTAAAACAAAACAAGATAAAAATAATGAATAAAAAAAAACGTTTGTGACTCACCTTGTGTATGTTATAAACATATAAACACAACCTTACACGAATAAGTTTCGGGGTATATTTCGTTGTTTTTTTGGTCTTTTTGTTTTTGAGCTTCATTATGTTCGTTTCTCATACTTATATATCTATTAGTGCACTTGTTGCGTTTAGTCGACTAGAAATTTGCGAGTTCTTGCAGTCTTCGAGTCATTGTACCAAATTATTTTCCGTGACATCATCACGAATTTTCTGTATGATTTTTTTCTCTGATTTTGAACAAAAGAAATATTTATTTTCACTAAACTATTCTAAACGTGTTGTATTATCTATATCTAAATGTTAATAATGATTCGATGGCTCAATAATGTTTTATACAGATTTAAATTTTAAAATGTTCGTATAAACAGAAAATATTATACAAATCCTATAATCGTTTACTTTATCTTTTATGGAAAAAATGTGATTTCTCTATTGATGAGATTTTTGAGTAACATTACTCAGTAGTCGAATATATGAGCAAAGTAAAATTAAATGTTTTCAACATTTTGTCAAATATTTAACAAATTACCAAAAATGAACTTAAAAAACGAGGTATTTCCTAATTTTTATTTTTAGCCTAAAAGCAGTCAATTTTTTTGTTCGTACAGCTTGTAATAATACATCACTAATGTAGTGTGAACATTTCAAGTTTCTTGTAACATTCATTTTGGAGTTGACTAAATAAATAGAATCGATTTCATAAAAGTGGAAATATTATCCGTTTTTACTAGGTTTTTCAGTAGTTATTCCACACGCCTGGGAAAACTTTTGAGAGTGAGAAAATGAACCCTCAAAGTACAATTTGCATAAAATTTTCTGAGCTATATCGTAGTTTGATGAAACTTTTGGACAAAGTTAAATATATTAAAAAGTATTGACAGTAAAAAAATAGAAAGCATCATTATAAAACCAATAGACCCTTTGCTTCACTGAGAATCTAAAAATGTTTCGTTTTATGTTTTTTCAATTGCATAATAGACAATAGACTTTTAGTTTAAAATATATGTATTTTATTCATTTAAATTTATATTGAAAATAATTTAAATTAATATTCTTCATTATTTTTTTAATTAATTACTTGACGGTGAAACTTCAACGATTTATTGAATTTTATAAATTATAAATTCCACTCGCTGACTGAGAAAAAAATATCACGCATTTTAAACCTTCCACGTAATTATTAGAAAAAAAAAGATTTTATAACGATTTATGTTTGCTTTGTACATTATTGTTTCAAGAAATATCTTTGGGTCAAGGATAAAGATTTTAAGCGTTTAGAGTTTTATCAGCCGGCCAGTAATTGGACATTGATTCGAACTTTCTGATTTTTACAATTATTTAAGAAAAAATAAATATAAACGAACTAATTTTATATGACAAATTAACTACGTATTTTCACTTTAATTGTACCAACTTGGGACGGTTTTTTAATAAAATAATTTCCATTGTGAACTTATTACTATTAGTTACAAGTTTATTCACCATGTGAATAATGCACTAAATCTAGATTATGATTCTCACCGTTGTAATTATACTGACGAGCTCTTCTTTTTTTTTTTTTTTATTCAATTTTCATTGATTCCACCTTCATTCAGATCTTAAAATGCTCCTTAATTTTCCGATTTTACTGTTATAATCAATGCAATTATTAGCTCAGTAAAGTTTTGGCTTTTTAATATGAACTATTGGTGTACATTGTACTACATAATGTACTTGTCGGAATATTCAAGTTGTATACCATTTGCTATTCCTTTGCTATTCCTTTTACGCACAGGCACAAGGTTCCAAAATTATATAATGAGGTACTCAAAAACATGTATAAAATATAATATATCACGGGCGCTTACTCATAAAATTAAAAAACTTTATTTTTGTTTTGAATTGGTTGTAAATGTTAAAGCATCAAAACACCGCAATAATAACACTCATCGACGTTTCGACACAATTTCTAGATATTGGTTTTAGTAAAATGGTTAATTATTTGAATTTGCATAACAGTGAGCCACATTGGTTCTAGTATATTTGACTTTATGAACTCAAGTCTAAATAATCGCAAAATATTTTGACACTACTTCAGGTTTCCAACACGTCAAGTATACTGTTCTTATTTCAACTGCAATTCGAGTATTAATAATGTGCATTTTATTTCATATAAAACGCACATACTATTTGTATATTTCTATTGATTTATCAAGTTTGGTCTCAATTATCTCTTATTCACACTCATATATTTTAAACTCGGGATGGTCTTGGCACGTGGATCATAATATGTGGATAATATTAAACGACCATCAGAGTTTCAAATAAAAGAGCAATTACACAATTGAAAATATGCGGTGAGTGTCTTCTAAGAGTTCTGGTTATCGCGTGCCAATGACTTTAACGGAATCGAAAATCAACTTAGTTACTGACAACCAAATTGCGTGCACTGTATACACTCAAAAATATTTACACATATTTACATGAATATAACATGAAAAAAACATAATTCTGATGGCCCGACAACCAGTTTTGGAATACCTTATATTTGATAAATAATATTCAGAAATAGTTTTTAATTGGAAAACTATCATTTTTTTAACCTGTTTAATATTATATAATATGCAACATATACGTGCATGTGTGTGCGTGTGTGTATGTGTCATGAATCAATATAATTTTTCCATTAATTTATATAATATTGTCCTTTAGCCAAATCAAATAAATAATTTTTACTTGACATTAGATTTTTTCGTCAATACACTGGTTATAATTCGGATGTGTAAGAGCTAGAGCATTTCGATTATTGAAATATGTATCTCGATATAGATACATATTCTAAACGGCTACGGTTAAAAACAAAAACAAACCAGTGTAAGAGCCTGGTATGATACCTACGTACACTCAGAATAGTCAGCCGTGCACTTAATCATATTTGTTATGAATTATAATGACAATTTATGTAAACATGTTTATATATATATATTGTTTATATAATATTGTGTTTGCACTAGGATGTTGGTGGTTAGTTCTACACGTATATTTCGTGTAATTGGTCAACGGTGCTTGACTTGACGTGTTCGTGTTGACTCTCGGTTTAATCTAGCGCGGTCAACTCCACCTCCCGACCGGTGGCCATTTGATTGAGGACGGGAACGGTGGTTCGACCGACGAGACGTGAGGAAGTGTTTAATACGACCCGAGTGGATGTTTATGAACCACGTTCAGCTACACTCCGAATCTGCTGTTGCCACCGAGTCGTAATACGACTACGCGTTTGTTTAACAAAATTCGCCTAATGAACTAAGTAGACGATGCCTCGATGTTCCAGTCACCCGATAAAATGACCACGCTGTTTCCCGCTCGACCAGTATAGTATTTGCACACCATAGAAGAACCACTGTCATCCTCACCACCCTCGTCCTGGATCCTACCGATAAAATATTCTTCCAAAGGCTAACCTTCCAGCTTGGCAAAGCTGATAAATATGTCACTGGTAGGAGGGGATCGTCATAGTTCGTGGATCAAAATAATAGAGATCACTCAATATGACGATGAGTGGTAAATGTGAGGAATATTTCACGATACGGTAACGGATTTAGCGTTTAATGAAATTCCCCCCAATCGCATCACTTTGCATTCGCAGTATCCCTTATACTGTAATCACTGTCGAATTATCCGTGCTCCAGCTTTTACAAAATGTGAAATATCTCTTGTGAAATCACTATTAAAATATTATCGAAGTAAATCTATAAACGATAAGCAGTTTTGAGGCTCATTTATGAATGATCTAAACAAATTGTATTCGTTTGAGCTGCAAAGTCATATCATTTTTACATAATAAGTTTTTACATGCTCCTAATCCGATACATTTCTGAAATAAATATGAGAAAGTACTTAAATGGTAGCTTTCACGTTATATTTTGAAATTTTCAACGCTAAAAAACATATTTGACATTAGGAAGAAGGTTGGTGCAATGGACAATCCATAGATGAGAATCATACTTGTATAGAAGTGCAATCGTGGGCGTCCTCACGACGTCTTAGATCGATAAACTATTTTTGTATATTATGTATATATTTATTCTATATATTATTTGTATAATCTTGTTAAATTTTTAATGTTTGTTATGTTAGAATTGTTATTATTCAGTGCATTCTAAATCCATAGTTATAACTGTATATACCGTATTGTATTCAAATTTAAAAAAAAAAGTCAAAAAATATTTAATTCATTACACCTAAGTTTAGATGATGATGTCAGGAAAACTTTATATAGAAAAAAAAGAAGTGCAACCATCAATTTAATAATCTAGTGAAACCATTTTAATCGAAAACAAACATTTTACGCATTTTCGCTTGTTCATTAAATACCGTTTGATGGATGATTACCGAATACGATCTCTTGTCCATAAATAACTAGTGTCACTAAAAAATCAAATAAAATACTACACTTACATATTTTAAATCAATAGAGAATAGATTGACATCATATAAATTTATGGTATAAGTGTACATTCGTCTTGCCCTTAAATTTCTCCGTGTATGCGTTTCGGTGCGAGATTTAGAAAAATCAGAAACGGGATATGGTAAATCTCCAGTTGTCTATAGACTGCAAGAAGGATATCATTACAACTGTCAATAATAACACGTGAAGACGAATCCATCTGGGTCTTATTACTGTCCTAATCACTAATTCGCATTAAAAAATTATCTCGGTAATTGTGAGCGAAAATGCTTTGAAAGCCCAGATGTTTGTATACTCACGTACGTAAAATACGTACCAATACCGTGGCCCACCGTGTGCCGTAATCGCAATAGCTATAACCGTTTTGGTAGAAAACGCAATTCACGACGATACTACGTCGTTTTACCGGCTATAATTTAAAAGTTACACTGGAAATCGAAACTTTAAGTGAACGTTTTTGTATATAGTAATAATAGTCATACCACCGGCCACTCTCTCTCTCTTTCTCTCTCTCTCTCTCTCTCTCTCTCTCTCTCTCTCTCTCTCTCTCTCTCTTTCTTTCTCTCTCATTCTTTGTCCCGTTTTTCCGGCTCCGACATCCGGAACCGTGCGTACTGCTGCTGCATGACGTGAAAACCACTTTACACACGTTACACCAATGCACGTCCGTTTTGGCAGTACTTCCGAATCGATAAGTCCTCCGGCCATCGTGAGACTGCGAATCCTACTCACTCTCTAATCTCTTTTCACTGCCGGTCTTCCCTCGATTCGTACACGCCAGCACCGAACTGCGGTTGCACTGAATACTCAAACTAGTACATTTCAAGAAGAGTTATCCGTTTCCACTGAATTGACAAAAGGTTCGATTTTCGTTAATACCCAAGCCGTTTCTACCAAATTATAGTTAAAAAACCATTTAAAATTAAGAGGATGTGGTTTTCACTAGTCCCCAAAATTTTTTTTCAATATCTATTAGTATTTATTTAATATCGCTATTCGTACATTTATCATACATTTAACTGACATTCGTCAGTCAAGTTATTCTTAATTACTTTATTATTATAATCATAATTTACAATAATAGTTGTCACACACTTTTTTTTAAATGTCATGCGGGAAAAATGTTGGTTTTACACTATTCAATTGATTTAAATGTGTTATTTGAAACATTTTCAATATTATAAGCATTGTTAATTGTTATTATTATTATTTTTTTATTTTGAAATTTTGAACATAATATATATATATATATATATATATATATCTACAAAAAATATGTATAATTATTAATTTATTTATTTATTTATTTATGTTGAGCGTACTTTAAAACTATGGTTATTCCGCATACGTTTCATAATTTGTATTCTTAAATACGCAGCTAAGAAAAAGTTTGCAATAGATTTGTATCAGAATTTAATCAGTGGTTCTGAAATAATTGTTTGCTTGACCATATTATCTTAGATTTATATAAGATTTGGTAGAAACAAAAATTGAACCATTTTTTAATTTTGGGAATAACGTTAGTCGGCGGAAACGGCATACTCGCGTTCCAATTCCGAGCCGCGTACCTGACGTTAATTTGTTACAAAGAACAACACGGTTTAATAATAATGATGTTGATATTAATGTAGGTAGGTGTGCACGTAATGCTCAGGCGTTTTCTCATAATACGGCTAAACGTGAACGAGAAGCCGCATCGACTAAGGTCGTAAAGTGAGGGGGGGGTGCTCAGTGGGCAAAGGAGAGGATGACATGGGTAAATCCTTTTGTTAAACACACGGCCAACCGGCCGAAAACAATATTATGTAACGAGCGACGACACCATTTAAAGTATAAACAAAAAGACACGCGGTGCGATTAAAACAACGGTTGTATACTTAAATACCGTGCACACAAGGCCTATCGGGTTGGCTTTTTCCGACACTGCACACGCACACTAATGCACTAGTCTCTCTCTCTCTCTCTCTCTCTCTCTCTCTCTCTCTCTCTCTCTCTCTCTCTCTCTCTCTCTCTCTCTCTCTCTCTCTCTATCTATCTCTATCTCTATCTCTCTCGTTCTCTCTTATTGTCTCTCATTCTCTATATATTTCAATCACGTCCCAAAGTTGCACCTGATGTCTATGACGAATGCATTGTGATGACACGGACCTACTTGATCAACACAAGCCTTATGATGCGACTCAATTAACACTATTTTGTTTTATTCTCTAGTATATTCGCTTGATTTTATACAAATGTGAACTATAATTTGATTCGCGCAGAGTCGTAGTTATAATATTATATCATTCTGAATGGATCATTTGATTTTAATTGTATTTTTGGACATTAATTTTGAACCAGTTAGACTAAAATATTCGATATGCGAATAAATTGAAAATTAATACATACAATAATTAATTCACCATCATCTATAACGATAATTCAGTAGCATTTATAAAAAAGAAATATTGGAATATTTTCAATGAAAATAGGATTTATTTTTAAATTGCATTGAACGTAATTCCATACGTTGCGCATTGGTTTCAATTTTGAAGAGTTGAAACGATAATAATAGTTTACAGGTACATCAATATAAATTATTATTACTTCAAGTATTCAACATCCACATAAAATATTAAAATATGTTTTGAACAATGGTTTTGGTGCACTGATAATTTATTCATTCATTAAAATTATGCATTAGCCAACTGATTTTGTAAAATGCAATATGATCGTATGTTATTGTAAACTTCAATGATTATATGTGCTTGATATCCATCAAATCGCTTATTCACATAAAAACGTCATAAAAAAGGTTTAATATCAAAGCTCTCCCGTCAAATTTTGTTTCTCTAAAAAATATTTGAAACAATTTTTTACTGTTTTCTGATTTCTGAGGTTTATATCTGTAAACATGTTTCATATCACTCGTCAGTTTTATTAATCGTGTTATTTTATTTTATGGTTCACAAATACATTTTATTTTATAAGAGCCCCAGTCGAGAAGACCTACTCGACCGTTTAATCCTCTTCCACTCCTAAACACGAAAGTGAGTACATGTTTGAGTGTGGTATGAGATCACCGCTTATACACGATCGCCGGGTGACTTTTATTGTCAAGTCCTTGATATTATTCATTGCACATCTTAAACACATATTTATTATTCTAAATCATCTTGCAGAAAAACCCGAGGAGGGTTCGCTCAGGTCGATAAAGTGTGTCACTTTTCTTGCGATTCACCGCCCTCTCAGGAAATGAAATACGAATTCGTTGTATAACATTTGTTATTTCGACGACTTATTGACGTGTAGACAACTTCATTTAATTTTATGTTTAATTTCGTGTGTTATTAGGATAACGTCTGATTATTTAACCGACGACGACAGTGGAACTTAACTGATGTTTACATAATTTCCTAACTCATTGCAATTCAATTCATCAAAGTGACTGCTGATTTTAAATTTAATTACGATATTTTTCGCCTAATTTACGGACAATTTACTCAACTCGGGTTTTTTTATATATTTATAAGGTTTATGTTCATGAATGAGATATTTATTCTCCACTTATCTCACATAATCACGTAATTTATGTTTTAATGAAAACATGGAAATATTTCATTGATTTTTCTTAGACGAAAATATATTGCTTACTTCTTCCTCATTCGTCTATAGCAGGGATGGCGAACCTTTTCCGAGTCGAGTGTCAAAATTTTCCAAACAAAATTTTATAAAACTGTTCGCATGCCCCGCCCCCCCCACACACAAAGAAAGTTTAATGAAGTCTATTTGTGTATGTTATTTTACAAATTATATATGATATTTTTAAATCAGATGTCAATATTGAATAATCGTATTAAAAATGTAGATAATTTCATATGAAATTATATTTTAATGTGAACTTTTGTTCCCTTTTTTCATGTAAACAATTTTATAACACAATTTCTAAATTTCTAATTTTGGTAAAACGTGTAGTTTTATTTGGCGAATTTTTTTTTTGCTTTGACTTAAAAAAATTCACTACACATTATAAACTTTCAAGAAAAAATGAAAAAAATAAAATAAAAGTAAGCGAAATGCATAACTTCCGACATTCCGATGTCTGCATTTTTCACCACTTTTCCACGTAGACGATTTATTTGTATTTGTGATACTAGTAAAGCATAAATGTCTAAAGGAATATAATGATAATTAAAATCTGAAAAAATTGTTTAATAGTATTTATTTTAACTACGATTTCATAAATAGTATGATTCAAATTTTTATTTTTATTAAAATTTCGATAAATTTAATTTTTTTCACGTGCCATTGAAATTTCGCCAACGTGCCACGTTTGGCACGCGTGCCATAGGTTCGCCACCCCTGATCTATAGCATAAATTGTGAAATAGTTAGAAACTCGAGTTTGTTAAAACATCGATTTATTTTTTTTGAGTATTTCAAATTTTTTTTTATATGTTCATTACTTGGATTGGTTGAAAATTTTTGAGGGATTATGTTAAATCACTAAATTTACTAATTTTATAATTGAAACATATTTACTTACATACTTCACTTAAACTAGGAATGAAAAGAAAGTTGCATACTTTTTTTTAATTCCATCTGAAAATTCTGACGAAAAACTATAAATGAAGTGCATGTTATGTTCTTATTAAAGTTGTTGATGTAAATAATATGTCATTAATAATATAGTTAGGTAATTCTTTGTTATTAACCATTTTTGGTTTACATTTGTTAGCGTTAAATCACTTTAAAATACAAAATGAAAGTTGAATAATATTATTATGTTTAACGTATTGATGTTCCCTATGTCACTTAAAATTTTATAAAAAAAAAAAAAATCTTAATGTCTTCCCATTTTCTTTCAGATTTTGGTGAACACTGAATTACATTTGATACAACAATTAATACAAATAATATTACCTAATCAATGAAACTTCAGAAAACTTATTGTAAAAATAACTGCACATTATATATTAATTTTGAAAAGAAAATGATTAATAATCATTCATTATGGTTTGTAAATTAAAACAAAAATTAATTGCAGTACCTAAAACAGTAATACTTTATTAAATGTGATTTTCTGAACTTAAAACAACATAACTAAATTGTATAACTAAAACGATTTAAAAATATTATTTAGTATGACTAGAGTAAGATTCACTTTAATTTTCAAATATTAAATGGATGACGTTTTTTTATCAATAAAACAAGTTAGATCAAACATTGCCCGTTTGCGCAAAAAAAAAAGGTTAATTTTTATCCGTAGCCCATTCGCGCCAAATTTGCATATCTGCGTAATCATTTTTGAATCCCCCCAAAAAATATAAATATTAATTATAATTTGAATTTATTTTACTTTATTATAAAATGTGTATGTTTACATTATAATTCATCCTAGCGCTCTTCACATGATAACGAGAAAATGTCATACAATAAGATAATCGTATTTGGTAATATTTTTCCGCAATTAATTTATACCTTAAGTGGCTTAAGTTCTAAGCAGTATAATTTTTATAACTAGGTAATTTGTATGTGGGATTAAAACATGTTTACGCAGATAATTTTGGCGCAAATGGGCTCTGGATAAACATGAACTTTCTTTGTTTTGGCGCTAACGGGCTATACCAGATTTAATAATTCTTTTTGGCGCAAACGGGCTATTCCCTTTAGATCCATGGTATTTAAAGAGATGGGAATTTTACGTAAAAAAATTTTCGGTAAATTTTACGTAAATTTACGCAAATTTACGTACATTTTTTAATAGAGTATATTTTTTTTTACAAACTTATTACGAACTCACTAACGTGTTTACAACACAGCTTACTTTTACTACCACACTTGTCCACACATATATATTAACGTATCGACTAGGTACCAATAACCTCATAGAAATGTCGCTTATGTTAATGTGCACATGAAAACATTTGAAATAAGTGTTCACGTGGTTTTTAGAACGGTAAAAAATATTTACCGGGTAAAAAAATATTGGTTAAATTTACGTAAGTTTACCGGGTTAATTTGCCAAGCTCCCATCTCTAGGTATTTATTTTTTGATTACTGTACTCCACTTTTTTCTTTTTCTTTTTACTTTTATTAAAAAACATTTATAATAAAAATCGTTCAATTAATTGTATAATTACATGGAATTTAAAAAATGCAAGATTCTCATTTTTAACAATTCCCCTTTATTTTAAAAAGCCCTAAAAGAAAATAAGGTATTTCAATTTGTAATACTTATCCATGCTATCTAAGGAATTCTTCAAGTGGTTGTCAGAAAAAGTCTACAAAATATATTACATATAAGACGAACACAAAGACGTTAAGGTTAAAATCTCCAAAACTAAATGTTAATATAAATAAAAAAAATAAACATATATTTTTATATTTAAACTCTTTTAAATATCTTATACAGTGAAACCTCTGAATACCGGACACTCTCGGTAGCCGAAATATTGTCCGTTATTTAGAGGTGTCCGCTATTCAGAGGGAAAAATAAAAGAGGAGAATATGTTCCTGTTCCCATAAAAATGTCCGCTAATTGGAGGTGTCCGCTATTCAGAGGTGTCCGTTAAGGGAGGTTTCACTGTATAATAATTTATCATAGAAATCAGTAAATCAGAATATTTTAAAATTAATTTATTAGAAAATCAAAAAAAAAATGAAAATAAATTTCTAAAAATAACAATAAAAGTAAAATGTAGTTATTTCACAAGAATCGATAAAACTTAGGTACACCAATTCTGGATAATAATGTTGGCTATTGACAAGATATTTCAAATAAAATAATATATAACTATAAACAACCACTGCAACAGGAATCAGTAACCTATGATCCGTATAACAATTTTATGTATCCTAAAAATGAAATGTTCCTATATTTTTTATAAAAATAGATATGATGTTTAAAAAAATGTTAGTCTTTGTCTTTTTTGATAAAAACTGGTAATTTTTACAAAAAGTTTCGTTGTACGTCAAGTGCATAAATGAAAAATAATACTCATTAGTATTTTATTAAATAAAATAAATTCTATATGATTATAATATTTGTTATTTACACTGAAATAAGTTATATTTGATTAATGAACCGTGAAAACGTTTATTTTTATATTGTTGGCTTTTGAAACCAAAACGCTTATCAACCCCGAATCATTATTACAATGAAACGTAAATTCTTATACAAGTGTGTCGTTGGAAACTGTGAATATTATATTTTCGATATTGCTGATTTAATTTCGCTCATTTCATCACTATAATAATTATGTATTATAATTTTCTTTGTTTTTAAGGACTTAAGTCTATTTTTAGCGTCCCTTACAGAAATATTTCAAGACCCGTCATCGACGGTAAAAATAATAAATAACGTTCATTATGGCAATAATTTTATTTGTTATTTTATCATCAGATATCAATAATACTCGGTCTAAATTAAATATTTATTATAATGTAGTAAATATAGACGTTGAATTATATTTTATATAATTTAAATATAAATAATTTATTTATAATCGGAAAAATAATTAATTGTAAATTGTTTTTTACTATCATTGCAGTCATTTTCTATTCATATTCTTTTTTGATATATATTCTGATTTTCTGATTTACAAGTTTATGCTCTCATATTTTATAGACTTTTACAAAAAGTTTTTGATGGTTATTTGACTTTCTGCAGACATAACAACACCCTCTACACACACGTGCGAACGTGTAGTAAGTTTCTTAATGAGATAAAATGACCAATACTACGTATTAAATTATAATTAAAACAAATGAGTGTAATATATTATACATTGAAAATATTGTGGTTTTATGGTAATTGATTACTATTTTTTTACATCAACTTTGGAAAAACGATTGAATTAACAAAAGAAAAAAAAACATCATTATATTATAACTAATTGATCCATCGCTCTACACTTAGAATCTAAATATTGTATAAAGACTGAATAATAAATCAATTTGCCCACTATTTTAATTTTACTATCCTACACAAATGTATATATTTAAATCTCAGTATCGATCTCTCGAGTCAGTGTAGTTGTATATTTGCACCAATTTCCAGACAGGCCAACACACCGCGAGGAAAACGTGACGGTGGCTGATACATGGCTGAGTACAAACTGTATAAATTATAACGCATTTATATATTATAAATGTGTGTGTGTGTGTGTGTGTGTGTGTATCTGGCAATACGCGTAGAAGCGTGGCGGAGTGTATATAGCGTCCGGAAGGATTTTGGGAACGATCCAGGGTTTATCACCACCGTCATTCTAAGAGGGAGTTGGGGGTGAAGGAACGTTACAAAAGGTTGCGGGAGTAGGTGGTAGTGTTTAAACGAATATATATACATATAGATTTTCATCGGACGTGCGCCCGTGCCGCAACTCCGGGATATAAGCTGTGTGACCTACAGATTTTTTTCTTTTCCTATTATTATTATTATTATTTACTCATTTAATTTTATATTTCGTTTTCACTTGTGGAGAAAAGCTCCATAACAAATATTCGTCGGGCGTGATACCACGATCCCATACTGGAGAAAGCGAATTATTTTTTCTATATTTGTTTATTATTATTACTTTTCTCCTGTGCTCGACAAATATGTTATAGGGAGACAAAGAAGAGGTATTGTGGAATGAGAAGGAAAAACTTGCTAATAATACTTTATATAGTACTACTATAATAGTCAAGCACGCCGTACAGGTAACAAACGAGCAGGAAAATCGAAAAACGAACCGGATAAACGGTCGGCGATTAAATGTTGGCGCACACACATATACCTACTTAGTACTTTCACACACAAGACCTCAGGCTTCCGGTCGATTTGACCGGAAAATAAAATCACCGATTGCTTTGAACATTACCACCGCGGGGATGGACCTTCTTTCATCCGACGACCGCGTGCATTAACTATACTCGTATATTTTGAAAACACAGTAAATACAATATATTTTTATTATAGATTACACAGATATATTGTTTCATTATGATTTTTTTATCTCTCTTCCTCCCTTCCTCTCTCTCACTCTCTCTCTCTCTCTCTTCCTCTGATTTCCGATTATCGTAGAGAACATATTTTAATTAGACATGTCATAGCCATATCTATTTTGTAACCTCCCGATCACGAATATGTTGCCGTCTGTCTATGATTTATATTTCTTAATAGTAACGAGGACTACGGTTGATATTAATGGTTTTTTCAAAAAATAATTGTGCTTTAACTTTAAATTAATGAACACATCAAAATATTTCAAAACTTGTTAAGGTTTCAAACTTAAGAATAACAGTAAATATTACTATACATTATTATATATATGTTACGGGCAAAAATCGAAATCGGGCAAATCTCAGAAATGCCCGGGCAAAACGCGAACTGCCCAAAATCCTTGGGCAAAATGTTACATGTCGGCTTTTGACCGGGCTAACCTAGTTATGACCAACCTCATTTGGGAAAAACCGTATACTCACTTTTAACCTAACCAAATATTTCAGTGCAAGGAACAATTCATTATTAGCAATGATGTACCGAATATCGAAATACCATTGAGGACCGATAGTATTCAAAATTCATTAACTGGAGAACGAGGATTCACTTTTTATTCTTGCAAAAACTAAGTGCACTACGAGATGTGAGTGTAAATAACAAAATATTTTGCGTAGTTCTAAACGCCATGGGTCTAATATGTGTAGCAACAAATAAACACAATTTTGCCCAAATGAGGTTTAAACGTATATATTTTTTTAAATTCTTTATTTTAATATTATAAGAGTACCTACTATTATTATTTGTTTATTTTTATACGAGTACTTAATATCATTATATTTTTATTATTATTTAAGTTATTCAATTGTATTTGTAAAATATTATTATTTTTAAGATTATTTGATTTTGCCCTTACGATAAAAGTGAGTATACGATTTTGCCCAAATGAGATAATGAGACCGAGCATATCGTCCGGATTACCGAAGGTTTTTCAAGATTACCTACTAAATTGACTAAGATTTTAATTTTAAATTCCACCGCCTTTATATTTATTGCATTTTAAATTAAAAAAATAATAAATAACTTTAATATAATGAATTACAAAAAAAGTGTAATAATATATATGTAGAACTTAAATATAGTAGTCAGTCATTTTTTTCTGAATACGAATAGTATTAATTTTCATTTCAAAAGCACGTTCTCTTAATCGACCTACAAAATATCATGGATAGCATGTTCTAATCTTCTGTCCACTGCAATACAGTGCATCCACAGCTTCTGAATGCGAAGCTTTACTTGTGCTGATAAAGCCACTTTCATTTCCGTCGTCAATATTATCCTCTTTTGCTGCAATTTGTAGGATTTGATTATCGGTTAAGATTTCATGATTTGCCAAATTTTCCATCTGCGCCACGGCAAGCCCATTCTTGTGCTTGAGAATCAGACATTTCCCTTGTACATACTTCGTCGATTTCATTTTCTACTGGGGGAAGGAAGCAAGTCTTTCCACGATTTCTTTATGAGCATGGGCGGAACCAATTTCCAACAATTTGCAAGACTAAAAACTGTGTCTTTTAACTTAGACGTTTTAAATGAATGGCCTTAAGAGCATCGACAATGCTTTCTCCATGCATCGGATCAGCAAGAACATTGACTTATGATAAATTTATTTAATATTCTGTATTGAATTTTGATCCATTGGTTGAATAAGCGCCGCAGTATTGGGAGGTAAAAACACTGCAAAAATGTTGCCATCATTACTACATAATTCTTCTGCTGATGGATGTCCAAGACAATTATCCAACAATAATAAAGCTTTTGGTGGTAAATTTACATTTAAAAAGTGCTTACGAACTGGAGGAACAAATTCTTTTTGAAACCCGTCCAAAAATAAAACACGAGTGACCCAAGTATTTTGTTTGTCCATGATAGTATACGGGAATTTTAACTGATTTAAACGCACGTGGATTCTGGGAATTCTGAACAAATTACAAAATGTAGTATTTACGAACAAATTTAAATGGACTTTTGCCGCGCCGTCTGGATTACCGCGTTCACCGGATTATTGGGAATCCGAAATATATACATACATACATACATACATACATATATATATATATATATATATATATATATATATATATATATATATATATATATATATATATATATATATATATATATATATATGTGTGTGTGTGTGTGTGTGTGTGTGTGTGTGTGTGTGTGTGTGTGTGTGTGTGTGTGTGTGTTTGTGTATAAGTTAGAAATGCCTAAATGCATAAAAAAAGAACATTTTTACAGATATTTTCAAACCTGTATGAATTATTCTTGTTATTATTTCAAAACTCTTTCAACTTGATAATTCGATCAACTAATCGTATTTATAAAGAAATTTTAAATTTTTTTCGAGATCTTTACTAGTTTATACTCAAATTATTAGGTTGAGTTTCCCTCGGAATTGTTTTCCGGAAACAATGATTTTTTATTCAATTAAAATTTGATATAATACTTGGTATTACACTTAACGTTTGACATTCTTAAAAGTGACTTATCTAAGGTTCGTTTCACCCGATACCATTACCTAATCCGATTACCAAATAATATCGATGGTGCGAAATGTGTTCGGTTTTTTTATTCTTACTATCGCCTGTTACCTATATTCTCGTAGTTATTATAGTTAGATTTTTTAAGTTTATTATAATTAAAATGTTTCAGCATAATTACATGCTATTAAAAGTTCGTTCACGTATATAAAAATTTCAAAATACAATTTTGTAATGTAGTTAGTTATTGATCTTCGTTTTCGTTGAACTCTGCATGTAGGAGATTTTGCGGTCAAAGTATTTTTAGTTACCAATTTTTTGTTTTGTTTCCCAAGTGGTAAAATGGTGTACCTTCAAATGTATTCAGATTATTTATTTAGATTTGAAAGTTTTTGAACTGGATTTTTATCCAGTCCCGGAGTAGAAATATTCCAGTATCGTTATGAATTTGTCTATTCTATGTCTATTTTATGGGGCTTTTAGACAAATCCTCAAAAATTTGTTTGGAAGTACATATCTGTATTTTGTTGATTTTAGTAGAAGAAGCAAATGCTCAAATGAGCAAGCGTAAGTGATTAATGGCCGTAAAACCGATGTGTACAGTAAAATGAACGATTTTATTTTAAGGGTTGATTTAAAGTTAACTAAAGGATAGAGAGTGTTCATTCTTGCATTGCCGTGAGTGAGTTTTTTATTAATATGAAATTTCCAAGTTAGTTTTTCGTCTGAAAACACACCAAAGTACTTGACAGAGTCATCTGCATTGTTCCATTGTATTAGATTGTTATCAATGTGAATAGGTCGGGAATCTGTGTATCATTTTAAGGAAAGTATTTATGCTGAAATTTTTTAGGTGGGTTAAGGTTTAGTTTCCATTTTTTGAACCTGATGGTCACTATATTTAGAGCTGTGTGGATATTTTAAATTGAGGATTCTAGGGAGTTGTTTTGGGTTATTATTGTTGTGTAATCCGCGAACATCGCCAGCTGGGAGTTTGGAGGGATTGGCATATCGTAACATAATTATTTTATTGTACCACATTTCTCGTTCTTAGTCCTCATTTTTTATTGTCCAAATAGGTTATCGAATATTCGAGTTGATAATTTTCAACTCAGGAAACAAAATGCACACTTGTCTTTTTCTTATTCATCCCATTTTTCGAGAGTAATTTCATGTTATAAATATTGTTACTATTACAATTTTTTTATACAACTATTGTGTTCTTGGTTTAAAAATCGTTAAAAAGGTGATATCGTTGACGTTTGGAGAAAAAGAATAAAATATTTTACTGTGTCAAATGAATCGAACACAATTGAATGCGGTGTGCCACACGAAATTTGAGATTTCACCCGCCCGGAATGAAATAAAATAATGTTACTACCACGATACTTTATTGCAATATGGTTTTCGACCGTGTGGAGTGTGACCACGTTCCACGTACAAAAAAGATCCGCGAAAACAACGTAGTTGTGTTCTTACTTCTGTGGCATATTATAATACAACAATAACACGTAACACACGGTGTTGTACTTATACATAATAATGTTACAGTAGTGCGCTCAGTTTATTATTTTATTTGGAAACGATGTTAATATAAATACACTGTGCACGATAAAACTCTCTTTCGAATGGTTGAAATTAAAGTTACCATAATGTGTTACGCGTACACGATGAAAAGTACGTGTAGCGGAAAACTTTTAGCAAACCACTTGTTTTGCGCCTCATACGTATATGTACACACCCTTTGTTGTTCTCCTTTGTTGACGCGTGGCAATATCGGAATAGAATTTTGAACATAATATTTTTAGTTATAAAACCCTCAAAGTCCAAATTAAATTACTCGCCAATGTGGTGGCACGCTGTACATAGTAATTTATTTACTAAATGTTAAACGACTACTCAGCGCGTGCGTAGATATATATATATTATGTGTGGTGCATAAAATTCTATAAGGTATTTGATACTGTTATCACGGGTACACTTTGTTTGCACACATAGATTTTTTAGGTTTGTTTTTTGCTCCGAATACCTAAAATAAATAGTTCTTGATATTGAAATATTAAATTATATTTTATATAATAAAATACGTAATAGATGTATATTATCTGATGTTATTTCATATATTTGACTACACAAAAGTTAACAAACACAATTATTAGTTGCTCACTTTCTGTTAGTGTGTTACGTGTAATATTGTGTTTCTATCAACATTTAAAATTTTCGTTGTATTGTGATTTTAATAATGTCATCAAAAGTGAGTTTTTGTACAGAAATATTATGTAACGGAATTAATTGTACACATTTTTGAAGAGTAAGGGGTTACAACTGAATAATTATGAAATAAGTTACATGAAATTACAAACCATAACTTTATTTATTTTCCATCAAAATGTTACTAAGTTAGTACTTATGTTATATTAAAACAATCATAATAAACATATCAGCAACAATAGATTTTTTTTCTATAGTAAAATAACACATATAAACAAATTAAGAAATTTCAATAGTAAGATACCATATAACATCAAAAACCTTTCAGTAAATCACACGAAAAACTGTACCAAATTATAAATATATATATATATTTATGTATTTGTTTTTTTTTCTGGAGTCAGAATATATCCCTAAAGTTTTATCTACTTAAGTAATCTACATATTAAAAATCACATGAAGATGGTACTTCGAGGACTTGTTTTTGTCTCTTTTAAAAAGTGTTTTCATATGTCAGGAAATATGCTGAAAAAATAAGTAATGGTACAATTTGACGTAAATTAAACTTTCACGAAATTGATTTTTATTATTTGATCATAACTTCAAATAATTCGGTTTTCTTTTTTCTAAAAAAAATTGTTGATATTTGACTAACTATTCCGAAAATGTGATATGACCTTACTATTATTATTTGTAACTAACGATACTGCGAAAATCTCATAAGTGTTTAGCTGAATTCGTATACCATTATTATGGAATCTAATTTTTACATGAATTTTCAACATCACAGTAAGCGTTTTCACAGTGAAATGTGAAAAGTGGACTACCTATGTGTATTTAATTTCATTTGAACTACGTTGGCGTCACAGGGACTTCAGAGATCTATTATAAATTTACCCTTACTTGAATGTTAATACGACCACTAATTACTAATAGCTGCATCTGTTGCATTTTTCTCCAAATAATGTACAGATTGATTTACCGATTAATCGGCCAATAAACCGGCCAACAAATATATCTAATTGTTACAAAATAATATGTAACGAGTCGATTTATAATTTAATATCTGATGTGACTTTTCAATGCATATTGCATTCTTGTTAGGCTGACAATTACGGAAATTGAAAAAAAAAATTTGTCTCAATTAACATCATTTTGATATAAATATAATCTATATACTTCAATATTTAAATTGAAACGACTGATCGTTATTAAATTTACATTCTCGTGTTCATTTTTAGGTACTGAAGAATTTCAATAAAACGATGGAAAATTTAAGACGTAATACGTGTTTTAAGATGTCATAGCCCAAGGAATAACGTGAGTATTCACATTGAAAAGTTGTGAATAATATCCAGGTTACCTTATGGATAATGTCGATGGTTAAATAATGTAGTATTGTCACAGAAAAAGCAGGATTCTGTATAGTAGACCACAGTGACTGATCCAAGGGCGAGGGGGAGAAGAAAAAGGCGACATATCCCCCTCCAAACTACCAACAGTAATTAACTTAGACCCAAAATATCTAATTTTCAGAAATCATTGTAAGACAATTACAACTGAATTAACAAATTCACTATTTTATTATTGTAATTTCTAATGAAAATCATCAATAATAAATTGCAACACATTTTGAAATTTCTAAATGTGTTTTTGGTGACGAATAATATATGTCTACCAGTGGATTATATGGTTAGAGCTCTCTGTCACACACCTTAATACAAAATTAAATTATCATATTTATTAATAGTATATTAAAAAATATGATCACTTATATTATATACTTGGAGCGGTGAACGTGGTAATTATTCGTAGCATTGGTGCTCATAGCCCTTACACATATATTCATTAAATCATATTAAATCGTACTTTTGCTTTTGCCCTCCTCCCCAAAAAACAAAATGTATTTCTGGATCCGCTACTGGCAAATCAGACAGTGATAGATCGATAAACAATTCACGGCGGAGTAGGTAATTCCAATTTTCCCAACACTAAATTAAGTCATATTCAATAGAATAGTACCTACCTATAAAAAAACAACATATTTCAAGGGAGGTACTTACTACATTACCCACTTGGATCCACTATTGAGATCAGCAATGTTTTAGGTAAACCAAATGTTGAAAACAGTATTTTAAAACTCATAAACATCCAACAAACATTGTATTCTTATTTTGTTTGGATTTAAATCAGTGTGATTGTGTAAAAAAAAGGCCTGGGATAGATTTGGATCATTATTTTTATTTTACGTAGCTCTTTTCTTACGTGCCAGATCGATTTATTAAAATATCCTCTCTATATATACTCATTTAATAAAAAAAATATAATTTAAAACAGTATATAGTTATGTATATAATATAAGCTGATCTCTCACATATGGAAGTGTTACGACCACGAAGTGTTAACAGCAGGCTTGGTACGTACTAATCAGAAATTTTAATTCACGTGCCAACATGTGTCTTTTCATTCAGATTGCGAATGAAGCAAGGGTTCTATTGGTTTTACAATATGCATATTATTTTTTCTGTACATATTATTTTTGCTGGTCGTAAAAGTTGATCAAAACTTACGTATAGTCGCTCTATAAGTAACATACATTTCATCTGAATAGTATTCTAAAGAGTGATTTATTATATGATCTATAGTTTTTTCAAACATAGGGAAAAATCTGCGAAAACTTCAGTAAAACATGCAGTAAACGAATTTCTCATTAGACAAATTTCAATTATTTTTTCATAATTCCAAAATAACAAAATTTGACATTTGACATTACCTCTGAAAGTCAATAACACTTTAACACATACTTGAAAAAAATTTTGATATCGAGTTTTGAATCCATTTAAATATTTAAACATATATACAAATAGTACGTGTATCCAAACAGTATTAAACTTGGTATATAGATGAAAATTACATGTTTTGAATCTTTTGACGAAAAAAATTGATGTTATGTTTATGTGAAGATTTTCGTATGGTTTTGATAAAATAAACCTTTTGACAACCAAACTAAAAACGACTTAAAATGTAAATGGTATATATTACATTGGAACTTTGCTCAAAATCGTTTTACTTAAGAAAAGGTTTACTTTTTTGATTTTTTAAAAATCATTTTTACGCATCCATCACGATTACTTAGTCTTAAAATCAAAACGACTCAGAAATAGGTTCTACGTACATTATCACACCAAATTATATTTCAAAGGTATTTTATGCGTTTTAATACGACAAAACAAAATATTTAATTAATTTAAAAAAAAAAAAAATGAAATTAACCTGCTTGATATTTGAAGTTTTTAATAGATTTTTAGTTCTTTAAAAATTTAACTAGCTGTGGAATGAACCACTAATCTTTACACGGAGCTTTTTTGGATTTATCATCGCTTTCAAATTTAAATTAATGATGTTCCACAGTACCCATCTGATACACTATCCGATAAGCAAATTATTTTCATTACTGTTAAATCATTCAGGATTTTAGTCCCTTGTAAAAATTTATACTTGATAGGCGTAAGTACAGAAGCGTATTACGTATTTTATGAAAACAAAACGAATTCAATGTGATGACTTTCATTAAAACAAGATATTAATTCAATTAGTAGGTCCCAGTCTCGCATCCCTCTCTTGGCCACACTATCCTCGTTTACTTATACACCACGTCGATTTCCATCCCCGTTTAATGAATTCTCCTCGAAGTCACTTGCTCAAGGAGCATCCGACGTAAGGTGGTATTTATTGAAATATAACGCCAACACCATAAATAAAATGTTTAAATATTTCCACCATTGCGAACACTTTTTACCCAATCGTTTTTATTGTTATTTTGTTTGCGAGCTCGGCTTTGCCGTAGAGTATAATATGTTGTGTTGTAGCGAAGCGTCCAATAATCAATGAGTTTAATTCCCTTGGGTTTTATTATTGATATTATAATTATTTCCTTGGCGAATCATTCTGTCGCGTTCAATATATCAACGTCTCTCGCTTAAGGACAATAAAATTGTAATAATTAATACACGTACCCAGAATAACTTAAGAGATGTGTCATTGCCATCGGCATATTATCATTATTATTTTTATGCAAAGTCACCTCCCGTTATTTCCACATACCACTTGCGTGTTTAAGTCATTGCAATGTTGAAGGTATTTTTTTTTTTGTTGTAGCTTTGTAAACAAGTATGTTTAACAAATGAACAACCCTTTTTTCTATCTCAACTCATGATAAATCACAAAAACATTCCTAATATGAATACACTAGTAAACACGGATTCAATTTTATAAACGTATGCGATCTTACGTTATATAATGTCATGTGACAATCTTTTACGATTTATTGGTATTAAAACGTCCAAAAAATCATTTTGCTCCCTACGTAAATTCTCGAAGATTCTCAAAAACACAATCAATATTTTATCATTGATATTACTTGAAATACATTTTAAGAAGAAGTTTAAAATAATAACACGTACGAAAACAGGTTTAAAATGTATTTTTCACAATGATAAACTTAAGTACTTTTTTATACTCCTGTATAATGAGAAATAAAAAAATTTGAATTTCTATCGAGACAAATTTTTAACGGGTATTCATGATATTCCGAACAGTTATTCGAAATTATAATAACGTTTTTAACTCTAAAGTTATTGATTGAAACCAATAAATCTCCAGTGTTTTCGAGTTAAATACTAGTATACCCACATTATTGTTTTTCTTCAACATGATATACAATTATTGAAATATATGTATTATACAAAAAAAATTAAATGAAAACAGTATATTTATCAAATCTCATGAACTTGTGATAGAAATAAACCAAACGGAGAAGACGATGAATAATGAAATTAATTATGAAACCGCATTGAAGAATTCAACGTCATTTATGAATTGTTTTAAACGATTTTACTTCAAAAACAATGTTAGACTTTTCTTTTTCAACCCGTTGCACACGACGACGACGACGTGAGATATCAGAAACAGAATAGCACAAGTGACGACGTTCTTGTTGACAGTCCGCATTTCAACGAAAGCCGGTGTCCGACGTTGTGATTTACAACGTTTGCGTGTCACGTCCGAGTCGTTTATTTGCAATAACGTTGTGCAAAGGTACGACGCGACGACGCATATTCCGCTCTCCTCACCGACCAATTTAGCGACATGTTTTCCATCGGTCGAAACACAAAAACTCCGTACGTACCTATGCGATGGCATATTATCCGTATGATCTGTAAACAGATCGAATTAAAAACACGTAAAGCACACCGGAGTACTATTATACAAATGAAAAATAATTCCGTTGGAAGTCATCTCCATAGCTGTATGGTAAAACTTAAGATTATCATTAATGAAAACTAATTTAGGAAATCGGTTTGGAATCGATCCGAGCATAGTGTTTTCATGTCTGCCATCGTTTATATATAAACATAATTTTTAATTACTGTTTATAAAATTCAAATATGTGAATGGTAAACAAAACGTTTAAACGGAACTATGTTTAAAGTTATGAAAAAAAATAATAAATGACAGAGATACTATATTTCAAACCTATGTTTCTAAATCAGAATATCTAAATAGATATTTAAACTAAAATTGATGAAACTTTTTCCACAGAATTTTTTTAACAATATGATTCAAACCATTTTCTTTTCTTCGTTTCATCAAATTAGAAAGCCTATAAAAAAAATGGAACAAACATTTTTGGTTAAATAGTAAAAATAAAAAATAATATTTAAAACTTCATACAAATTTGAAAAGAGTTATTTATTAAAGATTATTTTAACAATGACAGTAAAAATAATTTGTAATACATAAATTAAAAACTAGTTTCCTATTAGCATTCGATGTTTTACATTTGATTCACAAAAACCGTAACTAAAAATTAATTTGTTATATTCTTAATATTCTTTTTTTTGTTTAAATTTATCCTAATATGAAATTATGAAGTAACAGTACGATCTTCCAACGGCTAAATTGAAGTTCGAGATACTGTTCAAGATATTTCACCCTTTGTGATCGTCATTTATGCACTATGCTATCAATTCTAGTTCTTACGAGTCATATTAATACATTTTTCGAACAGTGATAGAAAATCAAAAATTTTCGCCTCTAATCGTACACCAAAATCAATGGAGGTTGTTTTGTAAAAGCTATATTGCTGTGGAAGTTATTGCACATGTATTATGATAACATTTGAAAATAAAATATGAGTTACCGAAAAAAGGGTTACAATCAGTACGATCCATATCACGGATATCAGGCTGATTCGCGCAATGAACGCGCAATTTCGATATTTCGATGATAGCTCGTGAAATGGACACCTAAACTAGACATGAATGAACTTGTTTAGTTGTTCATTTAGTGGTTAAATAAAATTAAACTCTTAACGGACTTTGTTTTTCTCAGCTTAGATGACATTTAATTAGTATACATATAAGAAATTTTCTTTTCTTGAAACTACTATAAATATTTAACTATATTGAATTTGAATAAATTGTATTAATCAAATACAAAATATATAAATATTATACTAATTAATTTTAAAACTAGGTATCTTACAAAGAGCATTTATTTTTAAACTTAACAATAAGATAAATAAAACATTATTCATCACTATTATTTATTGAAACAATATTTGGAAATAACAAAAATAACTACTTCGAATTTTGACAATTTAATTTATTTGATTAATCCAATAAATGCATTTTTTACATAATTTGTTTAAACTGTCACTAACTTAAAAAATTTGTCATCTATTAATTAAAACAAAGTCAGCTTAGAATTGAAGATTATTTTTTCCGTTATATGGACCACTAAATGACAGAACCAGATCCATCATATCTATTTTAGGCGTCCGTTTCAAGTAATATCATCCAAATAGTGAAATTAAACGAAGTGAAGAAACCACGGTTCCATTTCGTAAAATTGATACGAACATTGTCCATTTCACAAAACGGATAATAAAACGATGTGATATATATATATACACAAGTTGAGTCAGATTTATTTGACAAATACTTTAACTTTTTTTTCTACTCATCATTTAATTTTGTTTTTTTTTTTTTTAATTAATACTTCAACCATGTGCTACAATAGAATTCCCAAGACTCTTTTTTATATTTTTGAACTCAAATGTTATTGTACCATTTAAGAGGAAAAACATTGATGATTAAATCCCTAACAAAGATTTATCCATTAATGTTCTACGATTATTCTAAGTTTGTGAAAAAGTCAACAATAATATTGTGTTTCACAATGTTTTATTATTGCATACCGCAATTAATTAAATGGTTTATCGAAATGTATTCCAAGATTTTTGTTATCACTCATAAATATTATCCTATTATAATTATTAAAGTTGGTATTTATTTCTATCATTCATGGAAATATAAATATAAATCACTTAAGCTTGATAAGGCGTACAGTAAATTTAGTAATTGAATTTATTTTTTCTGAAAGTTTGAAAATCCATAATAAATTAATGACCAAACTTAAATAAGATACTTCAATACCATAATAGTTCTAAAAATCCTATTTAAAAAATACGTTTTGTAATTTTTTTGGTAAATTATCATTTTAAATGTTTAAATTTGAGTTTTGAAAATGAAAAAATATTGTTATATGATTTTATTGTAACGTAGTACTATAATATTTATTTAAAAAAAAGTTTAAAATAATACATAGAAAAAAAAGGAATTACATTTGTCAAATAGATCTGACTCATCCTGTATTTATATAAATATATATTGTAAAAAAATGATGATAATATACCGATGACATTAATAATTACGAATAAATGATCATGATACCTACTAATAATTACAAAAACATTTTTTTCATAGTCAATTCATCGCACTCATACACGTATAAATATGTGCTTATAACAAACGTTGTAGTAGGCATTATAATAATATGTTTTTATTGACAGTGATAGTTACCACAAAGTCTCAGCGTGCAA
Source organism: Therioaphis trifolii (assembly GCA_027580255.1). NCBI lineage: Eukaryota > Metazoa > Arthropoda > Insecta > Hemiptera > Aphididae > Therioaphis > Therioaphis trifolii. Next base: position 109,076,376 of record CM050404.1, on the reverse strand, counting down.
TTTTACGGCAGCAGCGTTAATCACTAAATATTAAAATGGTAAAAACGTTTCTATTGGTGTATCGCGTATCGCGTATGGTTTATTCGGTTCTTTTTGGAGATTACCTAATTGTTTCTTAAATATAATAACTCAGCGATAACGAAAACTTTCGGGGATTCATATTTTATAATGATTTATCGACAAACTTGTATTATGGATATACATATTATTACGTCCTTAGCAAACACTTTGCGTAAATACATTCAACGAATTTTACAATTTTCGTGTGATTATAATACTGCCATACTTGTAATTTTTTTATTTACATCATCACGCATATTATACGTGAAACGCACCTTATAATTTTTAATATTTCCTTAAATAAAGTATATATTATATTTAATATTTATACAAGGGCTCCTATGTACCATCAGTGAAATATTTATAGAGAGTCACTAAGGGCAGATCACATCAGAACTTCAAATTTCAATAATTGATCACCTTCTTATCTAACTTGATCCACAAGCCAAATTTTACTAATCTAACATGATATGTTTAGAACACTAGTTAAAAAGTCGGTGAAATAGTGGTGGTGGAAATTCGTCCTCCAATCCATCAGTCTTTTAAATTATATTACAAATCATTTTTCGAAAAATTGTTCATCAAAGGTCTATTTTTGTCCAAAAGTACAAATTTATTTCGTAGAAGTCTTATATACCACAAATTTTACCTTTTTTGCACAATTTTCGAGCAGGCTTTTATTACACTTGGAAAAATTATTGAACATAGAGGAAATGCAATACCTAATATTTAGTGTTGCTGAAAAAACTTTTAGACAAAACAAAACAAAATAAAAAATTAATAAAATTTTATCCTAGAATCTTAAATAAGGGTTTTCGATTGATCAAATAATTAGTTTCAAATTTATAATACGTATAAACGTATATGTTTATTAATTTATTTATGTAATGAAACTTAACTGTAAATTATATTCTCTCTAGAACAAAATTATAAAATATATGCTATTATATACAATTCAACACGTATTTTATTGATCAATTACGCATAATTTGGTTTTCTTTAAATTGTTTTAAGACAAAGACTATATTTTCAAGAAAAATATTTTCCATGTATTATTTTTATTTATGTGATCAATGAAATTTTAATTTTTCTTAACCAGTATTTTGGACGTAACCGTAAGTATTGAAATTTTATTTAAGATTGAAATGCGTTTTTCAGAAATATTGATGTTTAATTTGTATTATATGATCGATATCAAGTTAAAAAATATGAGTATTTCAACTATTAATTCAATAAAAAAAAAAAAATTATTAAATACCAAAAATGGTATACAATTTTTTGGCATAATATCATATTATGAAATTCCGGATCCCATTTAAATTAAAAGTTACCTGCTTCAAAAATGTTTCCTAAAAAAAAAAAAAAAAAACAGAATTGATAAAAAAAAAAAATAAATAAATACAACTTAATGGATAAGACACCATATAGAATATAATAACATAATTGGTATTAACGTGATAGATTTAAATTGTCTAATAATATAAGAAAAAGTTAGTTTTTGAGGCGTTATTTGAATAATATACAATGAAAATGTTTGAAATGGACCCTGTGAAAACGGAATATTTTGTTGGTCCCAGCGGATTTCGTCTCAGTCAAGTTTCCTCGCCATATAATGTTTTTATGTAAAAACTTACTGCACGTAATTATACATTTGCCGTACTCCGTCGTTGGTATTAGTTCTTGTGAGTGCAAATTATGAGTTTTTACGTTGCATGTAGGTTATAACGCGATATGAATATTATTATTATTATTGGTCTCGAGACCATAATATATGATAATAATAATATTAATAATAATAATAATACAAATCATCATCATAAAAAAAATAAAAATAGCAGTAAGTGAGACATAAATGTTTTAAGTTTGGCTCACGAGAAAACGGTGTAAATGAGCAAATATTTAATTTCGGTTCAATTGAAAAATTGATTGGGGGGGGAGGGGTGTAGAAGAGCATCATAATGATCCAATCTCCATATTCAATTGTTTCTTGCTTTTTTTTTTTAATGAATAAACTTCCATGAATTAATTTAAAAAATAAAAATACATTAAAAATTTTAAAAATATTTGAAGAACAGACAGTATTTATAATAAGTGAAATAAGTTATATTTTGTAACGTAGTTACGCTTCTTACTTTGATATTAAGGAATCTTAACGGTTATTCAATGGTAAAATTTACCGAACCGATGCAATATATTTTGTTTCAATTTTTTTATCGTTTACACTTAGAATCCTGAGGTAGTATTATTCAAGTGCATGATACTGTAATTTACAATGTGTCATAGTGTTGCATAGAAATATTTTATACCATTGGTTTATTAAAAAAAAAAAAACACACTCATCATTTTATATAAGTTTTTATCAACATCAAGTGTAATAATTGAATTGATATTTCAAATTCGCAATTGAACCATTTATTTGAGAAATGACGTAAGTCACAAAAAGGTGATTCGTAGAAAATAAGAGAAAACTGTTTTTACGCTACCAGTGATATATGGTACCAGTGATTATTTACAGTGGTGCCACCGTCTTAAAATTGAATATTTATTTTACAAATGTTCACACATGATCTGTCTATCATTTGGCAACACATTCCACGCATTATCTCAATTTGTGATATTTTGTGACTTACGTCGTTTCTCAAATAAATGGTTCAATTATAATATTTATTACATACAATGCTAATATAACACATATCATGATTATCCGTTTGTTTGTTGGTGTGAAATAAAAAAAGTGTTTTAAATCACCGAAAATAAGTGTTATCAATTTTATTTTTATTCTTTGATATTTGAATCATTGACTGTTTAGTCGTTCCACGTGAATTTATGATACAGAAGCATTACATTTTAAAAGCTAATATTTTAATTCCCTGATTATTTTATTCATATCAATTTGATTAAAAGCTGTATCAAAAACTATGGATTTATATGGAAAATTACTTCTTTCAAAAAGATCTCAGTGTTTATGTTCTGAAAATTCAAGATTCTATATAGATTTATTAGGTATTATTAATGTATAATACGCATAAAAATACACTATAATATAAAAATAAAATTAAATACAATATATTTACCACTCTGTTTACACTACAAACACAACAATGTGGATAATCTACAAATTATATGAAATCATGCATTTGAAATTTTAAATTATTTTTTTTTTAATGAAAGTTAAAAATACATTAACCAATCGATATTTATATTATAATTATGATTATGATTTTTATAGTGTACACTGTACATTATGTCAACAATCCAAATCACACAAGTTAAAATTGAAATTGACATAAAATAAATACGATTTGGATTAACCAATAATCAACTTTGCCTTCATAGGAAACAAATCATCACACAATTTTGACACTTGTTAAAAAAAAAAAAAATGAAATATTACTGCTCATACAAGCTCAATTATATTTTGTATTAATTATTATTTGTTTTTAGAAAAAAATATGCAATCAACCTTTATCGCAAATACAATAAGTATACGTGCCGTTAAAAAGATGAAAATCATTGGTTAATTTGAGTTAATAAGTAACCCATTGATGACTACATTCTAGTTGGTTTGTGTGCTCATTTTTATTCTTATTATTGATAAAAAACACTGTAATATTTATAAGATATCTGTAGCTCATTACAGTAAGTAGGCTTCTTGCATACCCTAAAAAAGGTCTGGCTACACCTATGATTTAAATGATTCTAATACATAAAATTATTTTGCATGTTGCTCCAAAGAAAATAATAACAACAATAATTATAACAAAATTCAGCCATTACAAAAAAAAAAAAAAAGCCAAATAGCGGTGATTTAGAATATACGTTCGGGTGAGATTTATCGATCGGACGACTAGAAAACCATTTATTCAAACATATTTATAATTCGTTTCACGCAATATGTTTACCTATACTATACGATGATAGATCGGTATGAACAATTCAGGTAGGTCAACGTTTTTGTCCACACATGATTTACCGTAAAAACCAATCAGTGATATTTTTCAATTTGCGGAATCGTAAATGAAATAGCATGTACAAGGGAATATTGCAATTACACCCATCGACGGTTGAAAGTGACACAAGAACATACATAATAATGTATTTTCGTATGCGCCACGCAAAGGCTTGACGTATAACAACACAAAAACAAGGTGTTTGTCTGTTTTGTACACTCTAACCGTTAAACAAGCATGTAAAGAAAAACCTATTAATTGACCCGGTCGACTACCTTCTAAAGTGATACAGAATACGATCTAGCACTGCTTAATAGGATAGTCGAAACGGGTTTTTTTTTCTAAATGCTTACTTTCCCTAACAGCTCTAAAATTATTTCACACTCGAAACAACTGACAAAGAAAATTATCAAGCACTGGATTGAGATTTGAAATACAATACGTTTTAAATACCATTTTTGTCAAATGTACCAACTTTCTCATATACTTTTCTCATATACTTCAAGTACGTAAAATAGAAAAATGATTAAATATAAACAACTTTTTACAATTATAATTAAAACCTTTTAATTAAAAGCAATGAAAAATATTATTAATACAAAAACAAAAGAATGACCGATCACTTTACTCGTAAATCGGGCAGCGTTTCGTTCTCTACAATGATGGCAGCAGAACGAACAATCATCACGTCTTGCGGGAGGCGTTTTATTCTGTTTCCATCTGTCTCGTCAACATTTCCTGAAGGTGGTGTGTGTATGCGTGTGTGTGTGTGTGTGTGTGTGTGTGTGTGTGTGTGTGTGTGTGTGTGTGTGTGTGTGTGTGTGTGCGTTTGCAGCCAATATATTAATTTTGTGTAAAAATTAAATCCAAATAGGTGTTAGGTATCATCTATGTTATAATACAACAGTATTTAGATAACGCGATTCTCGGGGACGGTGGTAACGTGGAGCTCGAGCCAATCGCACATAAACCGTATTTTAATTTTAAACTTGATTGACTTTGCGGAAATAAAACTCGTAACAGTCAGGAAATTTTCGCGCGCGCGCGCGCACACACACACACACTGCACTCGACGCAAAGTATTTTGTACGTATTCATACATATAGATACTTGTACTGATTTTAACATGAGGTTCTTGGATTACGACTTGTCTATTTCGATCACACGGTTCACATTTTAGCACTAAGCTCTTGTGTGCTAGAAACGTTCGAGTGATACGCCAGCAAAGCGGACGATTGGTCTCGGATCGTTTATATATACACAGTACAGACCACAGCCCGTACTATTGACAAGTCACCTAAGCCTCTTCGGGTCCGAACTCCTCTACTAGGTTCCGTTGTTTTGGTTTCCATTATCGCCACGGCTGTCCGACAACCACTGCGTGGCCTACCTAGGCTTCTTGAACTTAAGGGACAGTGTTTTCCGAGTGGCCTGGTGGTCAATCATATAATGGATAATATATACTCTCCTCTTTCATGACACCATGTATGTTATAAGTTTACGTCAGTTGGTCTATTCGGCGTGAATCCTTCCCTCTATAATTTTAGCTTCCATTACTATTTTTTTTTTGGTTTTGGTTTCTATCACTTCTTAATTTTTCATAAAACAGCATTGAACTCCGTGTTCTCGTATGAATTATATTTGAAATTAAGACCATCACGTCCCGAAAATCGTTGATTATGCAACATTTAAGCAGTTTATTCATTGTTTTGGTTTCCAATGTGTTTCGGAGTTCAGTGCGTAAATGCTTGTGCAACCAATGGAAACCGAATACGATGATACATTTAAATTTATCCGCATCATGGCAATCATTATCACATACGTCCAAACTTATGTGTGTGCGTGTGTGCGTGTATTTGTGTTCAAAAGGTTCTAAATCGTTTTTCCTTCATACTCCATACATCTTTGTTGAAAATCCTTTACACATTCATCACCTTTTATACATTCTGTTTTTCCGCTAACAGCCAAACGACGTTATCGTCATGCCATTCTACGCCCCGCTTCGTGTGTCGTAATCCGTAATACTTGTGACCCAATAAGACAGTAGCTTGAACAGTCCAACCGAGACCAGTAATTTTCCCATGAGATGTTTTTCTAAATAAGTAACTATAACATTTTTCATCTGACAAATAACAATAATTGCTTTGTGTAATGTATATGTCTCCGTAACACTTTTATCCAACGATGTTCTACGCATTTTTCTTCAAATACCGAAACTATATTTATATGCCCACCATGTTCTTGTATTACTTATCCTTTTTCGCACAATATCTTTTATAAGTATGTGAAACTTAGGGTGAAATCTCGGAAACACGAAGTAGGTACAGATATTGATTGATGCTAGTAACCTTAGTTTCAAAATCTCTCAAAAAGTTGAGGATTAATTTTTAGGTCAAAAATATTTGGTATATGATAATGTTTGTTCACTACTACATGACCATAATACGATTTACCTTATCTGTTTCTCTGTCTGTCTGTCTGTCTGTCTGTCTGTCTGTCTCTCTCTCTCTCTCTCTATATATATATATATATATATCTTCCTCTCTCTCTCTCATACACACATGCACACACACACACACACACGCACACACACACACACACACACACCCACATCTCCTTTAAATATTTTGTGTCGTTTAAATACAATACTACAGTGTTTAATTCAAATCTGTGATTGTCTATCATTGTCGAAATGTTATACGTGTACTAATTTGGAAGTTGATTTTACAAATAATTACATGAATATTAATTACTTATACGCATGTTGTATAAATTAAGTATTAAAAATACTGTTTATATTACTTAATTGTATTCGTTCTAAATATAATTTGTTCCAGAAACCTTTTTCTTTATATGATTTTAAAATATACATAAAATTGTTCGCATAATACAAAAATGGACGTAATTTAATTTTTTCTAGAATAATAAATTCTACGTTTAATATTTTCTCGATTTAATCTATTTTTTAAACTGCAATTTATCGCTTTCCCTTCCAAATGAATAATAAATAAATGAACATTACGCAAGATAACTGGGTAATTCCACTGTGATCAACTTTTTGATATGACAAATTAAAATGAGTTACTTGAATAGAATCTATTTTTTGTTCAATAGTTTTAATTAAATTAGATAAATTATTTTTTACTATATAGATTGCAATATTCCATTTCCCAATGGGAGATTCATAAATATTCTAAAATAAAATTTGATTATTCCCTGTATGTTAAGTTATTTTTTAATACAATAATTATTTACTGTTGTATGTATTTTATTACGAACTGTGTATTTGCTGTCAAACAAACATTTAATAATAATTAATTATTTGAAAATGATAACGTATTTCAAATGAACTATTAATTGTTGAATAATTTTATACCAGTTTAAAAACACTATATATATGAATATATATAATAATTTATTTATTTATTTCTGAAACATCATACCTTTGAATTCGATGAAAAAAAAAATAAATTGTAATTAACCTGATTTTAAATTATTGAAAACATTAGAATTATGTTTTTAAGAGTTATAAAATGACATAAAACAAAAATAAATGATAATAAACCGATAAACTATACAAGCTAAATGTATAACTTAGAAAATGAACGCTGTATACTTCGGCTATCGATTATAATTATAATTTTCAAACTCCATTCATATAAAATAGTTTGTGTTACACTTTTGATATATTATAAGTAAATATTTGGAATACCACTGAACTTATGGAACATTTTCAATCAGACTTAAAAGCAAATAATGTTAAATAAACTCACAAAGAAATGAAATATGTACATATTTCACAACACTTTATTTAAAATGTCAATAAACAAATGAAAACTGTAAATAACTAACAAAAATGTAAACAATTTTTTTGTATGATACGTTTACGAAAATCTAAATGTAATAGTTTTATTGAAAAACAGTAGATACATTTTATTTGAAATATTATTTTTATGTTTAATATTAAGTAATGATTTATAATACTTATCAGTAGATAATTTAATACATTTTTGGAATATATGTACAGTTTAAAATTTTGAAATTATTTTTATGAAATAATTATAAAATATTCTAACATTTGAGCTTTGTTGAAATGTAATATTTTAGTAAATGCATTATCTTTTATTGTCAACTACACACTTAAAAATCATCTTCGTACAACAGATAAGATTTTCGAGCACTAACACAAAAGTTACAGTTTACACATTGTATTTGAAACTCAGGCTATTTCATTTTACGAACACAACATTTTAAATGGTGGTCGGATAACAACCGTAGAATTACGCATAAATTACGTCATATTTGATCCCAAAATCTGAAGTGAATTACATTTTACAAATTAAAAACAAATTTGCTACTTTCTCTTTTATAAATAAATGTAACATATATGTATTTGATTGTATAAACTGTATATCTGTTTGATATACGAATATATACGAACTGTATATCTGTAAGCAATATAACCTCCACTAAAAAAGAAAAAAAACAATTTCTTTAGTATTATTATAATAATTAGTGTTAAATCTCTGATTATTTTGCCAAACTAATGACAATATTATTATGAAGATCACCTAATAATATCGACGAAAACGACAGTGCTGTGATTTTTAACCGTCAAGAACCGAGTCAGTATTATCAGGTGAAGGTTGGTAATCTATTTTCATTATATTATTGCTTCGTATTTACCCGGTATAACTCAATTATTCAAAACTGCTTACGTGATGTCATATTTGTACGTTCAACGGCAGAGTGGAATCTCGTATTTACACACTTTTTGAAGCAACATTTTACTTTGCACATTTTGTTCACGTATAATTTGTGTTCTGGTCCGTATTATCATCGAGTACTATATTCTCAATGGTATTATTATTTTCAATTTTTAAAAATTGCTAATGTGTGGTTTAAGTAATTTAACTTTGCTGTTTTTTCTTATGTTCATTGAAAATTAAATACATTGATTTAATTTGCTTTATAATGATAACTTTATGAGTAAACTATGTAAAATGTACTATGATATATTTTCAGTATCCTAATTTTTCAACTTACACTTACTCATAACTCTTCACTGTATTCAACCAATGTGCTTGTGACGACATAATTTCCATTAAAACCGAGGGACCCGATCGTTTTTATCTGACCGTCAGTGGTAGTGGCTATACGGTCCGAGATGTAGAGTTAAGTGTTACATTATAATATCCTATTTCACCACCAGGAAAAAGTTCGAAAACGATTTGGTGAGGACACACTCGAATAGAATCCAGCGGCGGCAGTAGCGTTGGTGTTTTTGAGGACGGCTTGTGCGGTCACGTTTTATTTAACCGTTCATCCGACACGACCACAGTAACTACAATGACCACTATAGGTTCCCAGACCACAATGTGGGATTTTTGAGTATTAAACGGCGGAAATTCAATTTTCACACACGGTCCCCGTGCAACACAATGTAAACTGCGGCAGCGTGGAAAGGAAAATAGAGTGAGAAAGGGATCGGGTGAGACGGAGGCGAATGGGACCGTGCGAAGAGTGTATTGAAACCGAATACTCACGATAATTTGCATAGGGAGGAATTCTCTGAGAGTGCTTCTTGTTTCACGGGTTTCACGTGGTAATAATAACACTGTAAAGTCTGATTTAGGAGAAACGTCACCGTGGGTACAACAATAATAACCAATAGTTTAAACGTAGGAGGTTTCGAACGTATTATATTAAACAGTATATCTTTGAATGGTTCTTATTTTCACCAAAAAGTTTCGTTGTTATCGACTATGTATTGACTATTAGACCACGAGTTTTAGTGCGATTGGAGACACTCGGTTGAGACGTTTTAGTAAAGATCGTATGATGCTTAAAGTTTTGAAAAAATATCGACTAACAAGCACCATTATTTTTCGATATGGCTAAATATAAAAAATGGATTTCATGAAAATCTCGTCTATAGCAAATGTCACATTTTTACTTAATTTTTAGGTATTTTTTCCTTACGTTTGGAAATTATATTGAGAATAGAGAAAAATGACTTCTTTCGAGTACCAAATAAAATGAAATGTCTGATTTATTGAGATGCTTGTTGAAACTTTTAAATATTATTACTATACAAAAAAAAAAATGATTAGACACATAAAATAGAAAAAAAAAACACTTCATTGTATAACTAATACATTCTTCATTACACCCAGAATTTAAAAATAAATAGTCATTGTACACCTTTTCTACATCTATATTCTTTTAAATTACACTATACCAAATATTTGTAGTACATTTGTTATAATCAGCTACATGTTATTTATTATTTTTCAAAAAAGTTATTTATCTTTACTGAGAGCTTTCACACTCGTCGTTGGCGTTACATACTGTCACTCTATATCGTTTAATTATTTTTTTCTAAAAATTCATGTTGAAACTTTCATTAAACAAAAAATGCTTATTTAAAAATAAAGTTTTTTTATTTAGAAAATTATTTAGAATATAATTTTTTTTCAATTTACCTATTGATGTATACATATATATTTTATTTAAAAATAATTGATTATTTCACTATATATTTAAGTTATTTTTGGTGCATATTTATATATTTACATATTTCATGACTTTTAGTTTTAGCACACAAATAGTCGAACCCACACATAACAAAATTATACCTATATTATGTTATGTGTATAATAGTGGTACATATCAAATTTTCTATTAATGACTTCTTGATAAGGATTACCAAATATATATATAATGTTCCACGGTAGCTTTGATCCTTAATCCGGCTGTGCTCAGATGGACGTCATCGCCAGTTCTTGTTGCCCGTGAAACCTGTGAAATGTATAGTCATCGTCCATATTACCTCCGGTTAAACTCGATCAGCTAGCCGAGTGACGACTGACGACTAAGATGTGGCGAGCCGCGGGTGAACAAGCTTTGTGTATGTACGCAGCTGCGACCCGGCCATACTACACGATAAACGCCCCACCATTTGCTTGTTTTGTGTTTTTATTTTTTTTTGCTTTTAGTATTCTGTGTTTCGTTATATTCAAATGTTATCTATACAATAAGGTAAGCGAAATCATCAGGGTCGTCGCGCACACTGGGTAATAGGAACGGTATCGCATGCATATAATGTCCTAATATGCGAATAAGAAGAATCAATAATTAATAAACGTATTATTTATTGAATGTTTGTTTTCGTATACAATTTTAATTATTTTTTAATCATTTAAAAGTATAATTAAATAGAGATTCAAAGAGTAAATTTAATTATTACCGTAAAACACACTTTATACAATCCTGTCAATTATTACGAGTTACCATTTGAGCATTATTCTGAAAAAAAAATGTTTAATTAATATCGAGTGAAATAAGACACAATATGTCATCAGACAATGCTAATACGAGGTGCATTGATGTAAGTACAAGGTAATTGATTGGAAAATCAGTTGAATTAGAACAATATCACCCAACAGAAGAACAAAACTCGTTGACTGGCCACATCATTCACAGCGACGACATAATTTTTACATTTTTCTAATAATCTAAAAATTGTATATTGTTATCGTATATTATTAAAATAAATGCTTGGAGTAGTAACATTCTTAAAAATACTCATACCTAAGACACGACACGTAGTATTGTCGTCTTGGCTTAACCACTATGCATTGAACATTTCCTCTTAATGTAATATATACATGTTATAATGAACTTAGTCCACTATTATATATTTACTGTGCCGATAACGTACTATTTCATTTCCATAAGAGAGTTCTCGAATAACAAATTAATATCATGTGTCAAAAACAACGTGAAATTTAGTTTCAATTATGGCATGCCTTCAAGATTTTGAAATCTTACACGGAATTAACAATTACATTTGAACTCATATAGAGTTAGATAGCCTCGAGTTGATTAAACACAAATATGTATAACTGTGTGTATGTGTGTGTGTGTGTGTGTGTGTGTGTGTGCGTGTGAGTAGAATTGAAATTGGAACAAATGTTTTTGTATAATACCAGAAAACATTGTATTTTTATGGTTATATCATATGTTTACTCAGAGTTTATTTACAACTAATGTATTTCTAGTTTTATTACCAAGTAAACATTCCTTGAATTTTGAATTCTAAGTGAAGCAAATGATCTACAGATTTTTCAATGATGTTTTTTTTTGTTTATTACTATTTATTTTATTTTTTTGATGACACTTTCTGGAACACTGCCCTTTATCTGAAAGTTCCATCCAGTTCCTATATAGATCCAAAATCACTTGTACATGGTACTTCAAGGATTTTTCAAAATTTATCAATAACATGACACACCTACTTTATAAAATTTTAAAAACAATTGAAAATTTTTGGGCTAAAAATAGAAATTAAAATAAACCAAGGCTGGGAATTATCCATTAGTAAGTTAAAATTAAGTTAATTTAAAATTATTAACTTAACATCCAAATTTTAATTTCATATTGAATTTATTTTTAACTTGAATATTTTTCGTTTATTTAATTTTATATTATGTAAAATTTCATTTGTTCAATTAAGTTAACTTATAATTTTCACTGTGTAATTATTCATTTATTTATATGGTTTATGTAACTTACACTCATTTCTAAGAAGAATTAGTGTTATGAAAACAATAATTTTGGAGAAACTCATAAGAATGTATAAATGTATATAAGTGTGTTTTTTGAATATTTTTACACATTTTACAGCATATAGTGTGAAATGGCAATGATTATTTAAATAAAAAGTTATTCCCAAAATTTCAAATGTTTCAATAACGATATATAGTATGAGGACAGATTTGTTTTTACGTATAACACACACGTATGTGGTATCAAGGTCGATTAATGAAATTATTAGAATTATTAGCATGATGACGCTGGAAGTCGATGTTACATTTTATTATTTTGTATACCCGCAAAACTTGATCCCTAGAAAGAGTATATTGCACCAGACAAACTTTGCAGTGGTATGGCGATATGTTTTACCTAAATAATAGATAGAGTTTGATATATTTTGGGAAGCGAATTCCGATGTCAAGATACCTACAATATAATGATATACCGGTGACCAAACAATCGATATTGGTATAAAATATTTATATACAAAATAAAAGATAAATGAAGTAACTCGGGAATAGTATGAGGTTTAACCTGGGCATATATTGCCGCAAAATAAAATAAAGTAGGTACATACCAGTGGAGCGGTGTTTAATGTTTAAAGAGTAATAGAATTCGTATTATATGTGTAAACATGTACAAAGACGCACACACACACACACACTCATATGGCTAGAAATCCATTAAACGATGAAACAATTTTATGACACCATATCCATTTAATTAAATTGGTTTCTTTTTTTCATGAGACATATTTATTTTATTTCCTTGTATCGTTTGACTCTAAGCCTATACGCGTTATATGCTCCCTATTAGTATTACTAGATACAATCTTACACAATACATATATAGTGTCCCACGAGGTTATGTATTTATTGAAATTTACACCGGATAAAATGCAAAAATTTTAATTTGTTTCATGTATAATTTAATACATGTATACTAGGGTGTCCCTTATTTACAGAAAAAAATGTTTTTCATATTTTTGTTTACACTGTATATACATTTTTAAGAAAACTTAGTTCTTGTTTATTTATTTCATATATTTATGATTTTTTCCTAAGCTATAGAATTCATAAATCACAACCACTTTTTAAAACAAAATATTATGTAAATGAATATTTATTATATTTATTTAATTTAAACGTATACAATTGTTCTATTATAAATATTGGAATAGGTAGTTTATTAGAACTATTTCACATTTATAATATTATATATATATATATATATACATATATGATATTAATAAATAAGAATAAACTTCTAAAAACGCACTGGAGAAGAATATATTCTCCTCAAAAATGTATTTAAGCTACTCTTCCTATTGAATTTCAATATATCTATTAATCTATGACTACATAGATAACAAATTAAACATCGACATTTCCAAAACACAATAATATTTTTCACAACATTGAGTTATAATTATTGGTTATCTTTTAATAAAACTTAATAAATTGACACAATAATCGTAGATAAAAATAGTAAATAACTGTTTTTTTTTTTTTTTTTTTTTTTTTTTTATGAATAATTTAGACTCTTCTTTATTTTAAATGATTTTATATGATAAAATGTTTGAATGTACGCACTCTATAAAGTGAACGCGTAATGTATAAAACCTCTTGGGATACCCTGTATATTTAACCCTTGTACTAATTAATTACAACACTAGGTATGCAATTTGCTCATAACGTCACATTGTACACAATAACTACCTTCTGCATACGATCGTACATCAGTGACGAACGATCATTATGCCTCTAGACCAAAATGCCGGCCTATACTTAGGGAAGAAGTTAATTCTTCTGTCAAAGTCGACCTATGATCACAGTATGACAAGTTAATCATATTACACAATACACTTAAGTCGCATTTTGCGGTAGGCGGATTTAATAGGAATATTTGACCAAAATCGATGGCCTCGTATATTATATCTACATTTGTTATCGTAAAAACTATGTCAATATAGTTTATGTTTCTGTAATACTGTGTGTTAAATATATAACACTTTCTGTGAAGTTCTAAACAAAAAAAAAAAAAAAAAATCGTCGAAGCATACGATCTGAAAATTTTTAAAACCTAATATACCTACAAATTTATATCCATATATGCTGTAGTTGTATAGCTAATTATCGTAATTATTTTAGATTCTGAGTGAAGCGAAGGATCTTACGGTTTTACAATGATGTTTATTTATTTATTTTTATTTTTTCTGTAAACACTTTTTCGTATAGAAATCCTTGTCCAAAAGTTTTGTACAGTAACTTTTTAGATTTGAAATTGAACTGAGATGGTACTTTAAAGAAGTAATTTTTCCAAAATCTCCATAGTTTTTCAGTAATCAAGAATAACGATCGAAAAACTGAGTAAAAATGGTAAAATCGGTAAAAATCCGTCGTAAACGAGATTTCCACTGTTCAGATTTTAGGTATTTAATCATAAATCGAAAAGTATTGAAGCTAGAAACTTGACGATTTTATCCAATATCAAATACATACTTTTTATATTGGACATCATTTTCAGAACAATTACAGCACTTTTGACTTAAATATAGAACTTTTAATTCACCAAATTGTTTGAAAGTTTTTATGTAATATAATTTTAAATATTTGACAAAAAGTTCTGAAAATTTAATATGACCTTACTCATATACCTACCTAATTATCTTAACAAATATTAAAAAATCGTGACTCAGGATTTTTTTTTATACACACTTTAATAAATTATCATACGATTTTTTACGATATTGTCTGATTTCTTTTAAGTTCATTTCTAATGAAATATTGAGTATACAATACTTATACACTGAAGCATTGCTCAGAATCGTTTTAAACTAAAGAAATGAGTCATTATTTCTTTAAAACTTAATACATTCATCACCAATATCTTGTCCGAGGACCAAAGGGACGAAGGACGAACTTGTACCACCATCATCTCACTTACCAGCTTTTTTTTTTATTGTTGTTGTAATAACATGATATATTACTAGTAATTAGACGCCTTAACTACACTTCCTCGTCAGTAAGGTATTACTCACTTTTTACTGTACCTAAACGCATTTTAAGTAGAAAGCGTCTTCTCATAAAAGCACTATCATCTTAACCGTATGTCTTAATTTCATTCCTTAATGAATGTTTATATTACTGGATCTTCTCGCTCACTCGTACTGTATACTTTGTCGAGAGTACTTAATTAACAACACTAATTAATAAATGATGGGGAAAAAATACTCGTTAATATACGTATATACATATTTTATACCCCAAGACAAGTTTCGCGATAATTTTAGATTAAACCAACCGCAGGGAAAATTAACCCTAATCTGATGAATGACGACTTCAAAATGCAAATCTTAAAAACATTTCCGTAGTCTTTCGTATATGCATTTTCTTGCTTTTAGTTCATCGTTTTTATGTCTATAAATTTTTCCACGCGAATACAATTTATTCGGTCAATTCAATCCACCATGTGTTTTCCACGCATGGCGGTGTTATCATTAACTGTCCTCGTAACAATCATTTGCTATGTACCTACGTCTCCCGTGTAACCAAACTCGACAACGTGGTACGAAAAAACCCGCACGACGAGTCTGATCTATTAAACCTTTTTTAATCAGGACTGCCACGCTGAACGCAAAATATTTCATGGAGCCATCCCGTGTCCGAATATTTTTAACTGGATCACTAATGTACGATGAAAAACGGCGATGAAGTCGTAGAACGGCATCAAGCGTCTCTATCCGAACGTCATTTGATAAATATGACCGTTGTTATATACCTAAAATGACCATATATTTTTTTAATCAAAACGGGACAAAAAAAAAAATCATAAATATTTGTTACAAACAAATATTTTTAATTTAATATTATTACTACCAAATTTCTGTGGTATTTATAATGATTTTAAAGGACAAAAAAATTAAATTAACTTATTACACTTACTAGGTAATTAACTTATTAAAAACAAAATGTTTTCGTGTAATAATTACAAAATTAAATACTTGCATATTTTCCTAAAACGATATTTCGTCAAAGAACATTATTTTTCATTATTTTTTTTTTTGTCTACTTTTTGAAAATGGGACATTTTAGCGTCCCGAAGATTTCCCAGGGGACAAAGGGACAGAGATTCAAAAAACAGGACTGTCCCGTTAAAAACGGGACGT
This sequence comes from Therioaphis trifolii, assembly GCA_027580255.1. Lineage (NCBI taxonomy): Eukaryota > Metazoa > Arthropoda > Insecta > Hemiptera > Aphididae > Therioaphis > Therioaphis trifolii. The sequence goes on along the minus strand of CM050404.1, from coordinate 109,059,600 downwards.
ATGGTCACCTTAGATATACCTGCACGTAAGACATGTTACAATCTTAATATTTTAAATGGCATGTGTGCTCGAGCAAAATGCAATATAGTTCTAGAAACAAATACACCACGCAGCACCGTTATGCGTAATAATCATTTATCGGTTTATTATTTAAATTTCCCCGGGAAGCTTAACTCATACTACCGGCAAATAATAATAATCTTAGTAATTATTATTATTGTTATGAATAATAATAATGATTATTTTAATATAATCGACTCGTCGACTATCGACTAGCGAGTGAACGAACATAATACATTACGTAAATACTATAGTGTTTCGCGTCAACGATTCATGATAATGAACATGTACAATGTATATTAAGTATATAAACTGTTCAAACGCAGTGATCGTGCTCCGGGATATCGTACAATATATTTATTATTTAATATTCAATTTAATTTCTTTTTTTTTTCGCAAATAAACAGCCAATTACATGAATATATAATATAATGGATGTAAAATATTTAAAATAACAAAATTGGTAACGTTTTCACTTTTCAACAACTACAGACTTATCAGCTTGTCGATTGAATGACTTGAATGAAAATAAATGAGTGTGTACACTGTACAACATGCATGGTGATGAAATAAGAAAATGACATACAAGTATGACTTCATTTTTTAAATTTAAAATATACACTATGAGTACGATTTTTCGTTTTCGTTGGAAACACTTCTCCACTCTCTAATCGAAAACCAATGTAATTAAATCTATCATATTTACATTTACTTGACGTACAAATATGCAGTTCAAGTGAGTTAAATGTTCATGTGTTTCCAAATTACGTTTAAAACTGAACGCGGATGCGTACGTGCGTGCATGCATGCGTAAGTGTCAGTGTGCGTGATCTTGTGTGTGTGTGTGTGTGTGTGTGTGTGTGTGTGTGTGTGTGTGTGTGTGTGTGTGTGTGTGTGTGTGTGTGTGTGTGTGTGTGTGTGTGTGTGTGTGTGTGTCACACACCTCAGAAACTATAATATGGTATTAAAAATGCGTGACGTATTCGCATGCCACACGCGACGCAAATTACGGAAAACTTTTTACAAGAACAACATACACACGGACAGACGAACGGACTCATAACATAAATGATAATAATAAAGTTACAAAACTTAAATACCTGACGTCTAACGACGTTATATTAACATTGTTAGAGCTGCTCAAAAGCGACATTAATATTTTAATTGTTAATTCTTCCGTTCTTTCCTACTACCAAATGTCCACACTGACTCTTTTGTGACTTTTGAATTTTTGTATTTCTATGGATATATGTATTCGGGGATTACAATTTTTTCATCAATTATATAGTAATTTATTATGTATTCGGACCGAATGAAATAAAACTCCATTTTCAACAGTGTTAAACTTGTATTTTTTTTCATCTCTTCTACACCGTCCTTAAGTGTTATGCGTAATATACTATTTGTAAGCAGTAGATTTAATCGAATCGACAATCACTTAAACTTCATGAAAATGTTTCCTTTTAAAAATATAAATATTTACAAGCGAGTAATCGTTATCAATCGATAATACTGAGTTTTGTTTCGATTATTCGTTACCATGTTACCACACAATTTTAGTAACTTGTTCTGTGTTTTCGAGTTTGTAAATAATATATGTGTAGTTTTATTTCAATCAACTCTCGAACACACACAAACACTCACACACACACACACACACACACACACACACACACACACACACACACACACACACACACACACACACACACACACACACACACACACACACACACACACACACACACACACATTGTATAATTAAGAATCTAATACTCTATCTAATAACGACGTCTATCCATCACATTCAACTATACTCGTAGTAGTGGGGCTGTTTTATTATTAATCATGTTTACCGACATTCTCTGCTAAGACTTAATTTCATGAAAAAAAAAAAATGAATTTAGGGAACACATTTACTTTTTCATTGGACGCAAACTAGTTAATTGATTAATTTAATAAACTCGGTAGAAATAAAATAATTGATACTCTTAAATGACAATGATATTCACTTAAATGGACAGGTTTTGTATGCGTTATCAATGTATATGAACGTTGTCTTAACATGTGTACATATATTATGTTAGTAATCATAATATTGTTCCATTGATATTATTCTATAAAAATTGTGAAAATAAATCTTAGAGTTATTAATAAACTGTGCTTTAAACAAAACATAATTATTAATCGTATTTATTTTTTGTTATTTCAATAAAGATTATGGTGTAAAAAATATGATTGGCCTGAAAAACATAATTACAAAAGTTACAAAAATAGTTTCATTTCTGATTAAAATAAAAACATATTGTACACACACACACACACACACACACACACACACACACACACATATATATATATATATTAATTATATAAAGCAAAAGTTTAACATTACGCTCCATTTGCCATTGTATATATATATATAATATGCGTGTGTGTGTGTGTGTGTGTGTGTGTGTGTGTGTGTGTGTGTGTGTGTGTGTGTGTGTGTGTGTGTGTGTGTGTGTGTGTGTGTGTGTACAACTACATTATGGTTCAAACTACACCGCACGCATGTTGCATTTTTAATTACGAGCTTTATAGTATTTTGGGCACGATTCGTAGGTACAACGTTGTATTTTTCGCACTTATCACGTATATAGTTCACGTTATAGTTATCGAGCTTGTTTTATAAATATTCATTAGGAATACGAATGTTACCACAATAATGGAAATGAAACACATAAAGGGCCAGACATTTTCCAGGAAAGGCTATTTTAGTGGCAGACCTTTATTTCAAGTGAATGGTCGTTCTACTCGAATTGACAGACTATGACACAACTAGAAAACTTAGTGACACTCGTGGCAATCATCGATTTTGAACTTTTTATACCGAGTAACCTATTGAACGTATTTCAAAGTAGAAAATAATCATCATAGTTATTCAATTTGGTGGTTTTACTTACTTCTAATAATTATTGACTTTAATAGACATTTCGAAAATATATGATACTTAAATAAAATATTGTATTTAGGTTCATAAAACATGTTTGTGTAGTTCAGTTAATTTATTATTATTATTGTTTTGATATAGAATTCATTATAATTTAGAAAAGAGTACATAAAAAAATATATGAAACATGATCGAATATTATTCTTTAGAAATTAGTTCTCCTTTGAAGATAATATATATATATCAAAACAGATTATTAAGTTATACCTTTTGTAATTTCAATTTCAAATCTTTTACTTCCTTCGTTAAGTTTTGTAAAATGTAAACATGAAAATAATTCCATGCATTTACGAAAACAGTTTATATGACCTCTTTATCTCTTCAGTGTCGTGAAACTATATTAAAATCTTCTGAGTAATTATCTTAAAAATTTCGTTGGCGAATACATAATATAGTAGGAAGTCGTAAAATTCTTTATTAGCTAAATGATTTTCACGATTCTCATTATAGTCAATTGAATAAGCAGAAATCGGTCTCATTAGAAATATTGTAGAGTAGTAGAATTTTAGCTGGCCTTTTCAGTTGTAAAAAGAAAAATCCAAACTTACAGTTCTAATTTTGACAAAATATCAACAACCCCATAAGTCGAGGACGAATTCATAAGCTCAACTTGGAATCGTTTTACATTCTACCATGTACTTGAAACCAAAGACATATTATACAATAGAGTGTGTGCTCTAGAATTCCAACGAGAAAAAAAATCAAAATATTACGTCCAATACCATGTCACTCTACTCTAGCGTAACAGCGTAAATCTCGTTAAAACGTCAAGTCAAAGATCGGCAAATGTACGTACGTTCTTTCCGATTAAGCTTCCCATCAAAATAGAATTATTGTAAATATTTCCACTGCAATTTATTTTTTCCAAACTGTTAATGAACATCAGTTTCAAAATATAGTTAGAATATTTAAAACCAACACAAAGTTGTCATAACGATCATCGCATGCGGTCTTCGTGTTGGGTCAGACAAACCGACATAAGTCACTGTTATTATGGTGACAAATTATGCCAAACGTGTGCGGTCGGGCACCAGGGTGCTCAACGGTAGCCAAACTCGCACATATTACATAAAACAAACATGATTTATCTCCGGGTCATGTGAGGTGACATTTTTCAGAGAAAATATTCCGTGATCCGACTCCCTAGGCATGTGTGCGTGCATACGTATGCGTATTATATACCGTATTCGATGGATATTGTGTGTGTGTATTTGATTGCATGCGTGTGTTGTCGGTTGACGTCCTGCGCTTGTGCCCGCAATAAATATATGACCACCGCCACCACCATCACTACCATCACCAACCCCCTTTCCGCCTATCGACCCAACTTCGTAAGTACACCCGCACACACGCACACACACTCACACACACACACACACACACACACACACACACACACACACACACACACACACACAATTTAGCTGGCTACCTACATACAACGTCCAGTCGGTTCCTTCCCATTTCTACGATGTGTAGCGACTCGAGTGTTCGGCGTAGAGACGTATCTCTTGATATGGCATTGATCCAACTTGACAATATGAGTTTTTTGAGTAAAACAAGTTTTTGATTTTTTTTTTTTTTTTTTTTTTTTTTTTATCTATTCCTGCCTAACACTTATAAGTGTTATAATACATTTTGAAATTCCCACGGCGAAAAATATGTATGGCGGCGTGTTGTATAGGCAAAACTCGTACATTTGTGTGTTAGGGACACTGATATATTTATAGTACGACTAGTACGAGTATGTCAACATTACACATTGAAATACTTCACTAATTATTTAACAATGCAACAATTTAAAAAAAATATTCAAATTATCACAAAATATGTATTTCGCAAATAGTACAGGGTGCGGCAGAAAGAACTCCCTAGTTAGATAAGGTTATAGTTTGGGTTTGGGTGGAGGTACATTAGTGGTAATTACATCGATAGAAAGCCTTATGGATGCCATTTGTAGTATTCATCATGGCATGGTCGGGAGAGCATCGTACGTTTGTTGTTGAGGAATTTATTAATAATGGCGGTTCACCGATAACGACCCAGCGTTAGGTTACGGTAAACAAACAAAACTTTCGATACTGGTCTGAACACAATCCTCAAGAACTTCTCCAACGACCACTCCACAGTCTAAAGGTTACAGTCTGGTGTGCCATTTTCGAGTTTGGTGTGTGGGGTCCGTAATTTTTTGAAGAATACGGTACCACTGTAACAGTGACCTCTAATCGCTATTGTGAGATGCTTGAACATTTTCTTCGGCCAAAATTGAACGATTTTTTTCATGAGTATGGACAACAAAATGTGTTGTTTCAACAATATGGTGCAACAGCACACACAGCTCGTCAAACACTCGGCACTCTGCGAGAAATGTTTCCTGGGCATATTGTGTCCTTGCGAGGTGACATTGGTTGGCCGCCACGTTCACCAGATTTGAACCCATGCGACTTTTTTCTCTGGGGATATCTTAAAGCCCAAGTGTACCAACATCGTCCACAAACTTTGGAAGCTCTGAAGGAGGTAATAATCCAGGAAACTGCTGCTATCCCGCCCGAAATGACCCGTAGAGTCATAGAAAATTACCGTGAAAGACTCAATCAGTGTATCGAGAATGATGGCCGCCACTTAAGTGATATAATTTTTTTAAAAAAATGAATATAAAATGGCATTATATGTACAATTTATAAATAATTTTTTTTTTTTTATATTTGACTTGGTGTGGTTTTTATTAGTTTCTTTAATCAGGGAGTTCTTTTTGCCGCACCCTGTACTATATCCAAATTGTTTTTTTTCACTAGCGTTTCCGGTTTTATTTAGGAATTTCCTTGTAATATGTTTATATTGTTTGACCCTGGGTTTTCGTTTAGTAATGGCATTAATTTTTATAGAAAATATGAACATTCACTACATGATATGTACACGATCTTTCATTACACATTATAATCTTTTCGCTACGAGATTGAAACAGAGTTTAGCAGAATTCATGACATTCTTTATACTATATTTTAAATTCCATAAAATTGCATTAAGAGATATTTTTCTTTAATACCATGATTTTCTCCACTATCGTTCAGCATCATGTGAGTACACACACCCAAACACACACATACACACATACACACACACAAACACACACATACAAACACACACACACACAATTTAGCTGGCTACCTACACACAACGTCCAGTCGGTTTCGTCCCATCTCTACGATGTGTAGCGACTGGACTGTTCAGCGTAGAGACGTATCTCCCTTTTTTTCTTTCTTTCTCTCTGTCAAACACAACACGCGTGTTTATATATTTCTCCGTACACATGTACAATTATGTACACGTGTGCGTTTTTCAGTGTATCATAATATATCATTTGCAGATTTAAATACTATTTATGGGTTTCACGGAAAACGTGACGGAAAACTCACGCACACGACTATTATAAATGCGGCCGTCTCTGTCGAGGTTTTCGACCCTCACTCCTGATCATGATTGCCCGACCACAGTCACCACCACCAAGCACGCACAGCGTTTAAATAATAATAATAATAATATATTTGGGTCGACTGAGATTTTTCGCGCTTCGTCTCCGGCAGTAAATATTATTATCGTGGCATATCTGCGGATAATAATTATAATAATATATAGTTATGTTACATGAAACGCGCGTCACTGCCACCGCTGACCTGCGAACACTTTTATCGCTTTTAACGATGGAAATTCACGATAGTATAAACATAATATTATGACAACTACATCGCGTTTTTCGTAGTGAAAATTTCACAAGAGCCAAGTTACGCAACTTAATGCTTATTACCTCGATAAATAGATTTCAAGGTAGGATTGGATATAGGTACTTTCATTTGTTTCTAGTTTGTGTTTGAATATATATTTTATGGTTAAATTCATCTTCCTTTTAAAAAAAAAAAAAAAAAAAAAAATTGAAATTCGACTCGTAAACAGGTTTGTATTAGTACAGTAAGTTATATTACATAAACGTTACGTTCCTTATATTTAATTTTGAACGACAGTCAGAATTTTAAGTTTGCAAATTCGGCAGATACTTGGGATTACTCGAGCAGTTTTTCATTCTTAATTTATGTGTTTACTATTAATTAAATGGAAAATGCTTCGTTATGTCTCAATGGGTCACATCTGAACTGGTCTTATCGATAGACCATATTATACTGGAAAAGACCCTGTGACATTACCTCTTAACTGATGTCTTATAACTATTAACGTTGCCGGTAAAACTCGTAAGCCCAATGAGTTCAAACTTTAGATGACCGAAGTCACTAAGTGTCACTCTTGAGCATTCAGTGTATGAGGGCCAGAAACCTAACAGAACAAATCGATTTGAGACCTTATTTCAATCAGTTTATGACCCTCAACTGACATAAAATGGTCTGGAATACTGTCCTGCCGAGAATTTATTATAAGAACTGTATTTCGCTGAGTGGTAAAATTTTGAAAAAAAGATATACGCTAAAGCTTTGGAATTGTTTCATATCGATGAAGAATAATATTTACCTCAGACACCTAATGCTACTGATGTTGGAAAAATGTAAGTTCGTTGGGTACAGTGCAAATATGAATAAGACGTCCACGAAGATACTCTATACGTTTGAATATATTGTGTTTTACACATAAACATGTTACTTTCATTGGTGTAAATTAAATTTGGCATTGATCTATCGATCGTTCGTCTCTTAGATAACCAATGCCACTGCAGGTAGATAGTGATAAAATTGTCACTCCCTTTTTTTTCTTCGTTCATTTTTTTTTTCGTTATTCTTGCAAAATGTTTACGAAATGAGTGCTGGTTGAACGATGACTACAAATATAATATCGTGTTGAATATATCATAAATAAGTTTAAGATAAATTGTATACGTGCATACAAATAGAAGATTTCGAATGGAGTATGGACGGGGTAATTGTGGGATATATATATATATATATATATAATAGAATACAAATCCATGATGGCATCCGTATAATTTTTTTTTCAAACCATTTACCATTATTTTGCTATCTGATGTGTTATTTATACTCATGTAATTAATCAATATCCAATGCCAGTCTTGAATTATTGAAACTAAAGTTTTATCTACTTTGTGAAAGATTTTTTAGATTATGATAGGATAGAAAATTTCAACTTCATTTAGGACTTCAAAAATTAAATAAATGAAAAACTAATTGACTATCTTCATTGATTTATAGTGTGATATAATATGTATATATATATATATATATATATATATATATATATATATATATATATATATATATATATATATTAATATTGATTTTTGAAGTGGAAATTGAATGTCATACAATATTTTTTTTTCGATAGATATTTGTATTTGTACACATCTGATTAAATGAAACGTGATAATATACTAAATATCTATGAAATATAATTATACTATACGTTTTTGTAATGAAATTCCCAATTAATGCGCAGGTATGAACTTTTCAATCTGAAGTTCAGCTGAATTATTTTGTTTCTTTTGCATTTATATCAGCAAGATGAAAAATATGGTTCAATGAAATATTTGAAAATCATATGAAAATGTACATTTTCTCAGAATTGTAAAATTTCTAAGTTACCCAATAAGATAATGGGTTAGTTTTATTAACTTTAATGACACCTACATCGCGTATTCATTTTCAAGGTGATCGTAATTAGAGCAATGTCGATCCGAGTGAAAACAAAAATAAAGTAATCAGATTGGTATGAATGGATTAGAATTAAGTATTTTATCGAGACTTGAAAATCAGGAATCACCAATGATTATGCTGAATATTTCAATTTTAATACAACTCTCTTCGACAATGTGTCAAAAGTATAACAGAGCTTGAAGTATTTATACTGAATACTTAGAACTGGTGAACTATCATTTTAAAGTTTTAACTGATTATTGTTGACAAAAATAAATAGTGACCTATGAACGTAGCTTGATAAAAGTTAAAATTCATTTAAATATCATATTACATTTTTATAATTTATCCATGACTTTAAACATGTGTACATTTTCGATTTTGAGTGAAGTGAAGAATCTTATGGCATAACAATGCTGTTTATTTTATTATTGTTATTTGCTTTTTATCCTGAAACACTTTTTGGTCAACTCCAAAAGTTTCATCCAGCAACTCTTTAAATCGGAAATTTTATGCAGATGGTACTTTGTGGGTTTATTAAGCTTTCACCTCAATAGTTTTTCTAGAAAAACAGCCTTAAATTGAGATAAAAGTTGAAGTTTGACGTAAACGGTACTTTTATGAAATCGACTTAAGTAATTTCATCATTATTACAAAAGTTATGCTGAAAGAAACTTGACGCTTTCGCCATATATTATTGACGAATCACTACATCAAGTACATGCTCTGAAAAAGTAACAAAACAATTTTACCACTTTTGGGCTAAAAATATAATTTTTAAAATACCTTGTTTTATAAATGTTTACCCATAATAAAGTTTTAAATACTTGAAAAAAGCTTTTGAGAATTCAATATGACCTTACTCATACACATATCTAACAATTATGAAACAATTGTGAAAATCGTGACGCAGAATTTTTTGTATAAGCGTTTCAGTACATTATTGTACGATTTTTACGTTATAAACTGTTTTACCTCAATTTTCAACTTTAACTATTTATTTGAAGAATTTGGACTATCTAAACGTTATGATATTTTGAATACAAATAGAATAATACGTTTTGAATCTTTTTCAAGAAAAAAATTATCCTTTTTGCCAAAAAAAAACACAAAAGATAATTTTGAGAAAAAAAAACCTACCGATAATTAAACGAAAAATGCGAAACTTATGAACAGTATATAATTGATATTTGATGAACATTTCTTAAAATGTAATATTACCTCACTAATACACTACACTAACGATACTGAACAAATTTCAAAATCAGAGTTCAATTTGTTTTTTTTTTTCATAAGTGTTTAAAATATTTTGTTTTAAAATTTTTACGTATTTAACGTATTTACGTTAATTTTCAACATTGAATATTTATTCAAAGGAATGGTTCGTCCGAATGGTATATTTTATATCTAATAATGACTCATAATTTATTTAAAATTCAATATACCCATTCCCATTAACTTGTCCTATTTCAGTAATATCCATTTATCAATAGAGTGGATAATAGAAACATTTCAACGTGAAAATTTTCAAGAAAAATATAAGAGAAACAATATAATATGACTCTGACTTAACAAATATTTTATGTAATTTTAACACAGATTATATACTTACATATGCACGTAAATGAAATGTATTCTATTTATTTATAAAATGTTTAAGCTTCAATCGCATACTATGAGTTTATTAATTGTACATTTAACTATTCAATCATTGATTTTTATTGTAAAAACTTGAAAATTTAATATGACCTTATATAATACTCATACGCTCATTAAACCATACTCAAGAAATTTAGAAAATCGTTCATAAGAAATTGTCTCATAAACGTTTAACCTGATTCGTATACAATTTGTACGTAATCGATTGTTTTAACATCCATTTTTAACTTAAAATTATTTATGAAAATAATTAAAATTAATTCAATAACTACGGAACTATTGGTATGTAAATAAAAACACGTGTATTTGTCTTTTGGTAAACAAATTATAATATACCATGTTTACGATAAAAATTCGTATAAGGCTTTGATAGAAAAAATCCAATCAACAATTAGACTGATAACGGTAAAACATGCAGAGTATATTACATGTATTAATAGCATATATTACACTGATGATCTGCTCTCAACAGTTTTACTAAAGAAATGATTTATCGTTTCTTTAAAATTCAATACACCAGCCAACATTATCTGGCCCAAGGACCGAAAAGATGGAGAACGAGCTTTCACTACCATTATCTTACCGGCTTTTTCAATTTCAAAGTTATAACAATGCACTAGAATTATTGCAAATCCTCGTAAATCATCAGGGGTTTCGTTAGCTTCAACTAGCTAGTTACTAAGGAACCGGTGGTGTAGAATTGTCAAAACTTTCCGATTACTTCAACTTTAGTGCATTTTGGCGACCAATTTAACCTTAGAGGTTACATTACAGAACTTATTCAAAGTATTCATGGACCAGTTATTGCTTGGTGGAATTCTGAATGAATATTGTCTAAAGAAACTTAATATTATTCTAAGTATACACAATAGTTACAATATTATTGTATGGACGATGTACATGATTCCATTGATTCGATATTAAAGTTATTACCAATATTTTTTTACTTTTTTGACAACAATCACGTTGGATTCATTGTAGTTTCGATCTTATATCAAATCATACAAATTAAAGATTACAATAATTATTTAAAATATTATCATTTATTTTAATGTGAAATCAATAAATTATTTTACTTTGGTGTTTATGGTAAAATCATACGAGTTAATTTCAATGACCCGCAAATGTTTACGTCTATGTTGTGATTATTATCCAAACAGATTTCTATGAATAATATAAAATGTCGTTGTAAAGAAAAAAGAAAAAATTATAAAGGGCACATGCAAAACAACTCTGTAATATAATTTCAAATAATCGTATTTATCTAGCATTGGTATACAAATCAGAGTAATGGACCTCAAGGTGTTTCTGGGAAAACTTTTTAACGATTCGTAGTTTAAAACTTAAAAACGGTTTTGCCTGATTTTTTTTCGTTTAAAATGTTTTGAAACTTAATTAATAATAAGTATATTTCTATAAATGTATACATATATTTCATACATAAATATACATAAAAACTACTTCAAAAATCGCACGGAAGGAAATTGTTAATACGTTTCTTCAATTAATATAATATAATATCCAGTACATAATGTAGATTTACGATAAATGAACGTTAATATCTCTAAATTCCCAATGTTTTCGTGGAAAAAAGAAATATTTTGTTTCTCGCTAGACGCCCATTGCCCAGTTAGTGATACCAACAATTAATACATTTGAATTTCGGCCAAAGCTCTAGTTTTCTTTGTCTTTTTTCGTTTAACCCGTCATTAGTTACCATATCATTTAATCAATAAAGGTTTTATATTTCTCATTCTTTAAAAATGTACTCAATATATTTGTATTTTATTTATTGTTTTATTTACATAGTTTCTACTACTTCATGTAATTATCTTTTTAATGAAATTCCAACAGCCAAGTTTTATTGATTTAAATGTTATTTTTTTTTATTTAATGTCAAACAAATTAAAACCGATTGTATTAATCATGAATATATTATTTCATAAAATTAAAGTGTCTATGAATAAAACGTCAAGTATTTCTCTGCTCAAAATAAATGATGTCAATATATATCAATCATATTCTAATACAAATACGCATTTGAGTATTAACGAAAAAAATTGAATAACTTTGTTTATTTTTCAAACACGTGTTTTCGAGTTATTTTGAATTAGTTAAACATAAAGAATAAGGGGAGAATTTCTTCAGTTTTAGGTAACTATTTCCCGATTTTATGATGCAATAGAATAGAGATTGATAAAAATTATAATTCCATTTCCTATAATTCTAAACGATTTATGTAATTTTATTTTATTTGGTTACTTTAAACTAAGTCTAACGTGGATACCACGTCATTGATAGAAACAATAATAGTATGCTGTTTATGTCGTCTAAAATCTACTATCCAATCCACATTAAGTACAAAATATAATATGTTGTAGCTGACTAATATTGATCCGAAAACCAATCAAGTCATGCGATATGTAATTTCATTCAAACATTAAACAATACATATGAAATGGTATATACATTAATTGGTTTCTTTAATTATACAGTAGACGCCGCTTATAAGACTCACTTTGGGACCAGCTCAAAGTGAGTCGTATAACCGAATGAATCTTATATGCGAAGTGGAAAAAAAACTAATCACGTATTTATAAATAATTTTATTTTAATACATATTTTGCTTTGATTTTAATACATTAACACATATTACATATACGTACTTTATTATTGAATACATTTGTTAATTAATTATTATTGAATACATTTAATAATCCCGACAAAAAAAAAACTACGTGCACGTGTACGAATGTGTATTTATGTACCCGTGATTACGATAACTGTGCAGCCGCCAGATAATCAGTACACTATAATAACAATAATCGTTGCGATTAATTTTTCAATATCAATTTATTTTCTACTATTTATTTTACAAAATTTGAGTCTTATAACCGAAGTGTTGAGTCATATAACAGATTTTTTTTAAATGTATTTGGATACGTCCGGACCGTTCCAGACGATTTTGAGTCTAATAAACGACTGAACCTTATATCCGTGAGTCTTATAAGCGGCGTCTACTGTATTAATATAAAACCTTTCTAAATTTTAAACTGTTTAGAATTCATATTACAAACATCGAACACGTTTAAAAAAGTATTAATATTATGTTGACAAATGTTGACATGGAACTAAAGAAATATTCCATGACGCAATTATAATGAGAACTAAATTAATACCATATACCAGTGGTTCCCAAACTTTTTTTTCCACGGTGCCCTTTTAGGGGCCCCAAGTTAGCCACGGTGCCCTGCTGTATATAACATGAAAGACAGAACAAAAAAAGTACTCATTGATAACCAAAATTATCCAACCTAATACAATCTAAGCGTTTTAAGCTACACAGCTAATTTATGTCTAAATTAATGCATTTAAAACTTTAAAAAAAGATAAACAAATAAAAATAATTGTAATTATGATTATAGTTATTACATAATAATATTCAAAATGAAAAATATTCACATAGGTATGATTTTATCTGAAATAACATTTACGAATTCGCTTATAAGGTTGAAATTAAAATGTCCGAATATACAATAGAAAATATTATATTGTTTGCTATAAAGTTTTTACGAAAACAATAACGAAACAAATGTATACATTTTAAACTATTTGTTATGAGCTCTTGACCACGGGGCCCTTAGAAAGTGTTCGCGGTGCCCCTAGGGCACCGCGGTGCACAGTTTGGGAACCGCTGCCATATACTAACCCTCTTATCTATGTAGCTTACTAATGCTCAATTCTAAAACCTAATACCTGACGAAAAGTTCTTTTTAGGTATATTAATTTGTTCGATTACAAAATATCTGCTACTACATTGTCCATCATATAGATATTTTGTAACTATTATTTTGATTTATAATAACGCATGTCTGTTTTCGTGCGAAAAATAATTGAAAACACGTTCGTTTTTCTTTGGTTTGAAGTTCATTTATACCACGACGTGGGCATAATAATTTATAGCGTTATTGAGGCAAAATAATGGAAAACTAATGTAACAATAATATAATGTATGTACATTATACACGTACTCATGTTCTAATCTGTACTGGAGTAAACAATAGACAGATTTATTAATCCCGAGTACGGAGTACTAGTTTTACATGGGATGTGAATTGTTGAGACATTTGGACAGATAACGTCATCACATAACTAATGAGAACAATACGTGCACGCGTGCGTGTGTTTGTGTGTGTGTGTGTGTGTGTGTGTGTGTGTGTGTGTGTGTGTGTGTGTGTGTGTGTGTGTGTGTGTGTGTGTGTGTGTGTGTGTGTGTGTGCAAAATTAAATTTTCTTCCAAGCAGCAAAGTATGAATAATAACGTATAAAATGTCGCGATGAAATTACGTTAACAACAACGATAATAATGATAATACAAATTTAAAAATTAATTACGTTTGTTTATTTCCATTTTACACTGTGTTGCTGCAGTAATATTACAATGTTTAAAGCTAAATAAACTATACGCGCAAAACTGAATACATAATTGTTATGGCATTTGGCTTATAGGCATATTTCAGTGTTTGAAAATGTGTATTCATTTTTATGAGGCAGTATGACATTATTTGCGCCAGATGTGACCCCTGTTGAATAGTCCATCACAGTCAAAAGAATTAACACCGATAAAGATTTGACTCAGTAGTACCACGTTTTTCAAATAAGAAAAGGACATCAAGCGATCAGAGAAAATAAACGTTAGCTCGTGAAATCATTATAGATTGTATGAAAAAATAATATAAAAATCAAAAACATTTCATTCAGGTTCCAAAATGTATTATTGTTTCATTTTGATTTATTGTAATAGAATTTCAAATTTAACGTAAATATGCACACTGGTCATTGACTGTTTTCGAAATGGTCTCGTAAACAAAGATTATAATTTGAATGAATTAACACAACTTCCTTATTCACAGTGTATAGAGTAGCGTTTCCCAACCTTTTTGCTATGGTGACCCAATCTTTATTAGGTACGCGACCCCCCCCTCTAAAAAAAGTATGCCGTAAATAAATATGATTTTTACTATAATCCATTTTATCATTGAATTTTTTATAAAATACAATACGAATACAATATACTGAATAATAATAACTTAATAAATAAATAAATAAAATAAATTATAAAAAAATACAAGAAATTAGTATAATAGAAAATGTAATGTGAATTTTGATTTTGGACACTGTTGCATAAAATTTCCCACTGGGGTACAATTTCAGTAGTCTCGATGTACCGCTCGTTGCTCAACTGCATATTATGGATTATGGACAAACGACCGAGATCAATCGCATCGACTAGTCACTAGTCATTAGCACCTTTACTGATAAGATAAAAATTGATAAAATTTCAATAATCGTAATAACTTTACGTCATTTATTCTACAATACTAGTTATTTATACTATTTATAAATTTAAGACTAAAATGACTGTAATCGTAATCGCGAGTCGCGACCCATCAAAAAAATTTCGTGACCCAATGATGGGTCGCGACCCATGGTTTAGGAAACACTAGTATAGAGCATTATGTGAACTCGTGTAATTCTTAGCAGGTCTGTTTTCACTATTAGAAGTTATTGAGTTTCACCAATGGTTATGTGTTTCAAAAACAGCTACGGAAAAACGCTACTGGAAATATTGTGCTGAAAGTCTTTTCGATCCACACGATATCGTATAATATTATAACGTGTGTTTTATACCACTGGTACGGTGGTAACACCATACCGTACACAGTTTTTTGAAGTCGGATAAAATGTTACGATAATAGTTTCAGAACGGGAAATATTACAGAAAATAAAAATACCATTATTTTATACCGTGTGTGAAGAAAATTGTCCGACTTTTTATTTCCAGACGAATAAAACGTGTGTATAGAGTTGGAAATGTGTTCATTAAAAAAGTTTTCGATCATAGAATAGTGAATAAAATTTAAAATATATGCATTTAAAGCGGTGAGGATTTTAAAATAGTATTAAAAGTCGTAACAGAAATAATCAACATTTATAACCACGTCACGGGTATATAATGTGTATATAAAACACATGGGAATGAAAATGAAATAAACATCGGCGCAATGGATATAATATAATAATATAATACAGTAGAAACCGTTTATAATGACGTTCAAGGGACCAAAGAAAATAGGTCATAACAACCGGTTGTCATTATAACCAAAATGACGAAAAAAAAATTGTAACTCCAATACATGTTAATATTATTATTTATTTATATGAAAAAATTGTATTTATTTAAAAAAAATAAAGACAAAAACATTTAATGATGTGCATATTATGTATTTAAATTAATTAGTTCAATTATTATTTTAAAAAAATCTGTTTTTTTAGATTAAACTTTGTTTGTATTAAAATCCCGCTCTACTGTTGTTTCTAGTTCTTCAAAATGTATCATTAAACTTAGGTTATTCAGAGCCATATAATTTGCTAACAGTTGTGCTGCATTGAACACTGAATGAATAGATAATAATCTTCGTCGGGAGTATCATCGGCTTAAGATAAAGTATCCTCAGCTAAAGTAAAGTCGTTATAGATAAAATATTTTTCCAATACAACCAAAAATAACCGTCATAACATCCAACAAGCATCATATAGACGTCATAATAACCGATACAAATTAGTACATAAAATATTGGAGTTTTGCCGGGACATTTAATCTAAGGTCATTACACCCAATATGTCACTACAACCGGTGTCATTATAAACGGTTTCTACTGTATGTGTGAATACCATTTACTTACTAGACGCGGAATCACAGACGACAAAGGATATCGGGGTACGTATCGCGGGAAAGGTGGGTCGAGGCCGATTGATTCGAAGCAATCGGCGTTATTGAAATACCGAAGACTGCTGCGATGTTTAAGAATGCACGCACAAAAACGTATGGGTACCGATTTATACCTCACGTGCGTATTATATTTTCCGATTTGTAATCCACGGAATATCAACATCACTTTATGTTCCTTTTCAACAATATTATAGGTTTCTCCTGCCGTGTATTATATAGCCGGAGAACAGTCGTCATTCCTAAAAGTCTGAAAACAAATGTTATTTTTGTAATCATTAAACCACCGGTGTGAAAATGTATGTACATGACATGGTATACATACTAGGGTGCCTCAGATCAATAAAACGTAATGCTATGTCGGTAAAGGTCAACAATCGAATGAAAAAATAATAGTATACTTAAAGTCATTTTTTAAGTTATTTGAATTTTCGAAGTGATAATCAAAATATTGCATAACATAATATTATAATAAAATTAAAATTCTAAAAGATGTAAGAGTGTTAGGTTTGAAGTAGCAAAATCGATATTGAAAATGTATAGAATATCAGAAATGATATTCTTTAAGAGTACACAATTCTCTGTTTTCAAATATTTTAAAAGCTAAGCGCTCTTTCTTATCTTATACATTTTATATTTTTATCTTATCTCCGTCTTATCTTATAATTTATTTGCCAAATAATAAACATTTAAAAACTAAATTAAAAACTAAACATTTCCAAGCAAAATGTATAAATTGTTCTATATTAATATTAGGTATGTTTTCTTAATAAAGTGATTACCATTTAAAATGATGTATGTTTTTTATTTATTTTCAGGAAGAGTCCGTCATAATACTATAGTAAGCATTTAAGTGTACATGGTATCGGCCAAACTCGACTTTTGACCAATCTTGTTGATCCTTGACCAAACTAGTTTGGCCGAATTCCATTTCGTCTAAATAGATTTCGCCAGGATAAAGTAGTTATGACTATTTAAATTTTAAGCTAAACTGAAACTGTAGATCTCATTAAATCAATCATGTAAAACCAAAACTTGTTAGATATTAAGATATGAGACATTATTAATGACAAAATACATTTTTTTCATCAATAATTATGATACTGTAGAATAATGTTTACTAAATATATAAGTATTTATTGTTATTTATTTTTACAAGAGGTTGCCTGAATGGTATTTCGAATAAAAGAGAACCATCTCTAGTAAAAGCATTAATTTTCCTGACAATTTTGGTGCCGGTACACCTCACAAAACATCGTCTATATAAATTTGCCTTCAATAATAATTCTCCGGAAAACTATTGTATATGAGGTATTTCTTTACCGTAGTTACTTTAAAATAAAAATACAAGGATACAAATCCACACAAACAATGGACTATTAAAAGTGTACCAATTTGTTTTTCATTTATTTGATTTCCAATAAATCGAATGACATTTGTTTCTTCGAGCTACGCAAAATATAGCCGTACACATAGCAATTAATGGGTAAACAATATCGCAAGAGTTTATTCGCGGCAAGGCTACGTTTCTGTGTTTTTGCGGGATGTACCACCAGTGATCATGATAAGTTATTACGAGCACGTGTCTTCTGTTTCTGCTTTGCACAATGACTCTACGACCCTTAGACGCGACCACTCCCATTTTATTGAATATGTCGCTGTTTAAGTCGACCAAAATTATATTACGTCATGGTAGAACACAACCAAACAATGTCGTTAATACTCTGTAAAAGCATATAATTACTACTACACTATTCCTATTATTATTATTCCTTTAATCACTACTAATGCTACTCCTGATACAAATATACTATTAATATCACAACTAATTAGTTATTTAGTGGAAACACTAATCTATTTTTTTTTTTTGTGATTGCATACTTCATATAAATGCAAAACTTCAAATGGAAAAATAGTTTAAAAGCTCCTCATATTTTTAATAAAAGATCATATAATTTACTATGGGAATGTTTATAATGATACTGCAAGGTTATTTTGGATAATATAAGTCACTGTAGAACTTGAGGAAAGTTATATAGACATGTGTGTGTGTGAGTGTGTGTGTGTGTGTGTGTGTGTGTGTGTGTGTTTGTGTTTTTTATTTTTTATTTCATAAGCACCACCAGTCACGCGAATCACGCTGGCTCGATTTACAGCTGTTGTTTTATCGACAATGGGTTTTCAATCGAATTGTTGTTGTTGTTGCTCTCACCAAACGGATCTATTTAAATAAATATATGATTTTTTATTTAATTTGTTATATGTGAATATAATATATATATACTCGCAAAGATATTATTACTGCTCCACTGGACTCAGTAACGGATCTGCTTTTTCCGCAACCTAACGCGTTTGTAATCCGACATGAAACGAACACTTTTTTTTTTGTGAGAGGATATTCAAGGTATTTTCATAATATCAGTCTTGTTGTTTTACATTGCATTCAAACAAAGCTTTAAATACCAAAAGAATACAATAAATCGTGTTCTACGTGCAACGTGTACCACGTAAAAGAACCCGGACATTCGAAAATTAATTGTATTTTATTTGCAAACACAATAAAAATACGTACTCTACTATTAACAGATAACGTGTGTCCAAAAACATTAAGTATACAATATTATTCCGTAACGTAATGTAAATTGTGATAAACTATCCACTGAAATTGATTTTGATTTATAATGAACATAAAAATAATGCGTGAAAAATTTAATAAAAAGTCCATACATTGCTGTTGTTATTAGTGTAAGTAATGTAAGACGAAAAAATAGTACTAGAACTGAAGTTGTAATTTCGATAGTTTAATTTATTGAAGTATCATTTGAACCGGTCTGTTTGACTAATGGGAAATTATTCAATTTAATTCCCATGGAATGAGATGAAATCTGGTAAACATAAAAGGGAAATTATTACTACTCAAGCTCACGTATTATTCATACTGGTTGTACGAGTGACGTATGCAATACTCTCGTAAGAATTTAATCACGCTAGGGTAATATAATGAATACTTAAAAAATGCATAAAAAATAAGAGGCGAGTGTGTGTTTAAAAACATACGGTCATATTGTGTGTAATATGTGTATTAATGTTTGAAATGGCGGGTATACATAAAGAAGTGCCGTCAAATATTGAAAATGAAAACCACGAGTTCTGACGTCTTGAATGAAAATAATGGCACGTGGAGGTCACACCCGACGTTCGAAAAATAAAACATTTTATAGGTGGACTTGGTGCAGGTAAATAAATATCGTGCACGAAAATCTATAAAGGTGTTTTTGATGGTTTACGTATGTGTTGTACTTTTGCGACACTCGCGTTTGATCGTGTGGTTTTTAGTATACGATTTTGATATTCATACTCTGGCACGTTCTGTCGAGGTCGGAATGAATATCGTCAAAATGGCGAAAAGAAAAATATCTATGTAAAAACACACCGGCTATCCCCATCAAACGCTCAGAAAAGCACGGGTGGGTCCGTTTCCGTATTTCAATTATCTTGTATTTGTAAATGTGTTACATATATATATGAATTGATGGGAGAAAAAAAATTGCATATTTATCACCGGGGAACTGGCAACGCTGCCCTTCGAAGGCCGTACTCCTCCTAGTCCATTATATATCTCCGTAGGTACCTATTTGTCATTTCTTTGTATATTACGTTCGACTCTCTTCCCCTACTCTCACTAGCCGTTCCCAATCCCTCAAGACCCGTCTTGTTTACGGACATGTTTTGCAATGTTTGTTTTTTAGTCGGATATTTTTGCTCGAAACAACCTGGATATGTGTATGTACACGGGCACCCAATAAATCTCCCAGTGCTGAAGTTTTTCATTTCTACGGAGAAAGGAAACCATCCAAACCCTTGTTGAAACGAATACTGATATACATTGCCTTAGGATGCATACCACTATCCACCGTGCCCTGGTACACGTACTGTCTACGTGTGTAAATAATACGTTGCATATATATATATATATATATATATATGTTCATTTAATACATATCCTTTGAACTTGAAATTACAAAAAAAAAAAACTCGAAGAATACTATTTTCCCAACTCTGTTACCACGTACATTCATAGACAACAGTGAATAACACCTACTGAGCTAGATCCCATTTTGAATACGAAAAAAAGTCCGTTTTTAAGTTAATACATTGTATTTTCGTATTAAAAACCGTTTGATCTAGAGAATCGACAATAAACTTGTTTTATACGTAGGAAAATATAAATCGATTATGAGCTTAAAGACAATTGTTTTTCTTCGATACAAACCAAGTACGTGCCTGCAAATACGTTATAATATTGTATTTCACAAGTCACAATGAATAATTAAAAAATATTTTTGAAATACAATTTAAAAATCATAAACACAAACAATTTGATATAAAAAAAAAATATTTAATTAATATACAAACATCTATAAGTGTGATGTTTAATGAGTTTGTAAAAACATACATATTATATAAGTATAATACTTAAACAAATGTAAATTTTCATCATATTTATGAGTAATTTGACCTTGGTCCAAACAAATTATCCAAAACTAAATTTATAGGAACACGTTTAATAAATATTACCTTGAAAATTAATTAGTATACATTTTATAAATAAAATAAATCATAGAAACTTTCTATTATTAAACCATACTTTTGATATCATTCAATATTTTGGTTTCAAATATATTTGAATAGATTAAATGGGTTACTCTTTTTAAGGATATTCAATTGTACAAGTGTTAGAAATATACTACCATGGAATGGCAATGGCTTAAATTCATTTTAAAAATACACTACTTCATGTACTCAATAATCACATGTTTCAATATACTATTATATGTCTGTTTATTGAAAAGTCATTTTTTACGTTACTTTTATAAAAGTAAACATATAATTGTTTTTAATGCATAATATAGTAGGTACCAGTAAAAAAAAATACTGTATTTTAGAAACTTGAAATTTGTTTTTTTTTTTTTAATTTTTTTTTAGAATAATATGGCAGTACTACATATAATTTACATAATAGAAATAAAAATGATAATTATTACCAACTACAGTATTAATTTAGTCACGGTATATTTACCAACACAAGAATTAATACAGTTTTTTCTTTTAATTTATTTACTTGGATAATTCAAGTATTTTAGGTACGGAAAGCTCAGTGTGGTAAAATAATCATGATGATAATTTATTCATAAATATTTAAATGTTACGATTACACATAATGCACAGTGTAAATTAATTGTATTTTGTGGTCAAAGGTGATACATTTATATAAATAGTGTTATAACAATCAATTACTATAAGAATTTAATACATTTTTCATTGGGAGTACTGACATCATTAGGGATTTTTTCACTTACAGTATAAATGTATAGTAATTCACAGTAGTTTGAAGAAATAAAGTGCAACAATTGTAATAGTTATTATACAATACATCATATTAATATGATGATAAATGTTAGTAATTTTTTTTTTTTTTTAGACATCTAAGATAGATTTATTAAAACTATTTGTTTCAAAATGTACGTATTAATGCAATATTAATAATGTTTCGTCACGTTTTATCATCTTTATCGACTTGATTCGATTAAATTAAATAATTTCATGAAATCAATGTCATGAGATTAATAATAAAAAAAAAAAAAAAAAAAAAAAATTCAGTTGACATTATTAATAAAGCGAGTTAGTCTTGCATCGTTAACGAGGCACTTTCAGTTCATTCACTGAACTTCAAATCGATGACATTAACACGTCTCGTTTGAAACTTTAAGGAAAAAATCGTACGCGCAATTTCACGTCTTATCTCATGTGAATGTATAATTAATATGATTGTTTCCATAAAAACAATGAGAATAGAAAATCTTCACCATTTTCGTCGTCTGTTGTAGAGCGAAAATAAAATATGCGTTTTTCTTTCCCGCCCAATTACTCCCTCACACACCACGTGATGATATAAGTTCACGGAATCAACGAGCTGTACTAAATATTATTTTCAATTATAACCGAACGGGCTAAGGGTAAAAAGAAAAAAAATCTGACTGCCTAAACAGTTTTGACAATAATACGTTTCTGAACGTTGTGCCTAACCAATTCACGTTCCATTCATTTGGCACGTTTCCCCAAAAACTCGGCCTAAATCGTGCGTACTCGATTTTTGAATCGGTCAACCGCATCCTTTTTACGAGCGTCGAAGATAGGGCATGAGGTGAAAAAAACGGCAATCGAATACCAACCGTCGTTATGATGTATGAATACATAATTTAAGGGTTTTACAGTCGATTTACGGTACTTTTTTCGGGAAAACTTGATTTCTCTTCTAGTTAAAGACAAAAAGACCCCCCACGCATTAAAACTCAATGACCCACATCATTCTGATCGCTTATGTTCAAATTATTATTATTATTTGTATTATTATTATTATTATTATTATCATTATTATTATTATTGTTACTATATTATTATAACATGGTCATTAGAATTCTATATTTTACGATACTAATATTGATGGAATTTATTGCTATAATGGTCTTCAGCAGCAATTATTTATTTGAAGGGTGGGTCTTCCACTTGTTCCCCTTGAACCAGATTCGGGTTTTCTCTACTTTTAAAATCTGAACCTCAGTAACAAATATTATAATAGTTGAATCTACACTCAGTAGTTTTAAAGACACAGTACTTGATTGTATATTTAAGTTTGTTAGATTGAAAATACTGTTAAAATTTAGAAAGAGTGAACTACGATTGACTGGTTGAATTAGTAGTTTTTAAATAACGAAAATCCATTTTATTAAATGAAAAAGACGTAGTGGCAGATAAGATTAAAAAAAAAAAAAATAGACATTATGTTGGTCTAACGGTATGTTACAATAATTGCGATTTTAAACTATAATATTATATTAATAGTTAAATAATTATAATATTATTTATGGATGCCACATTAATGTTATTATTAAAAACATAATATTTTTCATAAAATGTATGGTTAATTGTATTGACACAATTTAAATTTAAATCCATCAATGATTAATGATCTTATCAATAGAAAAAAAAAGGTATAATCGAATGATCAATATAACCCTAGAATGTCTTGTTTGTAATATGGTTTATGAATAATCGTTTTGAGTTTAATAAAGTAACACTCATATCCGACGCTACAGTTTTCGCTCGTCAGACGACATCGTCAGATTTTATGTCCACTCTAAATTAAAATGAAAAACAAAAAAATATTTAAAAAATTAACTATAGGTACTATGTGTAAAACTATTATAATATCGCTTATTCCACTTTAATCATTACCGACCCACAAGCAGACCAAGAACGATTTTTGTTTTGTTACTGACGTTGTTTTAACGAAAAGTTCTTTGATCATTTTACCGGCCTCTCAGGCGAAAACTTATTTTTTCCTGTGACGGTTGTCGGATACATATGTTAGAAAACAATTTTCTTTCGGTCTGGTCATAGGTTTCATTGTACGAGTCAAAGCTTTTGGTAAACAATTTATAATACAACAGTGACATTGTTCTTTACCTGTATAATAATTTATGTTTTAAAATTAGTGTATGTATAAAAAAAAATTATAAACATTTTGAGTGCGTTCACTATTTAGAAGTATATATTTAGAACGAATTCAAACAAAAGAAAACATTTAAATTGTTTTATTTCTATAACATTATCATAGGAAGAAAAACCGTATGAATGGTAATAAGTTATTTTATCCATATTTAAAACCATTTTAGGTAACACAAATAATGAATTTGTTAAATCATGAATATTTATTTTCGGTTTTTATTTAAACTGTGGTCAAAAATAATAATTTAGTGTTCGTCTCGGCGAAAAATAAAAATGAAGCACACTCATATTTTATAAATAATTATTATTATTTCTTCAAAAAAAACAAAAAAAAAAATGAAATGAAATTGTGAGATTTTTAATTAATGTGTTTTAATAATTGTGTTTAACAATGTTTTATTTTGTATTTAGGTGTTCTCTGGTTTAATTCACAACACTAAACGTAAGTACTCGCCATTTTTTTATTTATGTTTCAGTTTAAGACTTTAGATTAATAGCAATTGAGAAATTTACACTATTTTTTCTCAATCATTTCAGTTTTTTATACATATTTAACAATATATAAAATGTCAATATTTGCATATATATATGTATATATATGTGTGTGTGTGTGTGTTTTTATTACGTATAAAAATACATATTTTTATGACCCTTGAACTTTTTTTCAACTGAATTAGATTGGCGCATGAGCAGTACAATTTTTTTTCTTAAATGGCAACCAACTATTTTGACCCCTAATTACTTTCCGTATAATTTTTTAATGCATTTTGTAATCTCCCCAATTCTCTAAGTCAAAAATTGACCAAATAACTGTAATTTAAAAAAAAAATGGCAAAATTCTCGTGATTTCAAGATTTTGAATATAAATCTGAAAAATATTATCCTAGGATTGTTAAGGCTTGACATTTTCAACCCCATTTTAAAGGTGACATTTGCACATTGTTATAATTTCATAATTACTGTATAATTATCACTTAAATTTGTATATGAATCCTAAGTTATAGCAGTAAAGACGTAAATAAGTATGTAATTTATTTTGTTACATTTCTTGGATTTATTTGCTGGTACACTTTTTTATGATAGAACACTCAATGGTAGAGGATATTATAATTTTTTATCAAATGAATCACCTATGAGATGCTTCACGATATCTCTTTAACTCTATTCAATTTTTCAATTGGTCAATTTTTTACTTAGAGAGTTGGTTGAACTACCAAAATGTATTAAAAAAGTATGCGAAAAATAATTTGTGGTCAAAATAGGTGTTTGCCGTTTTAGAAAAAAATGTTTTACTGCACATGTGCCAGTCTAATTAAGTTTAAAAAGACTTCAAGGGTCATAAAAATGTATGTTTTTACATAATAGAATAAAACAAACTAAAACACAAAATTTTAATTTCAGGGTTCTATGCAGAGATATTGAGTGTTCTGTATTAGCTTTTACACACTATATATATATATATATATATATAATGTATGTATATACATACATACAAATATGTGTACATACATATAAATATGTATGTACACATATTTATAAATATTATAATATTTGACTTCAGATTCATTGAAAAAAATAATATGATATGATAAAAAATTTAGTACTCAATTTAAGAATTGATTCAAAGCGAGTCATATAATTTTTAATAGATTATTAGTGAAACAAAAAAATTATGGAATTTACAATGATGTTTTTTTTTTAATTTTAGGGTAATTTTAATTTCAAAGTTTCATCCAGCCCCTTTATAGAACAAAAACGTCATCCATTTGGTACTATAAACAGGCCATTTTCCTATATTCTCAGTAGTTTTTCTAAACGTATGGAAAAACTAATTTAAATCGAGTAAAAAAGATAAGGTTTGATATATATGATATTTTCATCATTTCTATTTTTTATATTTAACTACAAACCCAAAATTAATGGAGCTTAGCACTTAAATTGTTTACCCAATATCAACACAGCTCTAACACAGACTTGCCAAAGGTTTCAAAAACATTTTATCATTATTAAGATGTAAAGAACTTTTTAATTACTGGAAATATCTTGTTTTTAGAAGTTAAAAAAAAAATGTAGAATCTTGAATATAGTAACCTGATAATTTAATATTATGTTATTCATTTTCCTAAATAACATTGCTTTACAACTTTCAAAAAACGTTATTTATAATTTTTTTTTTTATACGTTTTTAATTTTAGTACTTTGACAAGTTCATTAATTCCACATATTTTTTTTTAATCGGAAAAATTAAATTTTATATTTTCAAATTTTAGTTTCAAAAGAAAAAAAAATATTAGAAGACAATATTGTTGTAGCTCAAGGCCTTAGTATTTAAATAAAAAAAAAGTTATTATAACGAGCATTAGATAATGATGACATCTCTTTCAAGTTAATGTTGTATAACACGAAAAATTGATTAAAATTTTAACTTAAATTGATAAAAATTGATTTACGATAAAATTGTAAGCGATAATTTTAGGCTTTGGAGATCGTTGAACGAGTAGTGTATGTTTGATGTTGCATTTATAATTGTTTCTATTAATAAATACCTCAAGTATCTAAGTATTTTTCATTCAAAAATCGATGATCATGTTTAACAGGCCGTGAAATTTACTCGTATGCCAATTAAAAAATAATGTATTTTTAGCTCAAGAAAAAACCAATGTTAATCCCACCAACTAAAATAAGATTTAATTTCAAAACTATACACACAATATATTAAACTTTATGAGTTTTTGAAATGTATGATTTATTTGCTGCTCAGTTGCAACTTTATCTCCTTTAGATGAATCACTATCTTATTTTAAGTTAGACTTAAAATAATTTATTGTTTTTTTTTTTTTTTTTTTTTTTAAAGAACATTATGATATAATTTACTTTGTCCGAAATGTTTCCATTGTATTATGTACTTAAATACATATATTTATTTATGTAATAAACATATTATCTAATGTACGTGACAGGCATAATAAATGAAGTGATCTTTGAAATACAATATAAATAAAAAAAATGTATTTTCCCGTGAAAAAATTATAAGTGGTATACACGTATACCTTGCTTGAATTTTTTACTCATGTATCTGGAAAAGTTTAATGTCAACTATTGGATTTATCTTTGTCCACCAATGTGTAATGCAATTAATGATAATGTTAACAATTTAGAAATTTTGAAATTCTTTAAGTAAAGTAGGTTATGGGTGTAATTAAAATAATGATTTACAACTCTTAATGAATGGATTCGTTCTGGAAAGTATTCATTTTCATTAAAAGCATACATTATTTATCATTCAGCACTCACCTTAGACTCACCCAGGAATGTATCCATTACATATTTAATATTATGTTCCCCGTGGCATCAAATTAATGACTTAATATATTTTTATACATCGAAATTCTCCCGCGATATAATATCGTACCTATATAATACATATAGTCAAAGTACCAATCAAAAGGAATTTCTGACAAACGTATGGATTTTTCTACCAATTTTTCTACACTGTTTCAAAATTACGAACAGCACTGAAAAAGAAAAAAGAAATAAAATATTTGTCAAAACATCAGTAAACTCGCACAGAACCTAAAATATACAAATTACTTAAGCACATAAATTTGTTTGATAGTTAATGTATGATGGCAATGAGTACACTTAAAATTTG
The DNA here is from genome assembly GCA_027580255.1 of Therioaphis trifolii. NCBI lineage: Eukaryota > Metazoa > Arthropoda > Insecta > Hemiptera > Aphididae > Therioaphis > Therioaphis trifolii. The sequence continues at coordinate 109,031,227 of CM050404.1, read as the reverse complement.
TTCGACTAAATAATTACGCAGTTTTTAACATATAAAGAGTTGAGACTCTATGTTTCAATTATTATGAATTTATAAAACGTAACAGTTGATATATATATATATATTTATTCTAGTTGATTTCCGTTTCCAATGTTATATTGAATCTACTTTGATTTTCACCTCTAAGAATTATCCCGTCCTTATGTGATGTTTTAATATTAACATACACGTTCAGGCGATTCATATACAAATTAATATAGTTTTGTGTAATATTTTACACGTTAGCAACCAATATTAAATTTGATCTGCTGTAATGCTTCTATACTCTTAACTATTCCACATTTATTTATTATTATTTTTTTTTTTGTGATTATTTTAACTTTAATCTGATTTAAAATGTAAAAAATACATTTTCTTCGTAAAGATAATATTTTTAATATACTCTTATACTTGTTAGGTATCAGTAAAATAATAAAGGATTATTTTTCTAAAGTTACTTTACAGTAAACTATATTTAAAATTGGTAGTATTGGAGCGTACTATTATATACAATCCGCCGTCTAAATTAATACATTTTATATTCTATGTTACAATCTCATGAGAAATAAACCGTTTGAAGTTATCGCTTATTTTATGCATGAATATGCAAATAAATGTTATTTTTCGGCATAAATGTAAAATAATGTTTAAATAAACATGAATTTAATCATGAACCAATATTTTCAATATTCAAACAAATAATTTTAAAGCATGTTCTGAATAATTATGTTATTGAATAATGGATAAATATTAATTTTGATTATTTTATGTCACGATTGAAATTATTTTTATAAAGAAGTGATAAGTTTTAATCACTTAAAGGCAAAAAATAAACCACTTTTTCTCAAAGTATTGCAACATAAAACCATTATCTATGATATATCAATCCACAATTCACGTATTTTTCGAGAAATTATCATTGTTTGAGAAAATAAAATAAATTATTTAAAAATAATTTTATGTTCTTGTGGTTCGAAAAAAATTAACACAAAAGTCTATGGTGTGTATTACAGCTCTGACTTAGTTTTCAGTAATCATTGTAATTTTCTATGAGGCCAAATCGTCTGTCACACTCGATATTTTGATAATGTCAACTGTTATTTTTCTTCACAATATTGATTTTTATGAAATCATTCCACTTGATACTATAAAATGATAAATTTTGGCCGTTCATTTAACTGTATGTCCACAGTCATAATTCGTAATTATTTGTATATGTCTGAATTATTTTTATACAATACCATGTACTTCAAACACATTTAAGTGTTTTTTTATTTTAATTAAATTTATTAGATATCTTTTTCATTTTTACAATGCAGTTTTCTTGTTATAATCTTACTTGAATCGTAAATAACAAATTCAAGAATAAAATTATTTTTACTAAACATTTATTATAGGCATATTTTTAGTTGTATTTGAATTATATTCATAAACATGGTAATTTGTATTTATTATAATACTGTTCAAACAATTTGATTATTATTATTATTATTATTATTATTTTTAATTAGCAACAAAGCTATTTTTCTTTAAACGAGTGAATATTATTTTTATTTTCAAAACAATTATAATACACTGGATATAATCTAGTGCTCAAAAAGTAAATACTGAAAATTTGCGTGATATGCTTTAAAGTAAAACCAAAGCGTACCTACTTTATTTTATAGTAAAAAAAAAAAAAACATGATATTTATTATGGCATAGATAATTCATTAAAAGTCTTCAAATATATTATTTATTTATTTAGTTTTCATGTTGACTTAGCTATTCATTAAACTAAGATATACATGTATATAGTTAACATAATAGTATTTACTTACTCATAGTAAATTAAAATATGTTTTCTACGTGAAAATATATGTTTACGTTTTCTTACGAATTTCAATATCATATAATGTATTTATAATTTCGTTTTTAGTTTATAATGTAAAATATTTGTAATAAAAAAAAAATTCTCTATTTACTTTCATAAATTAAAGTATTTATGACATTTAAACTGAAATTACTCTTTCTTTGCATTGTATTTGATTCCTTTTCTTTTTTGTTTGATAAATTGAATAGTTATGCGTAAAACAGAATTTAGAAGACAAATATTACGAGTAAATTCTCAAAAAAATAAAAAAAATTTGGAAACTTAACACGTTAAATGATCGGTATGGTGAACGTGTGCTTTATGACAGATATTTAAAAATAACATATGTATTATTCTTCAAAGTAGTGACTCAATTTTAACTGTTGATTACTAACTATGTTAAAATTATATTCAATAGCTTAACGGATGGTTTCGGAGAAAGAACTTTTAAATTATAAACTTTACAATTATATTATCACGTTCACTAAGGTACCGATAATAATCAATATTAATTGTTCGTGTTTTGCGAACTTTATTATCTAAAGAAAGTTACAAAATAATGTATGAGTTATTTAAAGTTTACATTCTAAAGTTAGGTAAATTTACAATTCATTTTGAAACGGCACTCGCAATAATTATAAATTAAACGTTTTATGTTCAAATTAAAATTACATTATTTGTGTAAAAGTCTAATCGCATTGGCCAAAGAAAAATTTCTATTTTGAACGTTATATTAATCGTAAACTTGTATTCCACAATATTATACTAACTTACAGTATGAAAAAAAAAAAAAAAAATAATATTTTTTTTCTTTTTTTTTACATTAAAAAATCAAATTTTTGTTTGTGCACTGAATTTATGTGTGTTTTCTAAAATTTAACCACAACAGTAATTTTATCTTTGTCGGTGAAAACTATTGATTATTTGGATTAAATAATATAAACGCATTAAAAATAAAATCACCCGAATTTAATATACAATGGTGAGATTGTGTGGACGTATTATAAAGGAGCGGACACTACATATATATGTAATATATTTGCCACGTACGTGCGATCCACACAACACGTATTACTGTGCTATTGTGGAAATGAGCAAAATCTAATAGGAGTAATAATAGTAATAACACTTTGTATGAGTTAGCAGCGGACAATGTGGAAACCGTATATAAATATTAAAATATTTGTTCGAAATAATAGTGGGGGAACATGAGAAATAAAAATAAAAATGAAACGTGAATAAAAATATAATAACGATTGACTTTTGTATGTTACGCAATCTCCATTATGTAGTACACGAAGCGCGCGTTTGGAAAAACACACGTTTGACCTCTATATTGATATCGAACCCGAAGAATGGTCATTGTTGTATGTACTCGTATAGTGAAAATCTCTATAAAACTAAATTATTCGGGCCCATTCCATGAGTCGAATCGTCAGCTCTGTGATAAAAACAATGGCGATCACTCTGCTGTTTGTGAGTGCCATGTGTGATTCTTTCTTTTTTTCTATCTCTCTATCTCTGCAGATGCAGTAAATACTGTTTTTGAATACTCAATTAGGTTTTGTCAAATTTAAGTACTATGAGCTTTCTACGTGAAACCTATTGATTTTAGTAAACACACAGATGGTTTGTTGTTTATAAATTAGATATGAAAACTATTTTCTTTTCACACACATATTTCATCGCCTTTGCGATCGATCACGATTAACCGGGATATCTCTCTCTATCTTTCTCTCTCTATCAATCTCTTTCCTCTTATTTTTTGTCCCGTTTCTAAAGCATACATCATCTCATCATGTCCATATTGTAAAGTGAGGTGGAATAAACACCCTGCCATCGTGTCTCACTCGATTTTACTTCCACGAACTGTTCTCTATCACTACGTGATGTTTTCCATTAATGCTAATTTGCGGTTGTTTGCAGTCAACTTATAATTTGAGCCCTAAACGTGACTAAATATATGCATATTTAATGTTGGTCTACGTCAGATTTTGACTACGCCATCACGTATTAACACGAATTATGGCCGGAAATTAAGTCACCCCGAGTGCGGTGAATTTATTTTATTAATCACCTTTTTCCGTTTTAACATCATAGGTTTTAACGTTATCTTATTGGTACACACACACACACACACACACACACACACACACACACACACATACACACACTATGATGATAATATAAAATACATATAATATCAGTGTAAGAAGCTTTTTTTATTTTTTTACTATTTATTTGAAAAAATTATTTTTGAACTGAAATTGTTTAAACAGGAAACAATAATACCATATTTTTTGTCAAAAAAATCATTTCTATCAATCAACACAGCAAATTTACGTCAACATTTTTTTAGTTTAATTAGGTATGTAAAATAAAATATCCAAAATTAAATATGCGTTTCCCAAATTTGTCTTTAACTTAACCTAACCTAATTATTTTTGTTATTTATAAATTAAATATAAAACAGTCAATGTGAGTGGCATGTTAAGTTTTCAACGCAGCATATGTTATTTTTCCATCGGAAAAGTATGTTATTTTATGCCAATAAAAACCATATTAAAACAAGGATACTTTTTTGATATTAAGATAGTTGATCGTGTTACTATAGTGGAATAATTCGTTTTAATAATTCGTCGTAATTTATTTTAACCTTATAATAATCTACATATTACATGGAACGATAATGAATACAATTATTCTTGTATTTGGGTTCATAGCACACAGCTGAATTGAATGTTGTGTCATACATTAAAATTGTATTTTATTTATTTAACGATATATTTATTTAAATCTAAATATAAGTATGATAATTAATGTGACACCAAACTTTTGGAATTTAATAAAGCTTGACATATTAACAATGCCTTGCCTTTTTCTCCATTTTTTCTCATATTGTATGACTATGTTAAGTAACAGAATACACGGTGGTACCCGTATTACAACATTTCTAATGAATAAAGTAAACAAATAAAAAGTAATCACCAACATTGTACAATGTTATGATAACTCCTAAAAGTTTTTGACTTCATGCCATTATTTTATATCGGATAATAATTGTGTAATATTTTTATCTGAACATGTTAGCAATTCCACGTTTTTGAAATAATTTTAATACATCTCAAAAATAAAATCCTCAAAATAAAAAACGTCATATAATCGGTATCAATTAAAAATGAAAATAACATTTATCATCCAATTATCTTAAAATGTGATGAATTGTGTTTGATTTATTTACTAACAAAAACATTATTTCAATGGAAATTAGAGAATAATATACTCATAGAATTTATTTTCAATTCTTACTGACATAATATGAAATGCTAAACCTAGTACTTATTGACTACTAACAATAAAATGTTTATTGAAAATATTCAGTTTATTGCATTTAAATGATATGGTGGTATTTCGGTCTAGGCATTTCACGATTGTGTTTTTATATGAAATTGAAAATAATCCATACAAAGACCATTGAAAATCATTTGGTTATAACTTTTGTACATGGATATATATATATATATATATATATATATTATAAATAATTATTTAACATGGTTGTATATATTGATTTTTAGATATGCGTTATGCAAATAAATAGCACATTCATATTATGTAAAACATTATTTTAAACTTAGTGTAATAAATGTTTAGTTTCTGTTTTTTTATTGTTTCAATATTATTATTATGATATATTTTTGTATTGATGTTATACCTATTGAGTACGGCGTAATGTGTGAGGTCGTATTTATTTCATTGTTTTTGGGCAGACATTTGAAAAATTAGTACTCATTAAGTATATTTAGTAGATGCACATCTCAATATTGTTATTTTACATGAATTGTCAAAAAATCTTCCGAATCAGAAATGCTTTGCTACCGTAAGTAATTAGGTGGAAATCAAAAAATAAAACATAACAAGTTTGTAGAAAAATAATATTCTTGTCGTATGACACGGCCGAAAGCTGACGAATCCGATGGAAAATACATAATACATTTGGTAGCTAGATTCAAATTATTATAAAATTAAGCATGTGTGTGTGTCGGTGAGTGGAGACTTTTTCACGTACCTTTCTACGAAGAGAAGAATTAGAAAAAAAAAGACGTGGAAGACCGAAGTCCTTTGTATTAAAATGTATTGCAGTTGTTGAACATGATACGTCGATTTCTCTTCGTACATACACGTCCAATTATTCATTTCAATTCATAACGAACTACTACCTACATTTTCCAGAGCAGTTTCTACCCCATATATTTCACGTCAGTCGTTCTAAATTTTGAAATCTCCTGTCGGTAGCTTCGAGGACCCGATGAAATACAACCGTCTGTTTTGTAATTTACGGTTGGAAAACTTGTGTGCCTTCGCCACCGAAACAATGTTGTTTATTCTTTGTGGCTGTTTGATTTCCTGTGGGACCCACCGAGTTAGTGGCATTTTACCAAATTCCAGATTTACGACTGCACATAGCGGAGCAATCTCGGATGTCCGCGTGCACATTGGTAACGTGAGTCGTGGTTCCGGTATGAATAGTCCTCACCAAACATCAACAAGTTACGAGATTCTGAATAAATTTTGTGTTATTAACAATTATATAATCACGTGATTTGGTTGGAAAAGAAACATATTTTCACCTAAATTTTATGTGTGTGTGTGTGTGTGTGTGTGTGTGTGTGTGTGTGTGTGTGTGTGTGTGTGTGTGTGTGTGTGTGTGTGTGTGTGTGTGTTTGTTTGTTATCACATATTTTATACAACAGGTGACTTTTTGGTGTCTAGTTAAGTGCTCCATTTTTTTTATTTTTTATTTTTTTACTTTTTACTGTGGAGAGTGCCATGTGCACAAAATAAATTAATTTCATTTAATCCCGAAGGAAATGCCTTTCGGTCGCATGTCAACCAATCCCTTCGGATTACAATACTAAAAACCCTTCCCTTAATCTCGTACTAGAGCTAGTGTGGGTGTTTCGATTCGACGTACTGCGCTCAACATTCGTAGAATATTGAACAGTGGCGTTGAACGACCATGGTAAATTGCATCGTTCCCCATTGAAAAATAAAAAAAAATTTTTTATCTGGACAGTAAAAATTTGAAAACACTAAAACTCCCAACCTAGTTACAAGTACGTAAAAATAAAATTTAAGAACATTGACACGCGAAACTGCATGGTAGGCAGATTAAATTATTCCAATACTCTGAAACCAAGTATGTCCTAGCGCACAACCAGGGTCATTTCTTTTGAACCAGTCAAAATTGTCGGAAAATGAATTTGCTTTTTTGGTTTTCATCATCAATTTTTATTTCACAATTAGGTGAAAGTTTGCCTTGTAAAATCATTGGGGGATTTGGAAATCGAGAATCTTAAATTAAAAATTAATCTCATACAATTATAATCACAATTCGCGAGAAGTGACTAAGGTAGAACTGAAAATAATTAAAATATATATTATTCATATAATTGATTTTTTTTTTTATTATTTAACTTGTATATATACGGTATAAGCAATTGGTCATCTATGGGTTTCTAAACAAACCGTTTACTCTGCGAACACTGTTAACCAGTGTATGGAGACCATATCGTAAACATTATTATTTCTGTCACATGACAGTTTTAATACACGCCACGCAAATATGGCGTACATTATGACTTAAGAATATTTACGGGGTACATAGAAAATTCTGGAAAATAAAAATAATAAATTATATTTAAAAAAAATTAACCAAATTTATTATTTTCATAAATGTATTATAGTTTTAAAAAAATATAAAAATTGTTAGAAATATGTATTATCGATATTAAAATGATTTTTTAATAGTATATATTCATTTTTCTGAATGACCATGTGTAAAAATTAAATCAATTTGAATAAATATATGTGAAACAATACGGTAATGCGAATTGACAAAAATAAACACGCGTACACCAATCCTAATAATGCATTATTATCGCTAACCGTTCCATACTCTGAACTTTAAAGATTTGATAATTATAACTTCAAATAAATTTATTCAATTAAATTATAATTTCAAATGATAATTTTTTCGATTAATATTGTTCCTATTTGCGTTTTTCCAGCACGATTTTATGTTTTTGGGGTTCTCCGGAAACTTCCGGTGTCATTACCAATAAATCAGATCAGTCTTCTTTCCTTTTAATTTTCTCTAGAACGCACACAACTTTTTATTGCAAACGTTAGATTATATTTTAATATTAATCCTAGGTAGTACACAAAGAAGAATCTAATAAGACCAAAATTAATTAATTATATTTTGTGCATATTAATAGCGTAAAGTTATCAAGTTTTCATCTGGTGTAAACTGTCCAAAATAATTATTCAAACTATTAACGTCTCCATGATTTTGATGATAATTGTCATGGATAAAAAAACTTGTCTTTCTAGATTTTCGAAAGTGAAGGCCTTCAATTGTTTCGATAAATTTTCGGAATGTACTAAAACATATACATGTATACGTGCGATTAAAATCTATTTATGTGCATTCGTATATTTTAGAAAACCGTGATCTAGTCATTCTGGTTTAATTACTAAAAATTATTCATGTTTATTTTTTAAATTTAATCATTTTTATTTAAGAACATTTGAAAACGATTCTCAACGATTACAAAAAATTCTTGTTTTCTCCATGTCGGAAGTCTGCAAACGAAATCGTCGTATATGCATTCATAAAATTTGTCGTGTTTTTATAAATCTATTTTATTCGTATTGTATTTGTATATAACATAAACATAATATTATGTAGGTATGAATAAATTGTTTTTTTTTCGCCGTATATGAGATTATATTTTAGAACGATTCCATTCCGTCTAACACGTTTTCGTGTGGAAATCGTAAAATCGTGGAATATTTCTTTCATTTGTATTATTATTTTTATCATTACCATTAAACTATGCAGCATACTCAAATGTGAATAACCTGTGATAACAGTTGTATTTATGAGCCATGAATGAGCAGATAAGGAAAGGAATGACCACTAATGACGCTAGGCACAAGTGTGTTAAGTATGATTACATAATCTTGTTTTTTTTTTTTTTTGAGAAGGTGATCCTTTTCCTATTTTAATTTAAGTCTGCATCAACGGCTGTAGGAGTATTCGATATAGTGTGTGTCGTCTATGTGTTTAGCAATGAGAGAATTCCCGTACAATTGAATTCAGTAAACTTAATCCCGGGTAGGTCGTTTTTATTTATTGGTAGAATGTTTAAATTTTGAGATTCCCGCGTTAAAATAAATGTGGAAGTTCAAGACAAACCGAGAGATGGAGAATGGAATAAACAGAATGAAATACAAGTATTGAGTTCGTATTAGACGTCTGATGATCCAGATATATAATGGTGTGTATTTAGTATTTAATAATTTATACACTGTGATAGTGTATGAACGTGCACTTGTACACGTGCTCGTTGAGGAAACACATTTTTAAATTATTAACTAATTTTTAATACTAACATTTCCGGTCGTGAAAGCAAAAGTGAAGGAAGACAATGTAGACGTTAGATTAAACGCTATACTATGTGCACTTCTAAGTTACCGAGGGATCGAATTTTATTTTTCAAGTCGATTTTCCTAGTAAGTAAATTGAACAAATAACCCGTACTCTTTGGTTCTCATTTAACGAGGCATGCGCTTGTCCATTTACGGCCTTAAGTAGTAGATTACTACTATCATTACTTTATATTGAATTATCGAGATTGCACTGAAATCTAGTATCATTTTAATTAAACGTTGACCTTAGCATTATCATTGTGTCGTCTTCATATCGTAAAATACAGGCGGTTTTCTTTGAGTACCATGGTTCTGCACTGCCACCTACAGAGATTCGAGATCAAAAAATTATTTACCATGGGGTTTGTGTGGGTAAGGATTTTATCAGAAAATAAACAGTTTCATGAATACCAGTTCCTGCTAGTATTAGTCAATTTGGAGTATTTTCATTCACGAATCACTAGAATTTGTGATTGTGCAGCTCTAAATGAATCTATATACAGTGTGTATAGAACTGAACTTTGTTGATTTAAAATCCCGTAAAGCCGGAACGAATCTGACTGATGGCATATTTGTTTGTGTATTTTAGCAAAAAAACTTAATTTTGAGTACACAACAAACTGAAAAAAGATATATATATCCCATAGCTGTTTTCTCTCCTGTTTGTTTCAACTTACGATCAATATAGAGAAATATCTACCCAAACCAATTATTATACTTTGATGAATTTCGTTAAGTCATAATGATATAGGACCGAAATTTGTAATATTTGACATATATTTCTAAAAAGTTTAAAATATAGTATAATCAAGTTTATATCAATGAAAAATATTATTTTATTTATTTTGAATAGGAAACTATCGGATTGATACAATAAAATAATATTAAAAATCACAATTAAAATTAAGGAGATAAAATATTAATTAACCATAAGACAATATTACAAACAAACTAATAGGTACTATGGCTATATGGGATTATATCTAGGAGTTCAGATATGATCAATTGCAACTTGGGCAACTTGGTAAATTTTGGTAACTTTTGCTAACATTGGTAACTTAAATCCAGGCCCAAAATCTTATAGCCTTAACTCCATATCCTCGAATCATTTCACTGCATTTACCTCTGCTTTATGAAGTTCCTATAGGGTTTCAGCAAAATAAGTTTGTGGGCAATTATCAACAATATGACGTATCAATTGCTGAATTCCACATTCACAAAGGGGGGATTCTGCCTTTCCCCACTTTAACCTTGGGTAATTACATTTTCCTTGTTCCATTCTTGCTCTGTTTAGTGTTGTCTATAATGCCCTAAGAAGCTCGAAACCCGGAACACTTATATCTGGGTTGTCTATCAGTGACATGTTCCGTACACCAGAGTTTTTCCATAGATTCTTCCAGATTTCCACCATTGTATCTTTTGCAGGTTCCAGATCCCAAATCGGGTGTCTTGATTTCAGTCTTTTTTTGGGGGGAGGAGGTGCGGTGTGAATTCGCCATGTAGAGGGATCTTAGGTCACTTAATAATTTTCTAATTAATCTTTCTGTGTGTTGCGATCTGCGTAGATTTGCAAGTGGAGCAATATTAGCAAGTGTCGGTAACCATTGCACTTGGGTGAATCTAACGGTTCCGGTGATGATACGCATGGTACGGTTAAGTTCCGTGTCAACTTTGTGGCAATTTGCGCCTCTTGTCCAGGCAGGGGCGCAGTACTCGGCCACACTGTAATTTAGTGCTATTGCAGATATCCGTAAGACCTTGGCATTGCTGCCCTTATTCGAGCTTGCAAGTTTGTAGATGATGTTATTTCTTGTCTCATTTTCTCTATTTCTTTACGTTTTTCAGGTGTTTAAAAGTCAGACACCTGTCAATTCTCACTCCCAGGTATTTAGGGCTATCTTCATTGGCAATATGATTATCTCCAATATTTACTTGCAGTTCCCTCTGTGCTTCTCGATTGTTAAGGTGTAATGCGATGGCCGCTGTTTTGTTCGGATTGAGAATGAGATGCCATTTGTTGAAATAGTGTTGAAATTTGATAAGGTCTTGGTTTAATATGTCTTCCACCTCAGCTAGGTCCTTTCGATTGGGCTACTGGCACAATGTCGTCAGCATATATGAAATTGTGACCACTATATCATATGTGTACACCTTAAATAGTATCAGTGATAGCACAGAACCCTGAGGTTGACCATTTTGTAGATATTTATATTGGCTGGGAACTCCTTTTAGGAATACATTATATTTTCTGTTGGACAACAAACATTCTATTAAGCGAAGAGTGCTTTCACATCTTATAATATTTGACAACTTTAGCATCAGGCCTCTTTTCATATGAAACATATTATAACATGATAAGCTGAATGATAACTAAATTTAAACATATTTTAAAATAGTTATTCACATTAAACGTCACTTAGCGCTCATACTGACATGAATACATAGTACATTGTATGTAAAAAACAGTATAACGTTGATTGAAGGTTAAAATAAATATAGAATAAATACATAGTAAAAATAGAATAGCTGAAGAAACAATTTAGGTATTTACAAAATAATTATTAGTCTCAAAAAAATAATAAGACAATTTGTACAAGAATCACAATCACAATGGTTTATAACATTGTTTATAAAATGTAATTATTTTTGTTATAATTTATATATAATTCAATTATAATTATAAATCAATCATAACCAAACATTTCAGTGGATGCACATCATTTTGAACTGTTCGTCGTATAAAAAACGGTTGTTTGTTGTAAACAACATTTTATTTATTTATCTGAATAGATTTACTTTTTTTAATTTTCTCTAATTATCATTGTTTTAACGATTTTTTTTTAACAGTTCAGTTTTATTAAGGTCAAGGACTATTTTATTCACAAAGAGTGTTATGATGGTAACACGCAATCTTTTTTTGATTTCTAAATAAAATTAATAATAATGACAGTAAAAACAAAACTAAATTAAAATTTGTATAAATATTATTCATGATTTATTTTCGTGCACATTAAATACCCTTTAAACTATATTGGCATAAACCTCAAGAGTCAAATCGTTTACCATGTCTGATTAAATTGCATACCTGGAAATATTTGAATTTACATTTTTCTTTATGGTAATGAGTTTATACGTAACCCTATTATCTGGGTAAAAGGTACACGTGATTATGATAAAAATAATAGTGCTATGAAAGCCTTATTTAGTATTCATTTAATGTGAAACAATAAATAAAAAAAAATCTCAAATACATTATAAATCCTTAATTGAAATATATAGAATTAATTCTTGCTCTCGAAAATATTTTACCTACAATTACCACCTAAGTGGTGGAAATAGAATAATAACGGTGTTATTCATTTTAAAGTAAGTTATAAGTTTTATAGTTCTTGCAAATTCGTAATAAATATTCCTTTGTTCGCGTATTCGTGTCGTATACGTTCGTGGCACGTATTCTTTTGTCGATTAATGACGTATATATTTCGACAATTTTTACTGGTTTTAAAATTAAAAACGAAAAAACTACTGTTTTGTTAAATATAACCGACTATTATATTGGCACCAACTAGAATCTAAAATAAAATCGATGTATTAATTTGTCTTTAACAATCTATGAGTGCATTAAAAAACATAAATGTTAAAAAAAGACTGGTAAGATAAAAATATTATGAAAAACACCATATACAATTTGTAAACATTTTGTTTTATTTCACGTAGGTATACAATTGTGTTGACGGTACCTGCATAATATATTTTTAATCAATATAAAAGAAATTGGATAAGAGTAAAATATCGGGTGGAAAATGCGGAAACACAGTTGAAATTCTATTTCACCAAATAAAATAAATGGTCTGCTGAAATTAGCATCAAAGTGTCTGCTTAGTATTTGTTTTCCGAAGTACCTGGTTGAAGAGAATATGTTCTCGCGCAGTAAAATATTATGAAGAATCCACATGGCATCGTCTCTCTCTCTCGCTCTCTCTTTTTATCTTTTTCTCTCTTTCTCCCTCCTCTTTTCCTTTCTCCTCCCTCGTTCCCTTGTACACTTTTTACCGTCAGTCGAACTGCAGTAATAGTATTCACCCTCGCGGAGCATGTATTATTCATGTTATCCACGTTGTTTTCCGTTTGACCAGGAGTCTTAATAATAATAATAATAATAATAATATATTCTCCACCGGAAGGAGGTGAAAAATAAAATAAATACTAGCGAAAATAAAAATAAACGGAAAACAGTAAACGCAGTGGAAAAGTAGGAAAAAGAAAGACAAAGTAAAAGAATGAGACATAGAGAAGAACAAAGAAAAGGTTAGGACCGAAATACAAGAAGATGGTACGGGAAAAGTGGCAGAAATAATACGACAAATAGACCTGGCGAAAAACATAACAGCGGTAAAACCACTATTATTAGGGTCAACCGTAGCTAGTGCGTGTGTGTGTGTGTGTGTGTGTATGTGAGTGTACATTTGGTGGAGGAAACCACCTTTAGCGGTCCCGAACACAAAATAATGGTTTTTATAGTGTATTCAAATAACGTATTATTATTATGGTTACAGTGCACGGTTTTAAACCTAAAACTTCCCAGAGTATAGATATATGTGTGGAATGGGAAAAGCGATTGGCGCGAATGTATTATTTCTCGGGTGAGAGCAGTTTAATAAAAAAACCAAACATTTGCCGATAGGAGCTGATACGAAATCTTTGCTCACATTTTCGAGCTATGTTTACTTTATACTCTCCCGCGCATTTAAATACAGCTACCTACGCATATATACTTTTGTCGCGTGTGCGTTCATATCACATTCGAACGCGGAGCAGTTTATTCAAACGGAAACGCATATATAATATTGGAATAAAGCGACGCGTGTGTTTATACTTTAGGCTTCGTTAAATAAACATGATCGAAATACATTTTTTTTTTTTTTTAATTTTATGTGTTTTATTTTTTCCAAGAAACTTACTTTTCAACAGTCCTGATTTGAAATATGATCGGTCATGAATAATCTCGAAGGTGACAAAACATTCTACATTATCCGATACAGTGCATTATGATTCAAGTACCTACTTAATACTTGGAGTATTCATTGAAAATACTGATGATAATGTGCAGGATACGACAAGTAAGATGAATGACTTGTGTACTCTGTTTACATTCAATAAAATTTCGAATTTTTAGAAAAGATGTATTATTAAGTAAACACAATAATGTAGTTTGGAATTCTCAACTATTAATTTTATCTTAAGCAATTGTTGATAAAAGATCCATGGTGGTTTCCACACATTTGTGACTAAACAATGAATTTCAGATTATCATATAGTAAAGAAAATTCTTTAATGTCGATATTTCTAGACAGAAAGTTTTATTTTATTTATGCCGACCAAATTAAATTTAATCAAACAATCATTTCAGTTGCATACGGATTGAATGTCACATTTAATAAATAATTGACTAGAATTAATTAATTCTATACTTTTTGGGCTCATTGAATTAGAGTAAATAGTTAAGATTTAAACAAAGTAAATTTTAACGTGGGTGATAAAACATATCGTGCCAAAACGGCTGACACCCTATTTTCCACCTTCATCTGTGAACATTTAATTGTTCACCATATATTACGCATTCTTAGGAGTTTTATTATTAAGAACGTAATATTTAATTTAATATCACGAAAATCAATTAATGCACATAGTTTATTAATATAAACATTATAAATAACAATGAATATATTTAAGTAAAAACGTAAAAGATAACTGAATCATTCGTTTAATAATTAATAGTTTATTTAATTTTAATTAAATAGGCGGAGGATATCTATGTGATATTTAATAGGATTATATTCAAAACTTGAGCGTTTAAATCATTCTATTGTCAAGCCTAAAATTATGAACCAGTCAATTATGTTATAAAATTACCACTCAATATTAGTATTGAAGTAATTTTCAAGACAACACTTAACATTGTACGAATGTAGACTTTACAATGACCACTTTCCCATCAAGCAATAACGTTATTAAAGTTCCATAACATTATATTGTTCAAAACATTGATCGTTACTGTGGTATGAAAATTTAATTTGCATATTTTATGATCTGTTCCAAAAAAATTATTTTTGAACAATATACAAGTAATATACTGCCTGCGAATTGAAACGTTTTCATAAACAGCCAAACCTGTATAGCTGTCAGCAAATTGGTTTCTTGGCGAATTGGTTATCAGTGGACCGTGCCTAAACCAAAATGTTAGCATTCAAATTATTATTTTTCCTCATATACCAATATGAAAATTGAATAACATCAAAATATTTTATAAAAAATAAAATCTCATAAATTTACATTTATGATACATTGTTATTTTATCTGTAGGTTTATGTCAGTTCTAAATTAAACGTATTAAAAAAATTAGATTTATATCATATGTTGTATGTTTTGGATCATATTAAATGTATAATAACTATTTGTTTTTTTCTACTTACTTTTTTTTTTTATGCGAAATAAAAATATAAGATAAAATAACAAAATGTATATTTATTTTTAAATTAAAAATATTCTTATGAAAAGTCAAGAAATAATTGGTTCAACGTTACTCGTCAAATATTTTTAATTAAGATAATAATGAGTAGATTAAATAACAAGTAGTGTTCAGAAACTATGATTACATTCAACCTGTATAAATATTACAGAGGTATTGATTGTATGGTTTCATTTCCGTTTCCATTTCAAGTATTTATGTATTTATAAACTTTTAAAATAATGATTTGCTTTTGATATTCATATTATTTGTCCGAAAAGTCGATAATGTGAAAAATGTGTAATAAAATATAATATCTTCACAATCACATTATATATATACAACACACTCACACTCACACTCACACACAAACACACACACACACACACACACACACACACACACACACACACACACACACACACACACACACACACACACACACAGGTCCGTGTTAAGGGGTAAAAGGGGGCACTTGCCCCTGGGCGCCACAGCTTGGTAAAATCAAGGGGCGCCTCGAGCTTGAGAAACTGTTGTTGATGACTCCTCAATTAATATTTGATAAAAATTTAAATGAAAAAATTACGAT